>JARQST010000032.1:149740-236833 GCA_030142225.1 Pachycephus smyrnensis | reverse complement strand
AGACTCTTTGGAAGTTGATGATTCCTCATGCTGCTCATCTTGGTCAATGGGCGACGGCTTCGTTAACCGTTCATTCTGTTCCTCCAGTTCGGCTACAGTTGTAAGATATAAGTCTTCCAAGTCATTGTAGGTATCCGACTCTAAGTAACTGTTTACATCTTCCTGACCCGTATCTTCTTCATTGAGAAGTGACGTATGGTTGGCTTTAAACTCCTTCCATAAATCTTGTAATATAGCAATACGGGCTATGCAATATTTTGCCGTTTGGACTGAGGCTTGATCAGATTTATATTTTTTAACACTCTTCGTCATTTCTCTAACGATCTGACTTTGCCTTTTGAGTATCTGTTGCATATTCGGTATGGTACACATGCCTGCAGCTTAACCGAAGATAACAACAGCCCTTGATTTCCAACTACGCACAACGCAAGATCCTCTAGACCAAATTTTCACTTTTCCGGCTTAATCCGGCTCGAAGGACCAAAATGTTGGGAGAATTCTAGAAGTTCCTGACGCAGGCACACTTTTATAATGAAAATTGAAATGAAATCAACACCCTCCAAATCCGTTGCGTTTGAATCTCTTTTTCCCATTCTTACTCTCTTTGTTCTTAAAACTACATTGTTATGCTCTTACTTTAGATGGCGCTCGCACGTTGGCCCGTGTTCGTAATACGGACGGCCATAACTCAGATGTTTCTTCAACAAACCGCGTACCAAGATTGTCCAACTTATAAGACGTCGATGGAAGCTCTGCAGTCCGATTGCGCACTACTCAAATTTGTGGAACACATGGCGAATCAGGGTCTGATGGCACGTTGTACGAAGAAAGGGCTGCTATACTCTTCAACATATTGGACATTCAGGCTGACAAGCTCGATTGCGCAAGCAATATTATTAATATGTTGGAGAAGCTATTGGTAAACGCACCGTCTGTGATTTTATTCTATAGGGATTTTATTCTGTGGTATAGGTCAGTACCAGTCAGTATTACGGATTCATCAAAGAACAATACTTCTACAGATTATTATAAAAGTTTCATCAAATAATAGCCCTGCCTAAACTTGTCTAACATTAAGAAAAAAACATTATTGAAACAGTTTCCAGTTAAATGCTTATTCTCCAACCCTTCATTTTTTATCCATAGAGATGCAGACAGAACGTAAAACTGGGGTGTAAAGTCGCTTTTGGCACATAAATTTGATGGGTAAACATCACAACTTTCCATAAAACTTTTTTACTCCTTTATATTTCAACGCTACAAGATCACTGTCGCAACATAGATCAACGTCTCATAGAACAGTTTATACAAGTAACAGGTTGGTTGATCCTATACAGACTGTGAATATACATATTTTAATTAACCCTCTATGGGCCCATTTAACTTTCAAGTCACATACTACTATATTTATTATATACTCTGTATTTATAGGTTGATATTTGTTGATTTTACGTTACATAAATTTTTTTATAGTCATGAAAAAAACTACCCACAGAGGGTTAAAACTTTTGCTTGTATTTTAGGACAGAGTAAAGCAATAGCTACCCAATACCTAACATTAGCCAAAGAAACGATTGAAAATGCAATAGGTTTCATGTTTGAAGGAGGTATAGAAGTTGCCAATAGGGAAGAGGAAGTGCGTGCACTCGTACTGTCCGTCCATCAAGTTCTTATTTCAATGGAACGCATATGTCCTTCAGTCCATTCAGCTTCCAACAATGTCTTTAACCAATTTCGTGACTGCTGTTGAAATATTTAAGTATTACAATTATGTTACTACCATTACTTTGTAAACATAATAATATATTCCTCCTTTCTTATACATTATTCCATGTTTGAAGAAAGACAAGAAGAATAATTGACACCTGGCGTCGCTGGAATCAAAAAGATGTGTCTAAGACAAAACGGTTGGAAGACTTGTTTAAACCACCATGTGAAATTCTGTTTCTGGGTACCTTTTCTGAAACGCACGACAGATCAAAGCTTATCTATCGTTGGCTACTCGTCAACTTGCAGAACCCACAAGAACTTGCACGTCGAATAATCAACAGAGACTTGTGGCCTAATAAGCAAATCAAAGGCATTGTCAATGATCATTTTGTCTCGTGGCAGGTAAATACACATCTGCATACTAATACGATAGCATGCACTACTACACGTCAATACTTACAATTTAGGAAATGCTGTTGCCATTATAACTTCATGCGCAGAGATGCTGTCCAACTCTGTAGATAGAAAACGAGATATCGATTTCTACAATGTATTGAGCTATCTCTACTTTGCCATAATCGACCCAAAAACAGGAGAATGTTTCAGGGCATACAACAATATTATTGGTGACAGTTTCGCGACTGAATTAAATGATGTATTGAATATCCATCCGTCACCCTCCTCGTCAGATACCGCGGCCTCAGACCATGCTTACAACTACTGCACCACTATCCAACGATTTGCGTACTGCACCGTGAAGTCGATCCATTGGGAACACTACATCGTTATGTCCAGCGGTACATCATGTTTGTATCCTGATAGCAAAGCAAGACAACCATTGATACCTCACAGTCGTCTGATGAGTAACGATTTCAGTGAATGGCTCGAGGACAAACACAGTCCTCTCTGTGAGCATATGTGCAATATAATAGTTCACATAATATAAATGTTATGGGTCCACGCTACGTGAATTAATTTTGCAGTACAAAAAATATGGAAATATTTTTATTTAAGAGTAACTGTTATTTTCATCCTTAACATTTGAAATTATCTGTTAGTAAATATTTATTAATATTATTCTCAGCTACAATGTGATACGAAATAAAGCAAGAATACAGTAAGTATAAATGCACACTTCAATTTTCAATAAATTATAATTTCCATTTCATTAGGAATAATCGAAAAATAAAGTAGAAATTCAAAATTTAATGTGATACGCCGTACAGCTAAAATTGCTGATTTCTGCTTTATTTTTTTGTACTTATAAAATTCGAATTGTACATTATTAGACTAAAAGAAGTACCTACGGCACGTTTAAATGAAAATTAGGGTGCCTACGCATGGAGCGTACTTTGCGTATCGCCGCGTAACTCACACCAGCCAATCACGGATCGTCATTAGTTTTCCGGTAGATAATAGAACGGAATTGCGGGTTTGCGATTGGCTGCGCAAGTTACGCGATACGCAAAGTAAACTCCATGTGAAAGCAGCCTTATGCATTACATTGCAGCCGTGCATTGCAGTGAATTACATCTTCATGATTTCGCGATTTATAACGATCCTCGTGTATTCAACACGGTGTACGCTGTGGCGCACAAATGGAGAGCCTTTTCTTTTCCTCTGTATTAAAATGTGAACCTACGACTTACCAACATCTACTTTTTTCTTTCCCCTTCGTCCTTATATAAAATATTGACCAATAATCTAGCTGTGTCGACATAAGTCGACAAAGCGACATTATTGGTCATTTCAAAATTATTCCGCTGAAGCCAGCGAATAGCGGAACTTTGTGTCGACGCCGTAATCAACACGAGTTGAGTAATTGGAAAACACCCAAAAATGGTAAAATAGTGATCTATGTCCATCTAACAGAACCTACCAATCACGTCCCTTCTTCTTTTCTTCTTCTCCTTTTGTCTTCCTCCTCATAGAAGAGGTTGCCAGTCTAATCACGTCCCGTTATTCTATTTAAACTTTACAGGGCATTGGGCCACCGAAAGATAGCAGTAGAGGGCCAAGCCTCATGAAACTTTGTGCCTGACGGCTAGTCGGCACGGGAGGAAATATGCTGTAACCAGCATAGATGTTTGGAGAAGGTTAAAATACCATAAGTTCGTTTCAGATACAAAGTACGCGGGGGCTAGCCCTCTTTACCTAATATCTTCTTGGTGGATTCGGTTATCTCGACTAGTCCGTCATGACGTGCCTCTCTATTTTTTAAAATACCCGCTACATGCAACCATATTGATTTTTAGTTTCTCTTTAACAAGGGATGTACAGATGGCGGTAAGGTACCAATGTTCACTTTTCACCAAAGGAGAGTTGAGAGTTGCCACCTCCTGGATTGATCCATCGCGTGTGTTTTGTAGCATCCAATTGTGTACGAATTGACGCGAAGAAAAGTACGCATCACGCACGTTACCTTTGAAATCGAAGCGGCATAGTGACATTTTCGAAGGAATTATAAGTTTAATGGGAAATTGTGTGGCGGTGAAGAGATACGCGTCGTAGCAGCATCAACGCTCGCTGTTTCCTTTGCCCCTCACTCACTGTCTCTTTCTCTCTCTCCCTCTCTCCCTCTCTGTCTCTCTCTCTCTCTCTCTCTCTCTCTCTCTCTCTCTCTCTCTCTCTCTCTCTCTCTCTCTCTCTCTCTCTCTCTCTGACGCTGACGCTGAGTGTGCATCGAGAAACTTGCTCCGGGCGAACCACCGCACGCACGGCTACTTTTCCCTAAATTTCATACATCGTTGGCATAATGATGTATACGGTGAGTGTTATATACTATATAAAACCATAATGATCTCGTTACTTGTTCCCCGATATTCGCATATATTGTTCAATGCCAACAAACTTTACTGTGAACTAGAAGATAAGTCACACGATATTACACAACTACAACATTATAGGGTACCACCGCCTCTCAGGACACGCGTTTCAGCGACAAAGAAAAAAAGCTTCTTAAACAAATGAAGTTTGGTGATTCGTTAACTCAAAAGGTATGATGCAGACATTATAATTAAATACAGAATAGCTGACTCTCTTGTGTGTGTATGTATATGTATTTTTGCTTTTGCAATAGGTGGATATGAGCAAAGTAAAACTAGATGTCATCAAGCCATGGATCACCACAAAAATTACTCAAATCCTGGGCATGGAGGATGATGTTGTAGTTGAATTTGTATATAATCAACTGGAAGAGAAGGTAAGAATTCTTTTATCCGCCAGCTGCTCGCTGGTTGTATCGAGTGTCACTAGAACTAAGTCGAGTGTGATACAAATATTGAAATCAAAAGGCGTTCACATGGCTTTTTCCCCTCATCGTAGGAAATTACGATATATACATGTTATTTTAGCACTAAATCTTATACAAGTTGCAAATCCTTTCAAGCAAAATCAATATGATCTATCCCAACTATTGGATAATGCAAATACCATATTTTTTTTTACATGCGTACCTAGTTACTCCATGCACACTCCTCTCCATCAAATATCCAATCTCTACAAAAGAACTGCATAGCTGACCAACTGCTAATTTACCTTCTGCATAAGCTATTTCTTATCACATATCTTTGAATTCCCCGTTAGTATAAGTAGAGACCGTTGGTGGGGCTCAACCCTTTTGTCCAAATGGCATTCGGATGTGCTCCTCTCTCTCTCTCTCTCGACATCCGATTGGCCGTCTACTTTCTATCAGCCGTCAACCCTAGTCAGTCAACGACTATCTCGGCGCCGAGTGCTGCCATCTTAGAACTTCAGTCAACTTACCCACCTTCATCGGCGCCTGGGAAGCAGCTTGCTCTTACCGCAATCGCCGCTACATTTCGCCGCACGTCGTTCGCTGCCTTCGTGTACACAGCACCAACGGCAACGCCAACAGGGTACTCTTACCCAAGCATCCTGGACCTCTGCCGAGGGTCCACCTCCGCCTTCATCTGCGCTATACCGTTGCGCGTTCAACCGCTCTGTCTCTCTCTCTCTCAACATTCAAAGGACCAGCCATACACGAAGGAGCTGCCCGGGAACCGAGAGTTCAGCACTGCATTGCAGAGTCGACTTGGCGAACGTTACGCTACGTACCACCACCCCGACACCACCCCGACACCACCAAGGGACACAACAGCAACAAGGGTCATCGTCACTGTTTTATACAGTATCGTATGCCTCGCGACAGCTATATCAGCACAACACAGTTCCATTGCCTCTTGCTCTGTACGCTCTGTGTTCTGCGCCACAGCAGCAACAACCAGTCACGCATCTTCAGCTGGTTACCTATTCACATTGAGGAGACGTTCCCGAGTCATTCCTAGTGCCGGGAGGTACGCCGCCTTCGATGACCCTTCCGTATAATCAACGGATCTAATTTGACACGCATTGACAGTGACAGTGTCGCTGCAACAGGTTGGTGGCTTGGCGTTTCTTCTGTTTCACATTAATCCTTTATTTTTCAGAGTACAATATTGCGTTTCCTAATCTATACTTTAAATATTTATCATTCTAGGATCGACTGCAATTTTGCATAATTCTCTAGGACTGTTTCAATGACTCGTCTGCAAGTCGTCTTACAAATTCTTTGTTTTCTCCTTAGGTGTTTCGGCTGCTTCTTGCGTGATATCTCACTATGCCTGCAGACGTACCACCAATTAATATAACATTTTTCCTAGCATATCAAACAACCGAGTGGTAAGATGCACAGTTAGAGTATCACAGTTAAATCGATCTGCTTTTTCGAGGGGGAAAAGCAGTTTGTTATAAAAAATATATATATAGATGCAAAGAGACACGTATGTCGGTGCGTACACATATTTCCGCGTTGTCCGCGGTCAGTGTTCAATTTTTGCATGTAACAGCGATTGCAAGCTCCAACTACTTAGACTAGACTTTTGCTTGAGACGTATTGCGAAAGCATTCAAATAGGTCGCGCGATATTTTTTTTTTTTTTCCCTTGCAGTTTCCTGATCCACGAAAGATGCAGATCAATCTGACGGGTTTCCTAAATGGCAGAAACGCTCGATCCTTCATGGGCGAACTTTGGGACCTATTGGTCTCCGCACAAGAAAGCGTTACGGGTATTCCAGAAGCTTTTTTGCAACAAAAGAAGGACCAGATTAAAAAGCGTTTGGTAATTATCCATTAATCCCTGTGTTGTCTTATGGCAAAGCGAAAATCATCGAATAGTATCCATTAATTATACTCGTCAGCCATCGATGATAACATGAACGACCAAATGACATGAAACATAGCACGTTTGTGTAATTAAGTCGAATGAAAAATTAGGAGGAGCAGGAGAAGCTTCAGGCGTCATTGGCCGAGAAGGAAAAGGAGAAAGAACGTGAAAAGGATAAGGATGAAGCGGAGACCAAAGTGAAGAAAGAAGACAAAGAACGCGCTTCATCCAAGGAGCGGACAAATAGCAGTAGGAGAGACCGAAGTCGGGATCGAGATCGAGATCGTGATCGTGATCGTGATCGTGATCGTGATCGTGAAAGGCGCGTTCCAATTATTTATTCTCGTTAATATCTATCCAATAAATTGTGTATAGACGTTAAGTTTGTTAATGTAAAAATTTGTTCTGCACTTGACAGAAGTAAGAGGAGCAGATCGAGGGATCGTCATAGAGATCGTGATCGTCCCACTCGTAAGCTACGAAGATCCGATTCACGTTCGCCGCCATGTAGCAAGACTCTCGTTAAAGACAACGGAAAGGAGGCACCCGAAACGAAGGTCGAACGCGAAGATTCCCCCCAGCCTGAAAATGCAATTCCTTTGATGCCCATGAAAACTAAACCGTGAGTGCATCTATATTTCCGAAATTCGTTCTGCAGCCATCGGCTATTTTTTATGCTGCTTTTGAAATTGTAGTGAGGCAGCAGTTGCTATATCACGACTTCAAGCCAAGTTGATGAGCATTGCCGATGGGAAAAAGAAAAACAATCGTTCACCCTCGTCGGAGATACCGGAAAAAGTATCGCAAAAATCACGGTCAAAATCTCCTGCAAGTCGTTCGAAAAAGTCTCGCTCCAAATCCCCCATTTCAAGACAACAACGGAGGTCTCGATCGCCACCGCCCATTGTATCTAAGTCGAGAACGAGACGGTCGAGATCTAAGTCGAAAATTAGAAGACTGTCGACATCCAAATCCCAAGATAGATCCAAAAGAAGTAAGTCAAAATCTCCAAGGGGAAGAAGATCACAATCAAAATCACCTTCTCGCTCCAAGAAATCAAGATCGAGGAGCGGAGACAGAGAGAAATCGCGAAAAACGAGATCAGATTCAAGTGATTCGAGATCATCCAAGTCTTTGTCGAAGTCACCTGGAAAACAACGAAAGAGCAGTAGTACTGATGGAAATCGAAAGCGAGACGATACCAGTTCGAGCAGTAGTTCAGACTCGGAGAGAGATAAGGGAGGAGCAAAGGACAAAAATGATTTTGAAATAAAAAAGAAAAAAGATGGCGTCCAGGCGAAAAGATCCTACCGAAAGACGAACAAAGATGACAGCGGGAGCGACAGTGATTCTAGCCGTGAGCGGAAGCCGACGACTAAGAGGCGAAGCGTTTCCCCAAGGAAAGATCGAGACAGATCAAGGGAGAGAGATAGATCGCGTGACAGGACCAACAGAAGGTAGGAAACGGAAAAGCGCGTTAACTCATATAGCCGGTCGTACATCGGGCATCATTCCCTAACTCGGCTCCGTGATTTTCTTGTTTCATAGAAGGTCATCCCTGGAAAAAGAACGCGAAAGAAGACGCGAACGCGAACGTGATCGTGATCGTGATCGCGATCGCGATCGCGAACGCGATAGAGAGCGAGAAAGATTGGATAGATATAGCGGTGGTCGCGGAATGAGACCGCCGTCGGTACGCAGGGCACCCAGCAGACGTAGGTATGTGAGTCGAAGGATGCAACGATTGCAAAGGTTATTGGACGACTCGCGAATAATAATTGAAATGTACTTTACTTAGAAGTCCGCCTCGCAGGAGCCCACCGCAGCGTTATCGGCGTAGATCACCGAGCCCGGGCGACCGACGTAGAAGGCGCTCCCTTGAACGGAGGCGTCGATCATCGGAGAGACGCGAGCGACGCAAGTCGGTCGATCGTCGCGATAGCAGGCATTCACCGGAAGTCCGAGAGCGATCGAACAGGTACGATAGATCATCATCTCGCGACAGGTCTACCAGACAAGAGCGTTCCAGAGACCGTAGAAGAGACAAGGAACGTAGGTCCAAGTCAAAGGAGCAGAAATCCTCGATCGAACGTTCAAACCGGGACGGCAAGCGATCTCCCGATCGTGCCAAGGATATCATCACCAACGAACGAACTACGGAGAAGAAAGTTGCTGCTGAAGAAAAAATTAAAAAATCTGGCGAGACGGAATCGCGAAAAGAATTGCGCAACGGAAGGTCTAAGTCAAGTAGCTCGGAAAGTAGCGAGAGTAGTTCCTCTACCGATGAGGAGCAACCATCCAGGTGAGTGAGAAGCTATCGATGATTCAACTTTTGCGGCCGCGTGCCAAATTGATTCGTCTTGACTCTATATATGACAAACTTTGAACATCTTGACTCTGAACTCTGGCGAGCACATCAAACATTTGCTTGCAGAAAATCAGCCGAGCCAAAGATGTCACAGAGTCTGGAAAAACGAGAACGAGCTCCTCCTCCTCCTCCGCTTCCTCCCCCTCCTCCCCCAGCCCCACTTCCTCATACCGAGGAGAAGAGAAGGGAGAAGGAGAGACTAATTAAGGAAGACTCTGGAAAACGTACGGAAAAGGAACCTACGAAGAAGCTAGATGGTACTTCGAGTGCATCAAAGAAACCTGACTCCATCGTTTCTCCGAAAAAGCTTCCAACTGCGGCGCCTCCTGTTACAAGACACAGGGTATCATCCTCTTTACTTATGAGTCATGCGATAACTTTCTATTCTCAATAATTTTCACATAATGTTTACGATTTTTTTCCCTTGTGTTTGGTAATAACACTTTGTAGTTCTCCAAGAGCTTGTCCCGCACTCCGTCGCCCTTCAAAAAGACAGAGGACATCGTTACAGCAACACCAGTATCAACAATATCAACGGCCACAACCGTGGCGACGGTTTTGAAGCCGAAACAACAATCCTCCAAGTACGTTCGTTGGAAGGTAAATTAACGTTAGTTTCGAACTAAAATTAACTAGTCGTTGCTCTTTTCCGCTCAGAGACAGCAAGGAGGAATCTCCAAAGTCGACCGAATCGACTCACGCGTTAGGAGATGCTTACCAATTCAAAAAGGACGAGAGGTCCCGTCAGCCGAACAAGGTATTGCTCGTTGAAGAGAGAAAATTAGGTCAAAAGTTATCGGATTCTGTACCGGCATTCAAAAGAAAAACACTCGAAGATTCCGGTAGTAAAAAGATTAAACGTGAAAAACGAGAAGACTCGTCCGACTCTGAAGACGGCAGTGAAGGTAAGTGTATGGCAAGGCGCTTGGCTCGAGATATCGTCTCCCATTAGGAATTGAAGGGATTGCGATAATTAATTCTCATATTCATGGCTTAATTCTATTGTTTCGGCAGCTAAGAAAAAACAGCAAAAGAAAAATGAGAAATCGAGGAAGTCACGAAAGGAATCTAGCGAGGAGGAAAAATCAGAAAAGAGCAAAGTCGCATCAAGTTCAGATTCGGATAATGATTGCAGACATCAGCGTATGGAGAAAAACAAAAAATTCAGAGACTCCAGTCACGCTACTGGTAGGTGGTACCCTCTGCAATCCCCGCCACCCTGTCCCCCTAGCGCACAGCTCACCAAAAGTCTCGAATTGTATTTAATATGTTTCGAACGCCTTTCTTACACTGGTTAATTTTGTTTTCATTGTCCATGCGCCAGATCCTGTAGACGACCGCATTAGGGAGAGCAAAGGAAGTAATAAAAAAAGAGAAAGCAGTGAGGCCGATTTAAGAAAGCGTACAAAGAAGGACTCTGAGGAAGACTTTAAAAAATCCAAGAAATCTAGGAGGGATTCCTTTTCAGGAGAAGACGAGCATAAGTCAAAGAAGTCTGTGAAAGGGGACGAAGAGAAATCGAGATCTAGAAAGAGCAAGAAGGATTCAAGCTCAGACGATGAACCAAAGAAATCGAGAAAGCGGAAGGACAGCTCGTCCGACGAGGACAAGTCAAGAATGAGAAAATCCAGAAAGGATTCGACGAGTGACGAGGAGGGAGGAAAGATCAAGTCAAAAAAGGGTAAACGGGACTCAAGTTCGGAGGACGACGACATTGTAGAAAAAGGATCGAAGAAGAAAAGAAAGGTGGATGAGAGCAGCGAGGAAGAAAAGGTGAAAAAGAAGCGAAAAAAGAAGGCAAAAATGAGCACAAGCGAATCGGAGGTAAGTTACGCAAGTTTCCTTGATACACGCCACCAGACGCATGCATTTTTCGAGACCCTATCATTTTCTCGTATACTGTAATCTCGAATCGTTATTTCGTCCCCGCAAAATCATATTCTGGAATGGGCATTTTTTTTTAACCGTCGTTTTCTCGATTACTCATTTTACCGAAAGGTACATTCCCGATTCATTATTTTGTCGAATCGTCTTTTTGCCGATCCGTCATTTTCCCGAAAGGACTAAAAGAGTCGATTGTGGCGTCTGTCGCCAGATGCCGCCTCGTTTTACCTGTTGCCCGTTAGCATCAAATATGAGAACTACCACACGCTTGTGTGTCATTACATATGGTAATAAAAAATAGATGTAGAATTTTATATTCTTCATCGAATACTGTTCATCGGTTAGAAGATCGGTACATAACTGTAAGAGATCGTCACGACCACGTCAAAATATTATAATTATTTCTTATCCGATGCGCATCACACGTATAAGTGACGTAAGAATGTATAGTTTAAAAATAATCACGCAGCATCTCGTGGGCGACAAGTGGATATTTAAAGAAATTACGATTCCGATACGTGTCAATCGGGAGCTTTAATTTTCGGGAAAATAACGGTTCCTATTCTTACCTGTTCGAGAAAACAACGATTCGGGAAAACAATAGGGACTCGCATTTCTCTTACAATGTCTCCATTTGATTTGCATCCTTAGGATAGCGAAGTCGAGGAAAAGAAAAGAAAGAAGGATAAGAAGCACAAGAAACACAAGAAACATAAGAAGCACAGAAAACACAAGAAAAAGAAGATTGCCGATTCAGAAGAATCCGATGCGAGCGAAGGAAACACGGAAGAACTCGAGAAGAAGCTTCGAGAGAAGGCATTGAAATCAATGAAGAAAGGCCTCAGCATAGAGCGAAGCGACTAACAACGCGTTAACACGTTATGGACGAACTACTGCGCTCGTAAGAACAAGTAAGAAACGACCGAGGGCCAAGACCAACAGCCCATTATTATTTATCAGTCGTTCGGTGTGGCAAAGCACTTTGCGGCATAGCGTAATGGAATGGCGAGAGGAAAGCGAACTCGACTACGAATATTTTAGCATTCACGTACTTATTTACGTGACAGGATGTGAATCGATTTATCAATGTGTGAATTACGTTAATCGGATAAAGAAAGAACTGTGGCCAGCGTCCATAGAGCGGTATGGCCGTGTATATATAAAACATTGAAAGATCAATATGTATCGCAATGATCAGCAACGGCACCGTTCTCGCTGTACGGAGAGTATAATCCTACGAATGACGGCAACGTGTATCCATTGACATTTACATTTATAACTTTTCATCGCTCTTTTATCGTTCGTTTTTTTGTTTCCTTTTTTTTTTCAAAAAATTTTCACGAGTCTACCTGATGCGTGTAACCGTATGTGGGCTGAGAACGACTCAACACGCACCACTGTACGAAGGAACTCCAGTGCTGCCCGTAATTTTCACTTCAGAGTAACGATCGTTCTTAATGCTTTGTACCACCGTCGCTTTAAACGCAATAGCCATACGATTCCCAACACTGAACTTTTATGTTTACCGTATTTAGTTTGTACTCGCCGTGACGCGTGTTTCACAATTTACTATTAGTTCAGATATTGAAAATATACTAATTTGAAGGAAGCATCGTAACCGTAAACCACCATTCCCTTGTATAATTCCGTCTAACAATGCACGTTGTATGATCGTACAATCAAGACCATTTATTCAAAAAATACTATATATTAGCCAACATTGACTCCCAATCTGGTGAGCATATGAGAGTACTACCGATTGCTCCCAAATTAATTAAGTTGCCTGTTTGGTTTTCGCTGTCGACTTTCGTAGCCACGAGATCCTGAAAAAGGTTCGAGTTTAAATTATTGTCATGTTGAAGAATTCGACGCAGCCGTTCTGAAAGCGTCGTTGTGCGACGTTTAGGGAGCGAATTTACCTGACGAAAACTAAGTTTTGAGCCAACATCAACGATTAAATTGTTGTCGCCTAAAACAAGTCGTGCTTTGCCAGACTTGAAGATTTGTAACTTTCCCAACAACCCCTCCTTCAATGTACTTAAGGTGCAATATTCGCTTTTTGAATTTTTTCCAACATCGTTTGCTTCTACGCTTGATTCTGCGGATCTTCTTAATCTGGATTCGTTTAATTCTTCACTGACCCTCAATCCCGGCAAGCAATCCGGAAACTGTGAATATACATTATCAACTGAGTACGTTCAAAAATGGCAAGTACCGCATCTTCTTACCTGTATCAGTATGTAGCTGTTTACTTTGCTTTCCAAAATCTGGGGAATCGTAGTCTCTGCCAACTTTCCTCTTGGGCATACACGCAATCTAGATGCCTTTACATTTGCCGTATCATCTGGTGGCCTTACTAAAAGTCAATGTCCTTTGTACGTACAATCCAATATCAAGTTGTCAAAATTGTTGCAAGAACGCCGTTGGCTTCTATTATTCATTTAATCGCATACCTTCACCATTCTCCAAAATGATCGGTTTCGAATCCTTTGATTCCGTCTCGGCGGTCTCTTTCTTCGAATCTTCTTTATACAACGTTCCTGTAACAGTTACACTCAAAGTTATATGTGTAAAATCAACACAATTAGCAGGCAACTGTTTTTCATGGAAGGCTAATGGCTAGTATTTTTCTTTCTCAATGTACCATCTTCAATCATCGGTAACATGACTGGTGCATTATCCAGATCCGTGTCCAATCCATTATCGATATAATCATCCCTTAATAGTAACTTTAACTTTTCTTCCTCTGCAGCTTTATTAACATTACAATCCAAATTTAATTTTGGCTTTTCGAGGGATGAACCACTGTTTCCATCACTCCTACTGTCAGTTATACCACTATATCGCCTATTTGGGCGTGTAGCATCCGTTATACCCTCAGAAAATACTCCCACAGACTGAAAGTTGAAAGAACAATTTACATCATCTATGCTTACTGAATAAACGGAATATAAAGTGTCTCGAGATAAGTTGACGATATACCTGTATGAAACTACCAGTTGATATTTTTCTATGTCCCCTATTTCCATCTTCACGACCACCACCACGACCTTTACCTCTGTCTCGATCTTTAGATATTTTTGATTGATTTGAGCTAGAACTTCCATCTCTAAACAAACGATAAAGGTCATAATATTCTTCTCTAGATATGATAATTAATATAAGTACAAAGTAATATATTCTTACTCTTTTTTCTTGTTCCTCTGAGCATTTAAATTTGGTGTATATACTTTTTTAGCTTTCTCAGTCTTACTGCTTCCACCAAGCGTTAAGTCCCGAGGTATGCGAAAAGAAGTCAATCTTGTAGTGGACGACGAAAGGCCTGGTTCTGTCTTTATAGTTTTTAAAAGGGTCGATACCGATGTACCAGGTTCCAGTTTCACCTGAATATTTTTATTGGTTGTATGGTTTGCATTATCCGACTGATTCGAAGCCATCACTAAAAATTATATAACGGATAAAGAATAAAATCTGAGTCTTAAATAAATTTCTAACAAATACGAAAAACATTTGGAAATAGGTAAAATGTGTTTTGCAAGTTTGTCCCATGGTAGGTGCTCCGATGTCGTTACAATTCAGATACATAAATTTCATGAGTTAAAAACATAATAATGAGCCGTTCTCTTAACAATTGTACGAAACGAGGATGTTATTTCATCATTGTACACATATTTAAAATGTCATGCGAATATCTTAACCTTCAAGATCACCCAGGCAATAGTATTAGATGTCTGTACTGAGAATATGAAAAGTACATTTGTGATAAATGAATGGCACCTAAACATTCGATACCGTAGGACAACAATCTCTAGCAAGAAAAATGATTTACAAGGAAAAAATATAGATTGTTGAATGTTACTCCTGACAGATACGCGTTGGGTTATGGTTATGTTAGGTTAGGTTAGGTTAGGTTAGGTTATGTTGAGTTAGGTAAGGTTAGCATTAATTTTCCAAAATGGTTCAAAAATATTTGATGGCGATTGACGATGGCGTGTACCTTCTTTAGGTCGTACGCATTCACTTCTACAGCTATCTACACTCGTTAATATCTACGTCATACAGTCGAATACAGTGAAAAAGTTCCCAACTCACCTTGGCCGCGTGTCGCTGCGCTGTGTTTCACTCAGTTTCACTGTGGAAACTTATTGACTCATGCGCGTACCGGTATACATGTATATATACCATAGTTGCTTATGATGCATCGTATAGAATTTACTGATTGTGAGAAACCGTGCCGCCAAGTATTATAATTCCTAGAGCAACGTATACGTATAATATATATATATATATATATCTAGGTGTCTCACTTACAGAGCAAAAAGAGTCGAAAAGCATATTTCTTTTTTTTTAAATAGAGATACCTCGGAAACTTTTGAGGTGGCCATCTTGTCGAGCTGCAAGTACGTATGTACATACATGGGACATACATATCTACATACGTTCGAATCGCAGTAACGTATAAATTTGATTATCATACTTATATAAGGACATGTGAGGAAAAAGAACAAAACTTGCAAAAAAGCGCCAGCATTCCGAGGAAGATTTTTAAATATAGCTCGAGGAAGTCAGGGGGAGTGGGGTGGGGTGAGAGTATGTACGTACATCCGCCAGAGCGTGAAAACTACGACTCAACCTTTGGTATAGTTTTTATATGCTATACGTACTTGGCGCGAGACTCTACCGAGACGCTTCATCATCCTCTTCATTATAATAGGCCTCCGAGAAACAGGATAGAGATGAAATATAGTGAAAAAAAATAAAGATGGCACAACGAGTGGATCGGGATCTCAAGATCGATCGTTGTTGATAATCTCGTGACGCCTGGTGTATTTCTTTTCTTTATTCATTAATGGCTTTATAATAGGGTGTGCGTTGCTTTCCACACACGCGTCACGATGCTATCGGCACTTGGCAGGGAAAGGTTACACTGAATCGACGATATTTCTAGAGAACGTTGCAAGAAACTGAAGCGTCCTGAATAGTCGTGATAGTCGTCCTGCAGCTCACTTTTTCACGAGCGACATAGTAAAACTTGGAAAAACTAAACAGAGGTGAGCGTTCATCGCGTTCTGCTGGATCTCGTCCATAACATAAGGTATTCGGACTTCCTGGACAAACAAGAAAAACATGAAACTTGGAGTACTTGGAGTCTTACGAATAACGGAATTTTTCTGGAGAAGGAAACAACTGCGTGCACTACTTTTTTCTCTTTTTTAATTATAGGTACGCCTAAGGGACTAAAATAAATGAAAGAATAAGGCGAGAAATAGAGCGAGAATGGGCCGGTGGGGAAGGAGGAGAGCCGCCATGTCGAGTGCGGTAATAATATGTACGGCAACAGTGGCATCGTAATCTCCAGGAGGTAGTCTCGACGTTTTCAGTATGGCTAGTAGTGGTGACATGGCCAGGAGAGAACATAGCCAGTCGGTGATGAGGTCATCGTATCGCTTTTTAGCCGCGACCGCAGTCGCAACGCGGAGCGCCCGAACGCCGGCTGCTACGTTCCAGCCGCAGTTCCAGGGAGTTTCAGGCTCGATTTTTTCTGATCATGTGCCACGTGCGTTTCCAGCGGGGAAACCAATTCGAGTCACCGTTCGATCATCGGCAAAGAAAAGCTGACAAAGCATCAACCTGTCGATCGCTTCGGTCTTCGTTGCTGCGCTTCTTTCGCTCAGTTCTATAGAGACTCGCGTGCGAAATCACGGTAAACCTCGAGGCGAAATCTCTAGGCGTCATCTTGAAGGAATTGCAACGGTACCTACCGGTGATAGCTGAATGGGGAGGATGACGTTCTTCGACAGATTGTACTGTTAGAAAAGGAGGCGATTCTTCCGGTTTAAGAAAGATCTCGATATAGTAGTGGACAAGGCGATACAGAAGGTAATGACGGTCTTCGCCTCGAAGGCAATTTCATTTGCAAGACAGCACGTGTTTACCTCGAAAATAAGAAAATACAGGCGCACGCGCGACGAGTCGCTAAAGTCGCTAAAGTCGCTACCAGCTAGATTTCGAATGTCGCGTCTGAGTACCAAGCTCTGCCACACCGTGCTTTCGCGATAGAGTATCCTGCGTGAAGTTGAAAGATAGTCGCGATATAGTCCTGATAGTCATAATAGCCGCGACGCTACAATCCGTCGTCTTAGAAAAGAAAATAATCATAAAAATTCGAAGCAAGAAAATATCGCGAGTGTCATTATTACGGAGCACGAGCGACCTACACTTTTGTTCTCAGCAAACTTTCGTTTCATCTCTTCTTTCGATACATGTATTTTCTTTCACTCACGTCCTTCCTCCTCTCCCCCTGTTACTCACTCACTCAGTTCTACTCATCCTTGATCGCCCGCTCGCATTTTCCTTCTTATCGACGCGGCCCATCATTCGAGTTCTAACATCAGTTGTAATAATCGCATCCCTTTCGGTAAGTTCACCACGAGAAAGCTTTCAAATGTTTATTCTCCTTAGACGTAGCGCAATCCAGTGATTGTGCCCGATTGCGTGTACATTCGAAAAAGAAAACTAGCTCATTCAACATAGTGATCGATGAAACCGAGGTGATCGAGGTGCGAAACAAGTCAAGAAGAGCAAAGTTCTCCATCTTCAAGGAAGAGATTACAATTTTTAAGGTGGTGCAATAAGTAGCATTACTGTGTTTTCTCGTTTGACATTTGTTAATAAGTTTCATTGGAACCAATACTCGGGGGGCGTCTATTTGCTCAAGTTCGCGACTCGTGTCTTGTGCTCTACGTGCTACGTGTTTCGTGCTTGGTTTGTGCTCTGCGAAATCTCAAGAAGCGAATACTGACCTGCCAATCTGCGTTCAACCGACTTTCATCGAACAGTTCGTTCGGTCGCAGCTCATTGGGAGTAGTCTCTCTTACTCGATAGTGCGCGCTCTCTCTCTCTCTTCCCCCCCCCCCCCCCTCACTCTGCATCTCTCGGATACGTTGCCGAGCCTTCCTTGGAAATTCTGAAGATCAAATCGAATGACACTGGAAATGAATGGAGTTCATCGTACGCCTGTTGATATGTTCGACGCAAAGGTGAGCACTCTGGAGCACTTGAGAGCTTTATCGGCTTGCGAAGTTTTTCATATTTCTATCACGATTTTTCATCTTTTTCTTTATCTTTGGACTTGTTTACCTTAATGGGCAAGAGTAACTGTGTCAATTGCAAAATCGCCCTTCTAATGCCAATGAAGAGTCGATTTAATCTACTGCAACTACGGTTCCCAGACGCGAATGCAAAATCTCTTTTAAGTAGAATAAAGTCGAACGTGCCCGATGCGCGGGTTTACGGCTGCCGATTAGGAATCAGTACCTTGATTTCCACTGACGAAGAACTGATAGTTGGCAATTGTAGTGGCGATTGGGCAGCGCGAAACGGGCTGTGAGAATGTGCCTGGTGGGAGAACAAATTCTTCTACAATGGTTGATTGCCACTTTCGAAGGTTAAAAAGTAACAACGCAGTGTGGCAATTGCCGCGTTAGCCGATCATCATTCAACGTCACATTGAGTATGTGGACACCAATAAAATGAATTTGAGTAACCTGAATAAAATCGAATTGTGTCAAAAGAAATTAAAGTTCGTGGGGAATCGTTAGTGTGCGGTACCAAAGATTCTTCTGACGGTTTAAATAAATCGAAGGAATTCCGAAATGCTCTACACGTCCAACAAACGAAGATAAGAGGCTATCGCAGTTAACACTGGTGCAATCGATAAAAATAACGTTATTGAATGAAAGAACGTTGTATAATGGAGGCGACTCACTACACTTCAACATTTTATTATTCACTTTGACTGCTCCAAGTACATATTCACGTGACTCATGCTGATCCGTACATCCGGATGGCACATTTGCTTTTATCGTACACAATTTTTGGCTTTCGCGTTACTGGATCGCACTTCAACATAATGCACCATTATAAAATTCAAAGTCAAAGCTTTTTAACAATTCTCCGCGCATCTTACATTTTAATACATACAGGATTATTCAGGCCAAACGCACTACCTGAAGTTAGCCTGCCCATTTGATTTCTATGGCTCAAGCACCTTTAGGTAGTGTAATACTCTTGAGTAACCCTGTACATATTATAAGCACATTAAGTAAACAGCTCAATCGCGCATCTCTCATATAGTAAATAATCATCACCTTTCTTCACCCCGTACATACTTCCAGAGTATATTGACTTATAGTTTTGAGGTTTTCGCGGCCATTGTTCATATGGTTACAATTGGCTTTCCGGTTGGAGCCGCATCTGGAAGTTTTAACTTACCGACGTTTCGCAAATATTGCAGCTTGCTTCGTCAGGCCTTGGAAGGCTCCAACCCGGAAGCCAATTATAACCATAGATTGACTTATGTCAGTTAATGACTTTTACTATTTATATCGATCTCCCTGTCTCTTCCTATCTATATGTTTATCCAGCTAATCCTATTCTATTTGACCGTTATCCGCGAGCAACCTTATCGACCTCTCCTACCGCCTTCTTCGCCTTCGCCTTCACCGTCATGACCTTCGCCTTTGTCTCCAATTCTCTTTTTGTCAATTTCTTCTTAACTTGATTATTAGCGCGAAGCAACGTTACGTTAAGAGAAGGCTATGCGAAATAACGATCAGGTACATAACGCGCGTAATACGCGCATTGGATGGGCCTCCTCTGCATCTACACTTTGTCTTTCGTCGTTAAACATGTCGATCGAGTCAAACGAAGCATAAGCCATAATTCCCCATTTGCATTGAAATTCAATCAAGACCTGAGAAATGTCATTGCCATGTAAAATGCGTAGGCAGTTACTTTTGCATTCTTTCAGATAATTTCAATTATGAACATGAAAAAGCAAGTAGGTCCGGCGTAGGGGAAAAAAATAGAAGAGGAGAAATGTGGCTCGATGATAAAACGAGCATTATCATCGAAACAGTTGAGCTCATTATTTTCTGGGAAGAGTATTAGGATTGTCCGTTGAGTTGTTACCGTAACTGACGTTATCCAGCTAACGATAAGATTCTAGCTCATCGCATGACGTCGGCACGAGCCATTGTTGACACCGTCGACAGTATCGGCCGTATAATATGTGTCGATATATTAGATACACACAGGCATTCATTGTACCAAATAGAAAGAATTTCAATAAGATGCATAATTTAAATTACTATACTATACGTGTATTACCCTTCGTGTTTTTGTATCGTATCGCAGATACGTGTATGTCATAGATCTTTTCTGTAGTTGTAACTATGACAGATAACGAGTTTCAAGAATGCGTCAAGAAGAACATAAGTGCATAAGTGCCCATTTACGCGTGCAGCGCGCACCTCGGTCCATATACCGAGGACACTAACACAGCGAAATGGACATGACGTTTTCCGAGAAATTAGTCGCAAGGCATGTGCTCTTTCTTATAGCAGAATCTATTAGAAAACTTTTGCTTGACCGCATGACGGCAGCTCTCGGCCACTTGGTCGTCCGTCAGGACGCATTTTGCATTCGCATTTACGGTTGTTTACATGCAACGAATGCAATGGCCACTACTACTCCGTATCAAAGTGTGCGTAAGCATGATGCATAGAGACGGCCTTGCCGAATTGTTCGTGTATCTGCTCTGCACCGTAAGAGAAGCGCTCGAGAGGCCGTCAGGAACGTGATAGATCGCGCGAATCGCCTCTCTGTCCAAAAGATCGACCGATCGTGCCTAATCAATAGGAATTGAATTGCGAAGAGTTCTCGCTGACGATGAGTCACGCTGTACTCCCGCAGTCTTCTGGTGACTGTTCGTCGGAGAGGAAGTAAGACTTGTCGAGGGTAACCTTTTTTTATTTTCTTCACTTTGTCGTCGATTTTTTGGTTACGTTTCGAAGATTGTTGGTAGTAAAACATTTCCTTGATCATTTGCCCGCGGAACGGTGCGACTAAATAGAGTTACTGAGTGATGAACGACTTGGCCGCGAATTCATTGACAATTTCATGCTCCGACGAACCAATCGAGCGTCTCGTTCGCGAATCACAGAGTCACGAAATGACCATCGCGTCGCGATGCCTTGCGCCCCTGCTCCGATTCCTTCCACCGTCCTCGGCGGCCTCGTTGTAACATCAACATACGCCCGCAGTATCCCCGGTATACCCAGTATCGAGGAGAACTTCCAACATCGCGACGCACTCCTGCTGTAGGCATGACCCTTTCGACAGTATGACCACGACACGAATTCCTTTTTCGCCTGAGCGTCCTACATTCATAAATCTCCCATTAACGAACTATAGTTACTCGTATATCGCGTGATAACGCAGTTAGCGCGAAACAGTATACCAAAATCGATAAGGTAATCTGACAGAAGTTAATCGTGCAACGAGAAGCCTTCTGTAGTCGTCAGTTTGTTAAAGTGGTCTGATTCTCTTGGCGGAGGCCTTTTGCTTTGTTTGCTCTTTGCTGCGATAGATGAATATGGAAGTAAAGGAACACGTAAGTAAGACTGGAAGAAAAGAAAGGAAAAGCAGAAGAAAGAAAGAAAGGAAGTTCTAGGAACTGGGCTAGTAGGATATATGTCTGGGAAGAGTGATCGATGAGAGAGAAGAAATGAGAGAGGAAGGACAGAGATTCGTAGAAGGTAGGTGCGATAGGCGCACGGTGCGCGGGTATTCGTTTCTATAGTTGTTACGTAATTTGGAACGTAGCCGCCTGGCGTGGCGTAGGTCGCAGCGAGGCTGTCGAGCCGTCAGAAGGTGTAGCAGTGAAGTGAACAAATTGGTGGGCGTCCAGGACGACGGGAGGGTGGGAGGGTGGGAGGCGCGCGCGATAATCAACCACACCCAGAAGAGTCTTATAGAGACTGCAGTCTAGAATGGGTTCCCTTTGGCTCGATGACCATAAACCGCGACCTTCGAGTCAGTAGGCACCCTTCGACATAATGATGTACCTCTAACCGTCGTTCAGACTGCAAAGAAATCGTGTTGCGGGTGCGAAGCCCCTCTGGATGAAATGATTGTAGAGACTCGGTTACGTTCTGTCGCAGCTAACGAAGACCCGTGTAATTGCCGCCACTGGTGGAAGCACTGGTAAAAGCAGTAGACCTTAGTAGACCTTAGTAGATGGCAACACTAAAGGCGCTCAATCGCGTCGATTACGCCAATTGAAACCAGAGCGATGGCGTATCGATCGACTGGATGCCAAGAACGGTAGTTCTTGTCTCCTCTTGCCCCGCAGGTCCTCGCATTCGCTTCGCTCATTGGCATTGTCTTATTCGTTCGTATAAATGGAGCGTCCTCGAAGAGGACCCAGCAGACTTGCTCTGGCGTGCTGCTCCGAGCCTCGAGTCGCCTCTAATCAATTCTCTCGTTAGAACAACCGGTTCTCTGGGTCTACGTACGCGAGAGACATTGCCCTACGCAATCTCGACTCCATTTGGTTTTGCTTCGTTTCAACTTATTTATACCATCCTGATAGCATCGCGCGCGATACTAGAAATACGTGAGGATAAAAGGCATATGAGAAATAAGCCATCTTGACAACTTGGTGTACACAAAAATAATAATCAGGGCAAAGTCACTTCGCATTAGTTATGACGGTAACGTTATTATACAGAGCTCTGCCCCTTTGAAACGCATCAGTCATATTTGGCAACTGGTCAATCGCTACTTTCAAACATTCTAAAGCAAAAGAACAAATCCGGTTCTCAACAAGTAACTCTGCCTGAAGCTGCCAAAGAGACAGGATAGCGGTCACTAAGGAGAAGACGAATGATATCGGAAAATTTGATTGGCTTTTAGCTGCGCAATGTCAGATTGCGCTCAATTACGTATATCTTTCAATTGGAGAAAGTATTAGTATCAGCAACCGCCATATCCTCAGCTGTACCCCGCGGAATCGAACGTACTATGTATTTTGCTTCGTGATTGACTGACGATATTTCATTGGGCAGGTTTTCACAGGAATTGAGTTGAGAAGTCAAATACGTGTGCGTATGTGTGTATATATTAATAGACTATAGGTATGCATACAATATATTTTAATTCTCGTTCCACTTCGATAGAGACCTAGCCATTATGAATTCTTTAAGTAGTAGATCCCTGCAACACCGACTCTTGATAAAATCCCCCGTGAAAAAAGATCAGCCGAAAGGGCCTAAAGATGATTATTTCGAGATTAGATCACAATTCTCTTGAGGATAATATAAAATTCATCGTTAAGGCAGCTATAAAAGCGAGATTCTAGTTCAGTTAATAATTTATTGAATTGTGGTTGGGAATCGAATGTGAAATTGTCCTGAAGTGTGACTGAACGTTAATGGCCTTTTCCGCCGTTGTCCGTTGTTGTGTCCTCGAGTGACTGGCATTGGGTTGTAGTCAACTGACTCGCTATTATGACGATTGCTGTCATAGAATGTTTATCACCTGCGCAGTCACGAAATCTCGAAGCATCGTAGATATGCTTTAACGCCGAAGCTGTCGAATCACTTGGCGGGCACTTCGAGCAAACAGTAGAGTAAGACAATTTTACGTGTCGATATTTTATAGGGGAGCTTAAGGTAAGTTAACGATGTTAACAGTTTTTCGGCTATAATAGTATTTTCTAAGTATCAAATAATTTGCTGAAGTAGGGCAATTTAAAAAAAAAAACTAATGATTTTTCAAGGGTCTAAAATAAAAAAAGAGCTTCAAGAACAATTGTTAATTAATATTTTCTAAACAAGTCAAAATTCGTCATCTTACGCTATACCTGGGGTAAGATAACGAACTCAAACCTATACGCACCGATCACAAAAATTTTGTGGTACACAAAGTTGGAACAATCTCCATTTCACAATCTTTGACACATGGTACACTGATCCACCTTTTTTTTTAAATTTAATTTTTCAGCATATAATCGAAAATAGACATAAAACCCAGAATAAATTAGACATGCAAAATGAAATAATAAGAGACCACATAGCGTGGTACATCACCAACACCTACATAACTAGCATTGAAATATATGACAATACGTCACAAGAATCAAAGAAAAGCTTTCAGTACATCTAAACTCGCTTTGAGGGGCAAGTTGACCCACTCGTCATCTTACCTCTGTTAACTTACCCCATTGAGGTTATGTGAAAGCTAATTTCTATCTAGGAAAATATATTGCAAATTAATAGTGAAATTACCTTTATTCTTCTTTAAATGCACTAATTTCTAGAGCAGCAAAGTTATAACACGGGTATAGGGACACCATAAAACCATTGTAGTTACAATAATCGGGATAAACGGCACTTACTTCGACTTATAAATTACATTATTAGATGGCACATCACTCATCACCGTTTTTCAATCTTTTTTACTGACACTATTTTCAAAGATATAATATGTTTTCTATTTTGTCCCGTTAGTCAACTTACCCCAAGTTCTCTTGTGTACTCCTCCTTAATTATTGACTATGTATCCACCGGAGTCGTAAGGGTTGCATTGAATGCATATCTATAGTTCATTAATATATAGTTATACGATATACGTATTTCATATTTCAACTTGACTCCGGTGGAAACATATCCCTTGTAACATGTGTAAGACCTTTCCCGCGTGCGTGCAATCTGCGCAATCAGCGCAATCAGCGCATTGCTCACTGCTCTGTTGCATTAGCCGCAACTGCCGACGTTTGTCGCTTGGCCAGGCTTGGCCAGGCTTGGCCAGGCTTGGCCAGGCTGTAGCGGCAACGCGAATAAACAACGAATGGCACCATTTCGGGTAAACACGATCACAAGGCAGTTCTTTCGTTGCGCTTAGTTGGCGCGCACGCTAGTGCGTACCTGATCGACTGTGTTCGGTGGGAAGCAAATCGGTCTGAAAATGAGTCGTGGAGGCGGGGACGTCGATGCAGGTCCTCGTTCAGCCGTTTCAACCCACATGCAGGGCTGTACCTATCGTTTGGTGGAACGCGATCGGCAGAGCTTACGTTGTTCAGTAACGAGTCGCGTCTTGTCTCGACATCGAATGTGGATAAAAAGAACTCAACAGCGGCCTTGATTCAACCGTTCGCGTGTACACGGAACAACTGCGATGAAATCCATGACACTGTCGGCTGGCAGCTTTTATGCTGCACGCAGTGAACAGTATGTTACTCGTTTGCACGAGCATGTACCCTCATTCTCGTCTTTTGTGAATGCATCTGAGCCCGCGCTACGTGCCTTGTGGATACATATTAGAGAGAGAGAGAGAGAGAGAACACGGTGGAAAAGATGCGTCAGATGACGGACCTTGATCGGGAAAAAAAAGCTGCGACATATTATGATCATAATGACGTGCAGTAGCTGTACTTTCTCCGTTGCAATGGGATCTGCATCGAATCGAGGAGGCGGAAGGGAAGGCCTACTGGTGGCCACTCGTGTGAAAGAATTATATCCAGGTTACATGTAAATTATATATAGTAGTTATGTATGTATAGTGTAGGTATAAACCGCTATATATAATTTATATGTAACCAATATACAATATAATTTCTTCACACACTAGATCTCATCGAGAAAGAGCCAACACTGCCAACGCAGTGTAGTGTCATGTGTGAGGCGACTACACAAGTCAAGTCGAATGATCGAATCCGTGAGGGTAATCGAAGGTCACGTTCGCCGCGGTGCCGCACGCTGTGGAGATTGTCCCAAGTTGCGTACAGTCGGATAGTGTAGACGGGAGTAGTCTTGACAATTAAATCGTGGCCAATACCTCTCCAGTGAGATACATCCGATTGGCTTCCTCGCTTCTTCGCTTTCTAGCGCCGTGCGCGCCCGCTTTCGGATTGAGACGCGTAGACGGGTCTTTTCAACGACAGTGTAAAGCGAGAGACACGAGAGACGAGGAGCGAAGGAGCCTCCTCCTGACTCCTGCTTCCTGCTCCTGTGCTCGGCATCATCTTCACCGTCGCGTTCTTGCCTCTCCGCGTGTCAAGCAACTAGTCTGCACGAAGCCTGCAACGAGCCATCAAGCCCGGCCGACCGGCCGACCGGCCAGCGAACCGTAATCCATCCATCGAGCTCAGCTCCTGCCTTGCATACGTTTCGCAGGCTCCCTTGAAAAGCCCCGAGTCTTGTACAGTGATTATGCCGCCACGTTCTTTCGAAGCAATCTGCCAACTTGTCTACCAGGACACGACTACCTTCCGAAGTCGCGGCGATATACATAAAATCGGAAACAAGAAACAGGAAATCAACGCATTACCACATTTGTCCTTCGATCGTCCGTTTGACAGTCAGTCATCGGGTGTGAGAGCTGCGTGCGCCTGTCGTCGCGTGTGACTACATGCTCACTTTCGAGATTCAGTGCTAATTCACAGTCTTACGCCACACTACCATTTCTGTCATCGTTCTAGTTTGAGCCCAGGCGTTATATCCCTCACACCTCGCGTCTGATGTGAGATCAGAATCCATTGATCGCCGGTTTCGCTTTAGCCTTCGGTAATTGGTTCATCGTTGATTTTCGCGAAAACAATCGACGTTTCGTTAATTACCAGGATGACATCTAGCTTTCGTGGCTCCATGAAAGTCGAGCGAGAGGAACCAAAACCAACTTCAGTTATCTCCTCGAGGGCTGATAGTTGGTTGGATTCCAGTCGAGGAGCCAAAGGGAAGCACAGCTGCTTCCAGGAATCTCGGGGTGAAAGAGCGCGTACGCGCTCAGAAAAGCTTACGGCAAATTGCTGTTACACGCCGGAAGACGAGAAGTTGGAAGATCCAGACTTCTTGTACCAGCGAAGCAGAGAACACTTTGCCACGTGGGACATCAAGGATATCGTGGGAGACTGCAACAATTTGACAGAGGCAAAGTCTAAAAACGGCAGAAAATCGCGATTCGAGCTTTTTAGATCGGTGCCAACTGATAGCGAGAATAAGCTAACAAAAGTGACGAACGGCGAGATTAGAGCGAAAGTAAAGCAAGAAAGGAAGCCAACGTCCGCTAAAGCATTGTGGTCGCGGAATCAGGCAGAAAATGACGAATCGCCAAGTTCCGCTAAAACCAGATTTTCTCCTATCCAGAATGCGAATGCGAATGGGAATGAGAGCGAAGACAAGAAGAAGAAGAAGAAGAAGAAGAACAAGAACAAGGAAGCCCGGGAAATGGAGGACTTGACGGAGCAGCAAAGGGACAGAGAGAAAGCAAAAAGTCTTTTTCTTCGTGAAATAGAAAACTTTGACTCCCTGAGACGTAATGTCAATGAGACATCTGCTCATCGCCTCCAAGAGAAAAGATTCAAGGGATCAAGATCGGCTTCCCGTGGCAACGAGACGGTCAGATCTACGTTCGAGAAATTTAAGGACAAGAGACGCGACTCGCAGGAGGACATCCGCTCTCTTTCTCTTGATCGGACATCAAATAGAAGAGGCTACGAGGGGAGTGAGCGAGAAGCCGAGTCGTGTCCTTTGCTGCCTAGAAAGCACAGTGAAGAACGTAAAAATACCAATAGAGATCATCGCTCAAAGGAGTCCGGCAAGTCGAAGGAAGTTATCGAGATTAGGAATGAGAGTTCTCGGAAACGAAACGACGCGCACAGCCTCGGTCCGGAGGCTTCGAAGAATTCTCGAGGAGTCGAAAGAAAGAAAAGCTATTCTCTCCTGGAAGGTACGTCACCGTCCTCCTTGAGAAGAAGCCATCTCCACGAACTGGACAACCCGCAGGAATTCGATATCAGAATCCAAAGATACGAGAGAGCCCTTGCAGGACCAAGACGAGATCCAGAGACTTTCCCAAGGCATCCTTCAATGAAGACGCGTGATTCTCCCGTTAACGAACTAGACGCGGGACATACCCTGCGAAAGAGGCTGCCGAGACACGCGAGAGCTCTAACTCCGCCGAAGGAGCCTGCGTTGGAGGATCGCGAAGACGACACGAGGAAAGATTGGCATGGGAGTAACAGAGAATTCGCTCGCAGATACCTTAAGGAACGCGGAACGTTTGAAAACGGAGCGTTAGAACATCACTCCGCTGCAGGAAGCGCCGGCAAGGAGCTCAGGCATAAATATTTTGGAGGTCCTTTGCTTGAGAGGAACGAGTCATCAGCAGGAGAAACGCAATTCCCGAGGCCAACTGGCATTCGACAGGATCCCTTGGGCAGCTTCACCGTCCTATCCAGTGACGACAGATATCGCGACGCCAGTACTGCAGGAGCCAAGCGTAACGTTACCGCGACGGTCATTGAAATTCCAAACTCATCAAAGAATCTGACTGCTACCACGAAAAGATGGACACGCGGCTTCTTCGGGGCGAACGACGACGAGCGCGATGTCGTACGCACCATCAGACAATCCAAGGGTTCGAAGAAACTTTCGAGGACGCCCTCTAGAAAGATCTGGGAATACCAAGATGGGGTACGATTCATTTTCATACCTACATAGAGTCCTCCGACAAGTCTCCCAGCTCCTTCTGCTTTCTCTATAGATATATTCGCGATCTATGGCATGGTCACATGGTCACATGGTCACATCCTTCCCTCCGTTCCGAACTCCCCCACCTTGTCCTCCTTCCGCGAACTCGGAAAGATTCAATCTTGCTGCGTAACTCTCGGTTACTCAACGCGTCAGGCAAATGTCACCATACGCCTACAGAGTCGCTACACTGTGTAGAACACGTTAGATGTAAAATTTCTCTCTTTCTCTCTCTCTCTCTCTCTCACACACACACACACACACTCTCTCTCTGGTGGAACACGTGACCTTAAAAACGGCCATATACATAGTTGCGCTCCAACATCGGCAGCGATGCCGATTTCGTCCTCGAAACGAACGTCGAAACGTTCGAAGGACGAAAACGAGAAGATGGGATGGAAAGATGCATTGACCCAGGCGTCACGTTACGAACTATGATAATTAGTCGCGATCGGTTTGCGATCATTATTCAAGCTGACTAAATATAGCCATCCGAGCGAGATGGGGAGACGACATAGCCTGCCGACTACGCATTCCACTCAATATTTGGCGATGGTCGAGACTCTAGAGACTCGAGAGAGACGAGCGATCTCCTCCACGTGGGCAGCTCGACCACATCCGTCCTGGGCGACCTTGTTTCATATCTCATACGGTTTAGCCTCACCGCCGGCTTTAACCCATCAACGGTTCTGCCATCTTCCCGATAAAGAACGGTCGCACGAAGAGAGTTTCTTTCCCGCACAGTTATTAATAGATGGACTTTAAGAAATTCGAAAGAAAAGAAATTGATCAATTCTTTGCAGTCACTATTATCTTATGATACGTAATCATGTCATGAAATTATGCAGTCCTCATACAAGAACGGCGGCCAATTAAAAACTTTTCATCGTATTTCGTTCTATTCAAGTATGTGTCAATCCTGTTCTATTTCATTTGACGTCATTCTTTGCGCTACATTATTAACATGTGATATTGACGCGCATATGAAACGCACAACATCTCTAAAGACGTCAAAGCCTCTAATTCCAAATAATTCCTTTCTGTTTCGATTCTCTAATCTTAACCGCATCTGATTAGACACATTTTGTTTCAGGGCGTTAAGATTACCGACATAGACAATGGCCAACCCTGTCTGCGGTGCGAAGGTTCCTGCTCTGGATTTGCTCCGCACTCCTGGAGGTAAGATTAACAATGTTGAGAAACTCAGTAATCGAATCTACGGCATCAGTTCAATTTTGAGAGGTCATCTCGCAATGATGACCTCAAGGGTAAAAGAGTCCCTTGAATATATTCAGTAAGATACCACAAACGGAGACCGAGGATCTCAGGGAGCGAGCAGATATCATGTAATATAATTACGGTGCTGCCACCTAGTGTTATAATTTATAAAATTGTCGATATTTTGTGATTGATAAGTTATCTATGGAGACCAGTAGAGTACGCGCCACTTACCATTTCACACAGTTCCCATGCAAATTAGGGAATTCCGAGATTAACCTCGCTATCGTAAGCAACTTGTCTATTGAGAGTAATCGGTGAATTATATGGGTGCACGATGACGGGAGAAAATGATGAAGTTTATGATGAAGAAGGCTATAGCGGAAGTGCCATTACAATACTTATGTTGGATTGTGGATTAACAAATTCTATATTGCGTATCGTCTTGCCTAGTGTCAGCAGGATCAGCTCAAATCTACTAATACTGCATACAAGTATGTACTTATTTAAAAATTTTAATTTACAAGGTTCAAAGTTACAGTAATAAAGCCTTGCGATTTAAGCTGCCAGCTTACTAAGCAACAGTAGCAGAGTGTATGAGTCTTGTGGTTGGCAGTGATGGCTTGGTCTTCAATATCCTCCAAGATGAGTGCTTGAAGAGGTTCCTGGAGGAACTGAGAGGCCACGTGTTCGTATTAATAGTTTTATAACATGGGTTGGGGGAACGTGCGAATATCCCAGAGCAGCTCTAGCGATACAAAACATGGCTAGGTGATATTGAATGTCAATACGACTGAATATAAAAGTCATAAAAGTCATAAAAGTCGCCCACTCTCCTAATTTTTTTATCATGTATATAATGCAGCTTCTCAATCGTGAGATCGAGACTAAGTATCTTTAAGTGGATTTGATTTTGTCTATGTAGGTGTATAGTGTATTTATGCGTATAATACAGTACGGTATACTGTAGTATAATAGCTAATGAAAAGCAGCTAAATCTTTCTTTGACTATGATAGACGGACTGACGCAATTGGAAAGAAAGGCGGTTCTTCTTCGATGACTGACCTGTCGCCCCTGTACATGCATAGTAATATACTCAAACTGTCACAGTAATCGCAAAAGGACGGCGACGAGGCTACCAGTGATTCGTGTCTAGTATCAATGAGTAAGGTGTTATGCGGCCGCGTAAGATTAATCTTCTTTCTGTTTGTAAGAATCATTCTTTTCTTGAGAGGAAGTATCAGGTTACGCAATAATTCACGTGAATTCCCTCTGGGCGCTGTAAAATACCGTGAAAGCTCCAACGAATTCACTGATGCTTCCCGAAAAATGTCAGGAAATATCAATTGTACTCGTTGGCGTGTGGGTATTTGCCGGATGAGTGCCCGCCACCCCCCGGTAAGCGAACGAATGAGGGAATCTAGAGGGAAAGGGTAGTTCGTGACATTTGGTTGTCTCTCGTGCATTCCCTCCCACGTGACGTAATAGCAATGGGACCCTCGGGACTGCAGGAGTATAGCGAGTCTAGAAGGTTCGCAGGTTCGCAGGTTCGCAGGTTCGCAGGTTCCATGACAGCGTTATGCTGGAAAATCGGAGGTCGTCGCTGTGTGACCTTGAGACTAAGGGATGGCAGGATTTTCCGTCGAACACTGAACTGCTAAAAGTTTGGCTGTGATGGGACATGCGCCGACCGAATGGACAAACACAGTACGTTGCTCGTGGCTCGTGGCACCTCGGTTTGCTCCACGCCGATGCAATAAACTTAGTTAGTTTGCACACCTGGAACGCGCCTACGTGCGCTCTAACATTTCTAGGGATAACTCGTTCATCAGATTATCTGCCGTCGTGACGTAACGCAACTGTGCTCTCGCTGTTTGTGGGTGGTGCAAGTGCACGCAGTCGTCAACTCCGAGCCGCATGAAATCTTCACCCTCTCGGTACATTCAGCCGGACTTTCCTGGCGGACGACCTACGTTACTCTATAGGCATCTTAGTCGTCACGTCCATTGTCAATCTAAAAGCGAGAAAGTATAATTGGAGAATTCTTATTGTATAGGCTTCGGGAATTCGGTAACGAGACACCGATCAAGTTCAAATTTGCGATCAGAGTTTATCAGATGCGTAAAACAGCGAAATGGAGAAGAGGCCGATCGCTTTGGATCGGATATGGATCTTGGTTGAGAATCGCTATATAAGTACTCTACAGTGTATTCGAAGTAAGACAATGTCCGTTCGACGTATGTTCTTTCGGACCGCAACAGAGTTCGTATTATCGATGGAATTTTAATGCCACTTTCAGGAAACCTTACGATAACATCGACCAGCACCACGAGTTAATATCGTTTCAGCCTCGCGCGCGTTACATCGACATGTTTCTGATGGGAAATTCTTAGGACTAGTTGTCTGTTGGTTAGTCTCGAACTACTGAATGAGTGTTGCGGTCTTGCGAAGGAGTGCAAGTGTGAGCGCGCGCTGTGTGCACGAACGTGCGCGCGTGCAAAGTCGTCTCGCAGGTGAACGGATCGGTGGTTCGTTTGCTAATTTTAGAGCATGATCGACTACTTGACGGGTTTGGCTGACGCTGTCGAAACAAATACAAGTTAGAGATAAGGCGATTCGTGCATCGAAGATTGCGCGTACGCCGGTTAACCGGCGGTTAAGAGAAATTTCTCTTGGTTATCGACGGGACGCTTTACGCCTGTCGTATTGACTCGGATAGCGTCGCGTGATGAGCACCGGACAATGGGACAATTGGAAACGTGCAAGCATAATTAACGAGGATGCGGGGGGTCCGGTGTGCTAATGCAACCGGTTCGTCTGCTTTTAAATATTTCCGCCGCCCCCCCCCCCCCCCCCAACATATCAGCTCGTTTCGCTTCGTGACCAACGAAATCATAAAGCAAATAAAGACAGTTTTCTCGTACAATGGCTCATAAGGCAAAGCCGCGACCGAAGGTTGTCGTGCCTAAGAGTTCTCTTTCGCTCTCTCGCTCTCTCCCTCGTTCTCCTTTTCCACTTCTCCCTTTCTTCTACTACTATAGAAGGAGCGTCAGTTGAAACTTGGACTTGAATCGGTATGGTCAAGCTTCGGTCTGCGTGCTCTTTGTAATGGCGTTTGTGCGCCTAACCTCGCGAGTAAAGAGACGATGTTGTACGACAGTCGCGAGAATTCTCGAATGCGGAAGGCGTGCAACCTTAAGGAGAAGTTCTAGTTGAAGTCTTTCGCGAAAGAGCAAATAAAATCGCGATTCGCATAACAATTCGAGCTGCGGACGAACAAAGTTCAACGTGTCGCGTCATCGAAGAGAGAGCGTCGATAAATTTCGCAATGAAACTGCATTGACTTGATTCGTGTCGTGTGCGAGAAAAACGAAGGAAAATATTGCCCGCAACGTTCATACCGCGTCGCTGTCACAAATTATATTCTGTAGAGCATTGATGCTCCGTTGAAACGTACCTTTAAGCCCATTTTCCACTCGTCGCCAGCAGAGTCACGGAGGAATCCTATGTAAGTTTCGTTGGATGACGTCAATTCATCTCCGGCAGGAACTTTTCCTGACGACCAACTATTGCAAAATGAACTGTTAAATGTCTAGGAAGACAGCGATATAGGCTTACTTTTTAATTCCATTACAGTCCAAGATTGAAATCGTATTTCGCCTCATCACGAATTTCCTTCGCAACAGTAGCGCCAGCCTGAAAACATGGTCTTGGACAATCGACTGTCTGTCACGGAATTGGCAGAATTGAAAAACAAAACGCCCCGCTTTCCTTCACGAGAGCGCAATTATGCAATTAAGAGACGAGCAGGCAGACAGTTGTTCTTTCATTTTGGAGGAGGCCAATCCGCTTTTGTCTCAGCCTCGGGTTTAGCCTTAATCTCTGCCTCGCCGACAACTTCTTCTTCGCACTTATCTCTATCCGTTCCTCCTACTCCGCCACCAGCTGGGACTCCAACACCAGCCAGATTTCCTTCTGACTGCGATTCTCATGATCAACAAAGGCCTGGAAAGGAAGACGAGGGAGTCACGGAGATACTGAAGAACGAAAAACGACAATTCCCCATAACGTACAAGGAGACATGCAAGGAGAGTGCACCTTGTAACACGTAAGGATCTGTTTCTATTTCTATGCGAGCGTGCGACCATTTGTGAGTAAGGGCAGCTTACAAATAAAAATAGCGAGCGCTGCTACGAATGGCGCGTACAGTCGCACGATAACTAGTCAGCTAAGCGATAATAACCGTATGGATATCACGATGATTTTATTTGCGATGAATCATCAGAAGGATCAGGCGACCGACGTAATTTGCTACGAGACGGCATTGTCCTCCGTGTCTGACAAGGATTCTTTCGGTGACCTGGCAACATTAGCGCTCTTGACGATGCCGACATCGGGGAAGTCGCATCATTCTAGCCGCCTCATTACCAATAACCAATCTTTGCATAACGAGAGGTACTTATCCAGCGTTCGTTGCAGACAATTGAATTATGTAACAGCGCCATTCCTCCAACGTGTCGGGTCGTCTACATAATTCTACTCCCGGAATAAAGAGGTCGTGTCCTTCGTTGATCGTTTCATGATTCTCTCGAGTCTGAATAGTGACATAATGCGACACGTACGTGTCATTCGCGCTGTCGTTTCTCTCGAGTAAAGATTTCCGAGAGAACGAAGGAACCTGAGAGAACATAGGCCATCTTGTTTTAACTATGCAAGCTTGGGTTATTATTACGAATCTTAGTAAAACACTGACTTTTCACTTTTATGTGTGACTCATCGCTGCATTGCTATAAAACCGAATAGCTCCACGTCCACGTCCACGTCCTGAGTTCTCGAGTGTCATCTACCTTAGACACTGTACTCGAACAAAATGTGTACGTTAAATGGAATCGACATGTAAGACGATCCAAATGTTCGCACCACCATCCAGTTGACACCCATTCTTTCTTTGAGTTTGCATTTTCTTGGGCGTTTACTCTTTCGCCAAAGTCCAAACTCGACAAACTCGAAGAGTGAAAGCACGCGATATCGGGGCGCGCGTCTTGACAAAAAAAACAAACAATAACTATAGCAGCTATATGAAAACCACTATTTCTATGCCTGCAAGAGAACGGAACTATTGGACTGTCAGAGGGGGGATCGGCAGAGTGGGAGTCTAGGATTGCGTTGCCCAGCCAGTCGGATGACTAACCGCTGGCTGACTGACTGACTAACTGACTAGCGGACTGGCTGACTAGCTGACTAGCTGGCTAGCTGGCTAGCTGGTTAGCTGGCTGCTTTTCCAAGAGCTTTCGATGACACCAGTTGCGCGCCTGCGCCTCCTCCATGTTTCTTGGCCACCCGGTGTTCCCTGTATAGGCAGCCACCTACCTACGTCGCTGTGGAACCTCGTGGCGCCAGTTTGAAGTATGCTTCTTTTGCGGATGCACTCTTTGGCGCGTACCTCGTCGCGTGTCTTATCGTGGCGTCATAATCGAATTCGAGTTTGACTTCGGAACGACTTTTCTAATCGGAAGAATTCCGACCTTGACACGTGGTACAATAATCCTGAATTCTCGGCTGTACGATCAGCCGATGAACTCACAGTCGTCCACTACTATATATTCTCATCGACGTATAGCCAACAACGCATAAAGTGTCTTGAGTCAAAATCTTTGTATTCTTTCATCCTTCCGTTTATCCTCGATAAGATCCAAAACGAAAATTCACGAATTCCGTTCAGTGAGTGAAGAGCATATAGTTTGTTGATGCTCAATGAGTCTCAAAGTTGTCCAATGCAAACGCAATGTCGAGAATCCTCATGAGGATCGCGATAGTAATGAGCCTCTGTGATAGGACAGAAATGCCACGTGTTTCTATGAATAAGACTGTCGATTGCAATGTGTCGCATGTGTGCCATGTGTCCCATGTGTCGCGTGCGCCACAAGGTGCAGGTCGTCCGGGGTGTGCATGCATATCTACCAATCTGTAATAATGAATCCACACTGATATATGGCACGTTTATTTTTCGATTCACGGCACGTAAAGCTTCGTCGGCTGATAGCGTCACCCGTGACGACAGGGATTTCTATTTTCGCATGCTTCTCTGTCCTAGAGCAAAAGACATTTTTCTCCCTTCTCACTCGACGTCAAAGCCCAACGTTCCAATCGGACTTTCAGGTGGCCTCCCACCTCACCAAATTTCTTTTTCAAACGGCACGGACCTTTATTTTATATCAGATACATTTCTTGCAAGTATCGTGCCATTGATAATCCGCCGATCGCACTTCAATTGCACGATTACAAGATTACAAGGTTACGAGTAGCCAGATACGCCCTCCTCAATTTTGTATTATCGCGTCTGGTTAGGCCGTAAGAAACACGAGGGCCTTCGATCGCGTCATCGAGTTTGTTTGTGTTGCTGCGCGAAACGCGCTCCCTCTACCGGTATATCGGCTTTCCGCACTGTTCGGCACTCTGCACCCTGCGGAACGCCTCGTGCGGAACGCTAGAGGTCTGTTCGAGTTAGATTTAAATTTAACGTACGTGCCAAATCGGTCCGTAGTTGCGCCTGCTGAAATTCATTTTCGATCGCTGAGCGATTTCGCACTTGTGGCTCCTACAGATTTACAAATGAAGCGACTTCTACGATTGACGCAAATAGAGTATCTCGAAATGGCATTTTATCCATGGCTATTTTAAACGGTGACCATTACGTACTCCTGATATAGCAAACACTTATCTAATTAATAGCCATTAGCCGAAGCTTCTGATGTATTGCCCGCCAAGAAGATGGGTTAGCATTCATTAGAAGTCGTATGGTCTCTTTCGACAACAGACGCTGTAGGCTTCACGGGTAACGCGGACGATCGTACGATCGACCAATCGAAAACTATCGCGGTGGAGCGATTAGGATAATTGATACTGGATCGACGTTGTCCTGAGTTCTATAGGGCTATAGGGTTCCGTAGGATTTCTATGAGATTTAACGAAGATTTTCATTGTTCCTTTTCAGTCAAAGCGATTGCACTAAGAAAGTGGTAGACGCCGTCCTTCCTCTTTATCTCCAATCTCATCGTCAGGTTTATCCATATCGTTCGGCGACTAACAGCATACGGCACTCCGATTCTATTAGCTCGTGTTGGCATAGATCCCAACATAGAGCTACGTAGGGGTGGCTCGACATAGTCTTTCCTGTACTTTCCAATCGTATGTGCCTCTCTTTTTCCGACCTATCATTTCTTTTCTTCCTCTTCTTCTTCTTCCTCCTCCTCCTCCTTCTCCTCCTATCTAGAGTCTTTTAACTTATGGAACTCCTTTCCTCAATGCAATGTCGATTTCAGTGCCACCGATGGTGCCGGTGTTGGTGACAGTGACAGTGAGTCAACTTAAAAATCGTGTTTCCCGACGTTTGAAGAAAGCTCAAAAACTTAAAAACTCAAAAGCTCAAAATCATCGTAACGTTGACATATAAACAATCTTTATTATCGTAAAGCTCCATATGATTTCCCAAAAAAAATAAATGATGGTGGCCACGCTATGCGGATAGCCTGCGAGGTGTGATCGATTCATAAAGGCCCCGCTGAGTGAATTTAAACAAACGGTGCTTTAATTCGGCTGACTAGTAGAGGAACGAACGTAAATTTATAAACTGCACGCGGCTTACGACGCGCATCTCGCGCTCGCGTCTTTCATTACGAAGCGAGGAAGTTCCGTGCGCTCTTTCATCCTTCATCGTTCTGTCGCCTCGGCCGCTCTTCCGACGTCGTCGTACGTCGTCGTACGTCGTCGTACGTCATAAGAGTATACCTTGACAGGACCGCGAGCTCGTTTACTACGTTGTCACGTCCCAATGCCGTCTGCCAATATGACTGTTGTCAGGGCAATTGCATTGCGCGCGAATGAGAAGGGAGTGCACGAGGAGCGTAGACGGGATCGTCGGGTGGAGGCCTAGACGATCGGAAGAGACGGCAGGGCGGCTGCAGGCATCTTCGTCAACGTTCTCATCATCCACATCGTTACTACGATAGTGACAGATTGGCTCAGTGAATTCGCTCACAAGATGACTCCCAAGGGACCGACGCAAGAGAGCTCGAAGATGGAAGTGCGAGTTTCGTGCGTGGCATCGCCCGGGGCGGAGCCTCAGGGAATTTGTGTAAAGATCCCGCAACCGAAGAAGAGGAAGGAATCGGTGGTGGGTCGGGCGAGTCCTTCCTTGGACACGCGAGAGACACGCGAGAGGATCAGGGAGATGCGATCCCGGTGTCCCTCCGTACCGGAGAAAGACTTTTTTCGTAAAAGTGGCGCGTCCTTCGAGAAGCGCGAGAGATCCGAGAGACATCCGACTCTCGGAGGGACTGAATTCAAGAGAGGATTCGCTGGTATCGTTAACCTCCTGGACTCTGGATCTGTGGGAACAGTGGGAAACGTAACCGAAAGAGCACGAGCAACGTCTCGACGAAATCCAATGCTCGATCGAAAATACCGATTTCCCACAGTGAGCGGGACTGAGCTCGAGCGAGTCTTCGCCATTGGCAGGTGTCCCCTCGAGGATGGCCTCGACTTGAGCCTGGCACCGTGGCCGGGTATGAAGTGGGCCTGCGTCAGGGTTCTTCATCTCTACTGTAAGGTCTTTGACCAGTTCGAACTTTTCGAACTGATTGTTAGGTAAATTGTTAAGTCACAGTTATTGCTTTCCTTACGAAACCCAAGATGTTTGTTTATAGTATAGTATACATATATAAGTAGCTCCCGTACCACTGCACTCGAAATGTCCTCGTGACCCAGAGTATGGAAAAAATTACCGATTTCTCTCTCTCCCTCTCTCACGCGTGCACGCACGTTCAGTAAAAAGTCACTCTCTCCGTAACGCACATGTAGACTATATGTATGTATGTATACGAAAAATCTGAATATCCGCCGTCTTATAATGTGAATCTTATTAGTCTTATTTGGCATCGAACATCATTCTTGTGATTTATCCTCGAGTCGTCCGGGAATCCAGAGCGCCCTTTGATTTCTTCGTTGGGATGAACGGATCGATCAGCGATAAGAGGCATAGTTATATTCAGTTTAACTTGTATTAATTGAGAGCATTTTTCAACGACACGTTCGCCTGAGCAACATTAATATCTGTCGTGTTATAAACTCAATTTATAAGAGTTTCCTTTTATCTAGGGTCCTGACTCTCTTGCGGCCAAGTGCTTTCACGAGACATGGAATGACGTACGGAACGTGCTGTCGAAAATACAACTGTGGCTGCAGTTGGTCCTTTCGGATATAAGGGATATATCGTAATTTAGTAACTGCGAAGAAAAACAATGGCCGATCGTCCGATGTTAACCTTTCGACTTTCGGCTTCGCTTAGACTGCAAGACTCTGCCTGCCGAACAGGAATAGAATTCTTTTAAAGGCTGTGATCTGCTATGGGCGACGCTGAGCCAAGCTGCGATAAAGCTATAGCTTGCTGACTCCACTGACAGCAGAATAGCACAGCTCCCTTCCTAGTGGATGGCAGCCTTTAGGCTCGTGACTTGATATATATAGAGCAACCTTGAGTGTTGGCCTTGGTTCGACCTTAGGCCTAACATTCGGCAGGATGCGGGAAGACCAGAGTAAAATGTCAGCGGTAAATGCATCTCCGACTATTAAATGATTACGATGTTCGAGAGGGAGCGTTCTACATTGCGTTCTACATTGCGTTCTACATTGCGTTTCGTATGGATACGACGGAAAAGTTGATTGGGCGACTGACTGACACGAGCACTTTGACCAGTCGACTCTCGTTCTCCAGGAATCAGTCCGTAATTATGAGTTTATCGAGGACGCGCGCATGCGATCCCTCCAATGGCAATATAACACTTTATTAGAATCCTTGGAGGCGTCCCGGCCTTAATGAAAAGTACCGGGCAAATATTTAACGTTAAGAGCAGCCCTTTGTCGACGGTTTCATTGAACGGCTATTTGAACAGGTGACTATCGTTATAATGCACACTCCCTTATTGTCCTTATCTCTGCTTTCAGAAAAAACTGCACGAGCTGTAAGTGCCCGAGAGAGGCGCACGACGTCTGTCACGAGGAATGGGTTTCCGTCAGAGCGAGGTTGGGATTGAAGGCAGATTCATCCGGTGGCCCCGTTCCATTCGACCCGAAGGACAGGGGCCTGGTCTGGGCCCCACCGGGACTTCCGTCTCATAAGGTCCGAGAATATTCATTTATCGAAAGATCCCCAATGTTAGCGCTCCATTACTGGAACTGAGAGCTCGACAAATTTTCATGACAAAATATTATGAATTTACAAAATTTACAAAGTTGACAGAGTTAAATGAACGTACTTACGTATGCCTAAAGCTGAACACGCATGCGAGTCAATTGGATGTGTCTCACATGTACCTCTACACCAGCGAAAATGAAAGTGCCCATGTGTGAACGTAGAGATTGGCTTGGTGCCCAACTTCAATATTTTCAAAAAGCTTGTCATAACGTAACGGAGAATAACGAGAAAGTACGGAACCAGCAGACTAGTAAACCAGCAAAGTATAGCAAACTGGGGAAATCAGCTTGGCCGCCACTGTATTATAAACTCTCCATTAAACTTTTACGACTTTATACACCCGTAACCGAGCGCCGCGATATATTTATAAGATTGATACTCTATAATGAAATTTTCAGCGTTGAAATTTTAGCCGATATTTCAGATGCAGTAGCAAGTACATCAAGTAAGAAAGAAAGAGAGTTAGAGAGAGAGAAAGAGAGAGAATGAATTAATTAACTAATTAATTAATATGTTTATTATGTGCTCTGGGATTAAATCCCCTAAGAGCGACTGACTCATCACAGTTTAACAACTATTGCTTACGATATTGACGAACAGAACAATGCTTGTAAGTTTACAATTTCAAGGGAAAAAGAGAAACTACGTTCTCCTAAGAACAATCAAAAAATAAATTATATTTGAAAAATTGACAGTGTCTCTCCATAAATTGCAAAGCTGCACATAGGAAAAGAAAGAAAGAAAGAAAGAAAGAAAGAAAAACTTGCACACAATGATTAACTTAAAGCTAACTTATGCACGAAGCTACTTATAGAAAAATTATCTTAACTGCTGGAGTTCGGTATAATAAGACACTGGTAGGTCTTACGCTTAAAAGTTGCTAGTATGCGACATTTTTTTATTTTGGCTGGTAAGGAGTTCCAAAACTTGCAAGCTGACACTTTAAAGGATCTCTAATAAGTGGTTCTCCGACTATACAGAATTATCAGTTCATGCGGATTGCTTCTAGTGTCGTGCATGCGCTGTTGCGATGATGACCGAAAAGTGAAATCAGAATTAAGATACAAGGGAGAGTTATTTCGTAAGATTCGAAAAAGTGTACATGCTAAGAAATAGTCTCTCCGTTGTCTTACAGTCAACCATAGCAGTCTATATATCTATGGTGTAATATGCTCAGATTTCTTAATAGAGAGAGAGAGAGAGAGAGAGAGAGAGAGAGAGAGAAATGGGACTTTGACAAAACGCGTAAATGTTTGATTACTCCTATGAGATTTGTTGTAGCGGTTCTAGCCAATACCGTTACGTCGATTGCACCAATTGCATCGATTTGAAATGACTTTCAGGTAGAAGAGTACTTCTCATTGCTGCCAGAGATCATGGTACCGAGACTGGGGAGTCCTGGTGAGCGATATCGCGACCGTCAATTGGCAATCCAGTTGCCGAAGCAGGACCTCGCCAGGGCCTACTGTCGTCACCTCGAGCCTCAACATTCCACGAGCGCTGATGACTTCATGGCGGCGAGGAACGAGATCGCATTGGATATCGGCACCGTCCAGGAGATCGCGGAGAGAGGCCTTGTAAGAAAATTTGTCACTTAACCATTCGATACTGCATACTCACCTACGAAATATCCAACTCCTCGCGCGATACGTTCGAATCTCGAAATTTATTGGCCCGAGTGCTCCCAAGACAATGCGTTTCCTCGAGTTACCGGCGGAAGTTTCCCTTTGCAAAAACAAATAATCTTTCACACCGTATGGCACACCTTGCGCCGCTACCACAGGAATTTACGATTTGTTTTAAGGAGCACGCTGACGTCCATTGGTTCATTCGGAATTTCGATCGATTCAGATTGCTGTCTGGAATCTGATCTGTAATACGTTCCATCGTCCTATAATCGAACGCGTAATCGCTCTAAATAAGACAAAGGAGCGTTCGCGTAGTCCTCGCGAAAATCGTGATAAGCGCGATAAGCACGATAAGTGTGAAAAGACATCGTTTACCCATGAATGTCAATATTCGTAGATACATCCTGTACATCCTCGGTGCTGCCGCTGTTTGGATAGAGCTGGTTAAACTTAGAAGCCGAGCGGGTTAAGCTTATGTATCGAAGAGGTCACATGTTTACTCGGTGCCAATCGCTCTGGAAGCTTTTAGCGTTGACGCGCCCAGCATCGTCCATGTGTATATCGACCCACGCGCCTTCCACGCATCACCTCTTTACCTCTTTACCTCTTTACCCCTTTACCCCTTTACCCCTTTACCCTTTCTTCTAATTTCTCTCTCGATCTCTCTACTTATCGTGCCGAAAAATTTCTCGATTTTTGCAGGAATGCGGTGGCTGCCATAACCCTCTTCACTACGGAACACTCGCAGTTTCGGCAAGTAAACTGGGACTCCTGTACCATCCGCCTTGTTTTCAATGCACGCAGTGCAGAGAACTTCTTGTCGATCTGGCTTACTGCGTGCATGACGATGCCCTGTACTGTGAACGACACTACGCCGAACAGCTGAAACCCAGATGCGCTGCTTGCGATGAGGTCAGTGCATCTTGTAGTTTTGCATTACAGTATCCTAATCTGCCAATCACACGGTAAGAAAACTTCTGGTTGCGCTTTCCAATTTGACGGGAAAAAAAGTCGTTGATAATTCATATCTTTTCTCACATACTTTCGCTCAAAATGTGACAGTTATAATGAGAATTAACAATCAAATGCAAACACATAGCTTCTTCTTATAATATTAATACGGCAAGGCAATTGCAGCGACTTTCTTTATAATTCAACTGAAGTAATACACTTTTGTTTGGAAACAATCGATAATGAACGTTTAAGTAAGACTCGTATTTTGACTGAAAGCATTACAGCGGCCTTGAACGTCTGTATAGGCATTTTTCATCCTTGGTCGTTTGTCACATATAGTATTATTGTACGTATATATGATTAACCGTACGTGGGATCCGTGAAAGAGGGATGTCGTGATTAATTAAAATTATGAAGTTTCTGTCAATATTAAGTGTAATTGGCAAATTCCTTTTTCAACGGATCAGCACCTCTGACAATGAGAGAGAACACATAGCGCCATCTCTCTGGCGAGCAGTGAAACTGTTGGACAGTACATGAACGAGTAGTGAATGGGAAACCAAGGGCGCCTGTAGATTGGCATCCCGAGATGCTCGGTTCCCGCTTCGCGCTAGACTCTTAAAGTTAGAGCAGACATTAAAATAGCCTCGTAAATTGTGGTTAATGGCGTCAGAGAATTATCAGTATCCTGCACAATCCTCCATCCCCACAGCGAAAAAATCGTGATGCTTCCCGTTCATGATGTTTGGATGTAGTCTCAATTTAACGCTAAAAGTCAACTGCTGCACAAATTGATCAATGATCGATAAGTGAATGAATAAGATGCGGCAACGTAGAAGAAACAGACTAGAGCGCGATGTAGTTATACCGATAGCCATAGATTACATAATTATGTGAGAGAAAAAGAAGACAACTGTTATATATTTTGTTTTTTTTATCGTACAGTATGTCAACTAATCGAAAATCTTGCACGTCATAGTGCATAATAGAAATTTCATTATTGCAACCCACGCGTTTAAACTATTTAGGGATTTAACTGCTTTCGACCTGTAAAAATAAAGTCTATTTTACTCGTAATTGAACTATACGTATATATATACAACAGTGTCTTGTCTATCGTATATCACGGTATAGATTTATAGAATACTACGCTTTGCAAGGAGTAGTCGGCGGACGTCTAGTTTCGAATATTTTTTGACACAGCGTCTGATCTACAATAGTTTGCCCAACGACATTGAAGCCTCGTGAGAGATGTACTCTTCATAGGAGATATTTCACAAAATATTCGAATTGCAATGTCTTTCGAATGGCTGGACATCTTTTAAAGGGAGAAAAATTGGTCATTACTACTTGTACGAACGACACACGGCAAGCACATAATATCGGGCCAATAGTCAGTTCGGTCAGCCGTTACACTTGCAACGACGTAAGAATACCGGCCGTAGAAATGTTGCACGCGGAACCACTAGTACCAACCTTACCCGGACAGCCAGTCGGTCGGCTACACAACCGAAGAGCAAGAAAACCGATGGCCGCGACGATACACTGAATCATTTGGGCTACAATTTAGAAATAGCCAGAGCTTTTGCAATACGACGATGAATTACGAGAAATGTAGGTCGGAAGAAACGTGGATTTGCAAATCGCCTCAAATTCGATCGAATGAAATTTATCAAACGTGGAGGATAAAAGCAGGATTCCGTGATTATAGCATGTATACCGGGTGGAATGGAATTTCGTACTCCGCTCCTTTCATTCCTACTGTATAAAGCAGCGCGCGCTTCTCGATAGTTGATGGGCATCGCCCTGACCTTTGTCAACTGGAAGGATCTCATTTGGGAAGTATTTCCGGGCGCATAGAAAGAACACGAGACGGCACAGAGCAGCAAGTACCTGCAAGTTGAACTGCGCGAAGCGAATCCTCGATCATCGACGAAAATAACTTTGGCATTGTTCCGTCGCCTTCTCGTTAGGGAACTCTACGCCCACAGGCCTAAAGAGACGATTCGGCAAGCCTCTTAGTGTCTTGGCATTGGACGGAAACTTTCATCCGTATATCTATTCGAGCGACTATGCCGTAATTCGTCATGACTGCGACGTGTCGCAAATTTTCGCATCGGCTTACTCCCGTGTGCATAATTGGCAGTGGGACGCCAATCATACGGAGTGTCCACTCTTTCCTACAGGTACGGAGACAGTACGCGCACCCACCAAGTATAGACGCGCCTAAGGCGTCTTACTGATATCATGAAAAGAACGCAAAGTAACGACTGGAGTTGTATCAGCACAGTCTTCTCTTAATCTTGTTCTTCGTCTTTCGAACATGTATGGACTGAGTAGATCGCAGGCTGACGAACGACAGGAGATAAAGACGCGTGTCTTGTTACTTTCGAAAAATCTTTATAGGTTCAAACAGTGGCAAAGTGGTTATCAGAGGTTTTTGTGATGTCGAATCTGTGCATCCGAGACGCCATTGTCTAAACGACTTAAGATTCGAATCGTCATAGTGACACGTATAATGTTGCAATCTTGTCGATTATTTTTTCGTCCGATGTACCGGATATAGGCTTTGACTTAAAGGAAAAAGGAGGAAGGAGCAGCAACATCGGGATTTTAAGAGCTCAAGCGACGTAGGTGATAATGGGGACCAGTGGCGTTGCCAAGAGGAAGAGCAGCGCCAGGAGCGCCAAAAGTGCCAAGAACATCGTCATTTAATTTAATTATCAGGGTCTCATCGATCGCACAACGTGCATTAAGGACACGATTTGCGTCCAGGGACTTTGGTGTCTAAGTTTAGCCTTCGGCCGGGTTCGTCGTCAACCTAAGCGACATAACGGCCAACAAGCACAGTTTCCGAGCTCGGTTTGCTCGCATAAAATAAAACAGTGTACTATCGGCGCTCCGTCGGTATGGATAACTCAATCTCGGGATTCGTTGGAAGATAAAGGACCTGTGCTACCGTATGCACCCGATGTACGTGCGGGATAGTAGTCCTGTAGGCTGCATAGCTCGAATACGAAAAATCTGCTGTTGCCCCGACCATGTGACCTCGTACTTCTGACAGGCGTCGCCCTCCAACCTCTAGCGATTCGTGTCTCTCCGAAATATTTGGGAAATCGTTCTGTTATCAGCCGGTCCTCCCTCGATCCACGTTTACTTATTTTACCAACGAGAGGAGCTTCGATGTCGCAGAAAAGATTAAGGAACGACTCACGGGAGTCCTCCCTTCCGTTTGCCCGCGACCTTGCGATGCTTTCGGACTGAAGACCGAAGACCGCAGAATTGTTCGGCCTCTACGCTCTTCCTGAGGGAAATTCGCGAAATCGAATTGGTGGCCCCGAAGACAAGGAGAGAATACATCGTTGGACGAAATTGGCATCCACTCGTTCGGCCAGCCGCCAATCCACGTGAAGCCGTGACACACTTTTGTTTTTCTTATCGATGGAAGAGGATATCGATTAGAAAGGAGAGCAAGCGGAAGTGCAAGAGGATAAGTTGCAATTGAAAGCTTCGAATGAATATACAATCATACATATAATAATGGGGCTACTGTTCTCGGTGCTGATAGGATGTGTCGGCATGCTCGAGTTTCTTGCCTGTTTGCGGGAGATCAGAGACGATGTCAACGGCAGCCTCCATCCTCCCGTTGCACCGTGTCTCTCTTATCACGGCTCGAGATACGAGAAATTGAGTTCGCATAATTCTCTCTGCAGTTACAGTCACGCGAGCAACGTCCAGCTGCCGCGGAGCGCAAGGCACAAGCTCGAGAATCTTCACGAGTACAGCTTGAGAGTGAAGAGCGAGCTACGTTCCCTCGACGAACACTTCGACGATGGAACTCTTTCGGACTGCAGCACTGGCTACGTCCTCGATGACTCCAGACCAGACTCTGCCCTCGATCTCGAAGACTCCCCTCTCCCACTTCTCCTGGTTTCGCCTGCCATCGACAAATACGTCCGAATACCGACGCCCATACCGTTCGCTCTCGGCGAAGATATCTCGAGGTCCAGCTCGCTCTCAAATTCCTCCGTGGAGCGTGGGATCACCTTTGAGAACGAATCGGGCAACGAAGCTCCTACGAGGGAATCCTTCGACAAGCAACCACTGACAAACCTCTCTCTCAGCTCCTCCTCTTTGTCCTCGCAATCCTCTATATCCTTTCAGTCGTCAGAGTGTTCTCAGTCTTCTTCGTCCCCTCCATCTTCGACAGCCCAACACAGGAATTATGACTCTTTCGACGTTGGGGGTTCCATGCAGAAGCATTTATTGAAAGAGAACGAAGGCATATGCTATGCAAAAGTCCAGGGTGCGCCATTCGACTGGGATCCGGAAGAATCAGCATCCCTGCTGATCGAGACGCGCATGCAAGTTGCCAAACCGCCAAAGTCGTCGAAGCCGTCAAAGCAGTCGACAACGATACTGCGGAAGGCTACGCGACTCAAATCTCGAAATGCCGATGTCAGCAAGTCTGCCGAGAACTTGACGTCAACGAGAAAGTCAAAGCGACAAAGGGAACCGGAAAGACGCAAGTCCGATATATCCGTACAGACGGTCAATTACGACTGCATGCGCGACGAGTCGACGAATACGTCACCTCCGGTCAGCCCAAATATTTCCAGGTCTCGTAGCAAAGGGAGTTTGTCGGTCGAGGTGCAAACTAGCTTCGACGACGAGAGCACGAAGGAGGATTCTGCCTTCGAGGAGGGAATTGCCTTTGCCCTCTCCGAGAGTAAAAGGGATCTCGCGTATAAGAACAATTCGTGTTGGAGATCCTCGAAAAATCGGCGCAGAAGTCAGAAAGCGACGACAGCGCAGGATGACTCCTTTGACGCGGATTGGACGAACGTCGTTTGGATGAGCAACGCGATTCCGTCCTTTGAAAAGTCGCGAAGCAGGAAACTGTCTCTTAGTGTGTCGCACTTCAAGGAAGCTAATAAAAATGATTACGTAGAGGCGAAAAGTTACGTCGCACTTTCGGAAAGCCATCGGGTCGAACGTACAGAAGATGCTGACGAGGAAGATGAAGACAAAGTCACGAACAGTTCGCGGACGCGTAAGTGCCTTAAAATGGAAGAGAGGACGGAGGAGGAGTTTCTCGATGCCGAGGAGGGAAGCTTCCCTGTATCAGGATCATCGTCGACAGGGAAGTTGAGCGAGTACTCTCAAGCCGATAGCGAGCCGAGCAAAGCATTCTGGGTAATCGAAAGACTTTGTATATGCTCGTCGTGTCTATCAATTTTCATTAGAAATTTTCAGACCTGTTACGCCCCGTTGGAAGCGACATTATCAGGCTGAAGGGACAAATCAGTGTCGGAATAATTGCGTGAGAGTAAAAGCGGGCAATGGCTGTACGCTGTGTCGCGTGGCGGCGTAAAGCGGCACGAAGCGGCACGAAGCGGCACGAAGCGGCAAAAGATGCTTGAGATGCGTAGATGCGGGGTTGTGCGCTACTCGCATTGGTGCCGTGTGCTTTGGGCGGTCCAAGTGTTGCTTCGCCCAAAATATCAATCTCTCTGACTCGTTCGCAATGTTACCGTACGCATCGTTGTTTTTCATTTTTCCAGATTTCCAGATGATACGTCTCTCGAATAAATGACGGCTCTAATCTTTCCTATTGTTATGAATTTGTACAAAACTGGCGATGCAACGATCTCCGATCTCAATTTGCATCAGCTTTTGAAAAGAGGAATAGGTCTATTAACTTATTTCTTCGTGATATCGAATTACCGCACTGAGCCGGATTTCTTGCGAATTTCTAACATATAAAGCAAAAAGGGACGACATATTTCTCAAGGCGTAAGCGCAAGCGTTAAAAACATCCCAGATTGCATAATGACATTCTTAGGACATATGCTGAGAATGTACGGGAAGCTATTGAGAATATTGAGTATCTATTTCGAAGGTTAAGGATGAATGAAGGATATTTTGCGAATATCATGTGCTATCTGAGATGTCATCTGAGACATGCCTTAGAATAATTTGCTACAGTTTCAATGTTTCGGAACCACGTGGTTGAAGTTCGATTGGAAATCGATGCCTAACTGCAACCTGACGCTCAACTTTCCAACGGTCGATTAGTTTGTTATGAATTTCTATGAGATTAATTTACCTCGCTTCATCTGGAATGCTCGAATGTTGCGACACATAATTAAACAAAACACGGTGGTTCGTCAGATTTGCTTTTCAGCCTGTTCCTATCCATGCGCGTAAATACTTTATTGGTGATGTGCGAAAAATTCCGACCCTGTCTCCTCGTCAACGAATTCTCTATTTCTTAATGCTATTTTTTGGAACCTTCGTCGACGATTCTTTAGCGAAGCAGGAACCACCTGTTTGGCAGCCGGTCAAGTAATCGCATCCGCGCTCTAGCATAAGCAGTCTGCGTCACACGGCCTGATGCCTTCCGCCCTCTTCTTTGGTGATGTGTGAAAAACTTGCCGCTTCTTACAACGCTGCCCAATTCTAAACCCCAGAGTTTCTTCCTCTCTGGAACATTCTGCCCCTCTCTTCCTCTCTCTCTCTCTCTCTCTCTCTCTCTCTCTCTCGTTCTTGCCTCTCGAATAAGCTTAAGAAGTTTATTGCGCTGCGCACGGAAGTCCGCGCGATGACACAAAAATAGAAAGGAGGAGCCCACGATGTTCACATAAAGCAACTTTCGAAAGTATGAAACGATGCATTCCTACTCTTATGTGACGCTTGATATAGTCTTTCTGAAAAGGCCTCCCTACAAGAATTGCGCTGAAAAAGCTGACTCTCTTGCTCGGATAAGAAAAGTGATCCCTCGCAGAAGACAGGATCCGAGCGCTTCCCGTATGTGTCGTCTGTCTTTCGACATAGTGAAAAGGGAGTGCGAGCCTATGAGATTTTTCTTTCTGGCGTCTGTATAAGTTGACGAAGGAGACTGAAAAAGAGTATCCGATCGGCGCGAAGCAGGAGACCTAACCGTGCATGGAACTGAATGACCAAAAATAACTTGGAACGATTAGAATTTGTGCTCCGTGCGTTTCGCGAAAGATATCACGAAGGTATAGGCATATAAAAGTTGCACCCGGCACACTGCACTGGTTCCGAAGGAGGGGGCGCGTGTTTCTGGAGTCGTCGGGTTGCCGAAAATAGCATCCCGATATGACGCCCAGGGATCCGATCCTAGATTTCAGTCAGTTCGCAAACTCGAAAGGGACGTGGCGGTTGGAAGCTCCGATTTTTCGAGACTCCCTTACGTCCAGTAACTTTCGCACTTTTGCACTTTCGCACCCATCAAATAAAATCGCGCAACGATTTCTCTTATAGTCCGAGACAATGGCGGATGTAGACAGTGTAGTGTACACGACCACCGAACGCAAAGTTCGCAAAGTGAAGAAGACCACCAAACGTAGGGAGAGTCACGACCAGAATGCCGAGGTTACCATCACGGAGGTCGACAGCACGCAGAACAACCACAACGCCATCGAAGAGTATGTGCTGGCTGACGATAAAACCGGCATCTCTTCTTCTCTTCTTTTCTCTTTTCTCTCTCCTCTCTCTCCTTTCTCCTCTCCTCTCCTCTCCTCCAGTATTCTTCCTCACCGTCATCCTCATCGTACCCCACTTCGCCTCGTTCCATCTCTTTTTTTTTTTCCAATAGCTGAGCCTCTCTTCGTCACCTTTTTATACCTTGAGTGCCAACTTTGTGCATGCGAATAAACGCGCCGACTGGCGAAAATTGAGCAACTTGCATTTGAGAATTGTATGTTGATCGAATTAATTCAATTGAAAAGCATGTCTCGTCTCCCCTGTCACATACTTCTACATACTTACCTCAATTTCACTCTCACCATAGATTTTCGCAAAATGATAGTGTTTTCATAGACACATCCTTTAATTAGCAAAGCCAAGAATCAGGGAGAAATGAAATTCGACTGTTGAATATTTCGTAGTACGTGGCACTCCAGGTATACTCCATCTTTGTAGCAGTAGCGAGTCTGTCCACTCGATACTTGTCAATTTCACGAAATTACTAAGTTTATTAGAGTCACGAATGTATCGGACGCATACATATACTCAGCCAGCACATACAACATCACTCATCCAAGGTACATATTTTATTGACAGCGTAAAGAAGACAAGGACTCAGGAGTGCGCGTGACACGTGTTACTTCACGTTTTTAGAGATTACGTGAAGCAGTGCAGAACTATCAAAGCGTGTATGCCGTTATTGTGACAAGAAGAAAATTTCATGTTTTTTTTTACATTTCCTTTATTCTTTATCTCGCTCTATCTGCTAACTCTCTCTCTTTCTCTCTTTCTCTCTTTCTCTCTTTCTATCTCTATCTCTATCACTCTGCGTCTTTCTGCCAACGAGCAAGTCCAAGTCAGTGTTCTAATTAGTCTGCCTGACGATGACGTATATTTTTGTTTCAGTTGATTTTCAGTGGGGAATACACGAAGGCAATGAACAAGGACTGGCACAGTGGACACTTTTGCTGTTGGCAATGCGACGAGTCGCTCACTGGTCAACGCTACGTTCTCAGGGATGAGCATCCATATTGCATCAAGTGTTACGAGAGTGTCTTCGCGAATGGATGCGAGGAGTGCAATAAAATTATCGGCATTGATTCGAAAGTGAGTAACAAGTACAACGATTTTAACCAACAGTTTGTAGGAGCAAAATTCAAGTTGGTTAAGTCGGGCAAGTCGGTCATTTCTAAAAATAGCCTAACGATATTAGTGAGGCCTTCGTAACAGCCTCTTCTTTCGTATTCGCAGATTCGTGGATTCACATCCTATCGTTAACGTTATACGCACTTGATTATGCGAGCTCTTTGAGTTTTCGCACTCTTGGCACGCTTCTACACTCTTACCATTATATTCGTTTGAATGCATTGTCGTATCTTTAACTTAAGATCTTAAGATCGACTATTATATGGACAGACAATCAACTAAAACTCGATGCTTTTCATTTAGGATCTCTCGTACAAGGATAAGCACTGGCACGAAGCTTGCTTCCTCTGTAACAAGTGCAGAGTCTCCCTGGTCGACAAGCAATTCGGAAGTAAGGTGGACAAGATCTATTGTGGCAACTGTTACGATGCTCAGTTTGCCAGCCGTTGCGACGGTTGCGGTGAAATCTTCCGTGCTGGTACGTTCCAAACTCTAAAGCTTTCATTCAAGAGCGTAAATATGAACTTGCGCCTGCGCCATTGGGCCTAGAACTGTACAAGTATGATAAGGATGGATAAGGATGCGTGCAAGAAACGCACTTTAATTTTATAATCGAAGCTGGGTCTTACGGCCTGTGCAAGTAAGCTGACTTTTTGCATAAATCTTTTCGACTGTAAATAAGCCCTAATCGCGACAGTGTGCTAGTATGGGAGTATGAGGGTGTCGAAGGAGAAGGCGTCGAGTAACAGCGATAAATGGATCTTGCATCGGCCGTCTCTTGTTAAGGTAAGCAAGTCAAGGCCGCGATGCCAGACACTCGACAATTACCGCCAACTGTCTCATTCCGAATCGGATTGCAGGTTCTCGACAATTCGCAATTGCTTTAGTGTCATTTCGAAGCCATACGACTCTATCACCCTTCGTCCCAGAGCTTTAAAAATAGAAATGGAAGTGGGAGGCAAAATCGTGCACGATCAACTGAACAATTGAGCGTACGAGTGCAATAGCAATTTCTGTAATTTCTGCATAGTTTTCATTTATTAAGGCTGCTGTTCAGCTATTCTATGTGTGTATGCACGCGTACTCAGAGTGATGACGTAAGAAACGAGAAAAACTTTACAACCATACTTTTCCTTCATTTTCCATTGATTCGTCAAAGTATTCGATCAGCCACCTTCCATATATGACAAGGAAGCCGAATCACCTTGATTGAAAATTCACAAAAGCTTTGCCTTCGAGAATACCGTTCAAGAAGAATCAGTTTTTTTATAGCTGGTCAAATAACCATCAGGGCCGTTTTTGTATCTCCCTCATTTTCCTACATTTTTCTTTAAATTTCGATATTTGATACACTTAAATGAAGATGACTAGGATTCCCTAGCGTGTAAGGAGGATGGCTGAACTAATATTTTGATGATTAATGGAAAACGAAGGAGAAAAATAATTGTAAAGTTTTTCTCGGTTCTGACGTCATCACTCCGTATACGTGTGCATACACACATAGAATAGCTAAACAGCAACCTTAAAAGCAGAACAGAAGGAGGAAAGATTAAATAGACGGAATTATTACAGAATGTTGAAGCGTGCAGAATTACAATCACGTAAGAAGTTTTTTCGTTGGTTCGATCGCATGGGGAGTTTTCAAAGTACAAATTCGAATTCCAACAAGTGGAATAAAATGAAAGCAACGTCGTGCTCGGATTGGACAGTTACTCGATGACACTGTAGATCCGTCTCCTACAGATCGCGCCTATTCATCCATATAGAAGCGATCTGGAGTATGTATGTGTGTCTGTGTTGTGTGTGTTACGTGAAAGAGGCAACGAGAGATAGCGTGAGAAATTAATTATACGCTAAATTACCTGACTGTTCCGAGTTTTTAATTCACACGCAAAAGATTTCTGAATCCCAAGGGGAAGTGGGGCAGCCGAGTCTACTTCATTAAGGTCAATCGGATAATGGGTGCTGAATGTTGAACGCTGGAAGCTCAAAAGATTTAATGTAAGATGGAAGATGGAAGGTGAACGGTGGGAGGCAGGAGGCAGGAGGCAGGAGGCAGGATGGCCTACGCGTTATGCGTCCATCGCCCACGTTTTCGATAGTTTAGCGGCTTACCTCAGCTGCCAGATTTGTCATCCAAGCGTGACGTGTACATACTTGAACAATAACAATAACGCCAGCTCGCCCCGAAAATTTACAGCGTATTTAGGAACGCACTCCACAGCTATATACCTTTTTCTATCCATTTTGATTTCATCTTTGTCAACTGATCATTTCGAGTGTTTCGCCATAACTCAATAACTTTCTCAACGTGTACTTACTCCGTACGTCGTTCACGCAAGATCAAAATTGAAAGATTATCGTGATTACCGTGAGGCTGCGTGTGCCTCGCGCGAGGTTAAGCCAGATCAAAGGAAACTTTCGGTCGCACTGGCGAGTCATACTCAATAAAGAGTCCACTACGACGGCAGCATTTAACAAAATCCATTTCTTGCAGCCCGAGATGTGGGTCACATGGTTTAACTGCGAAGGTCAGAGATCCAATATTGCGGGGATGGATTTACCACTCTTCCTAACCTGAAGGATTACTGTCTTCCATGGTAGACTTTCACTGTGGTCTCGATCGGCGGCAGGAAATAGGCCAGCGGTTTTTGATTCTCGATTCTCGATTCCCGATTCGGAAGATTTCGGCGAATTGCCTGCAGCCAGCTAAAAATTCAACCTACAGATAGAGAGAATGCTTCTTCTGGTCACACAATGAGTTCCTATGACTACAGAGCACGCGACTTATCACCATATAATATTGTATATTGTGTATATTGCGCCTGCTCGCAGCTCGTTCCTCGTTGCTGTTCACTTCAACATTGAGGAGAGCAGCCTTCCTCAGTAGCTCGGAAGCCTTCGTGCCAATCGCGTGGCACCGATACCGATTCCCCTTATACTTTTGCGTTCGGTTCTTTCTCATAGTCAACAGACTATTCGCTCTTGATCGATTATCGATCTGACACGTGGTAAAGGATCCCTCGAACCATCAAGGAGCCTTTTAATTATTCGATCATTGCCACTTGAACGTAGAGCCAGCCGGATCCTTCTTGACGAGCACAATATTTTTTATAATTTTACGAGAATCTTACTTGCTAATCTTTCGAACTAAAACATCTCTCTGTGCAATTGTAATGCAGTTCGACCTGCAGCCAGAGTGGGAATTTCAGTTTAGTTTGCTTGAAAGACACCGAGACAAACAGTGCAAGTTAACAAATGAATAAGTACGCGAGGAGTTTATCAAATGAGTTTATCGTCGGTGTTTATCGTTATTTTATCGGACAGATACAAATGCTACCTTTAATCTTCACGTTAGTCAATTAATAGAGTCCGCTCGCTTATCGCGAATACTGAACACACGGCAGCTCGAACGATTTTTAGTCGTTCGGCTTTGGCTGTGGTCACTAGATTATCATTTGAGACAACCTGGACGCGTTTTGAAGAGCTTGACGTTCGCAAGAAAATAGCAGCGCGATTGTTTACTGCGAGATACAATGGAGTAATAGCAAATGGTGTTCGCACCTCGCGTTGTGTCGATTAATCAACTGTACGTCTCTTTCTTCCTGCCTTGTCCTCGAGGAGAGCCAGCTATATGCTCGTTTGGTCTTTGATTGGTCGCACAATCATTGTGACTCCGCAGAGCATAAGTCGCGCCGAGCAGATATAAAACGATTCTATCCCGATATGTCACTGCCATTCCATCCTGGCTGTAGTATCTCTTACGAGCGCGTTCAACGTGCCCCTCACGAAGTGAGAAACAGTGCGGATCAAAGTCACTTCGGATGTTCAGATGTACCGTCACTTTGATAACTTGACTTTTGAGAGGCGCGATCGTCACTCCGGTCTTCAATCTCGATCGGACGAGGTGCTTCAGGGTGCTTTCCTTTCCTCCAGCTTCTAGTCTCTTCACTTGACAGTTTTTATTCAAGTGGCAAGCCGTGATCGAAAAATCAAAATGCCCCAGTGTACTTAGTTTATGCGTTTTAAGGTAAAGTGGTGTTGAATGACAGCAGCGAAAATCGAATTGGATATTGTTTCTTGTGACAATTAGAAGAAATCTTTGAATCTTTGAATAGAAGAACGGCCTGTTGCCAGACAGTAGAATCAGTTTCAATCGTAAAAGATGGCGACGGACGCTCTCAGCGATCGCTTGGCAAACCGGCTGAATCTTCAGACGAAGACTGTCGGCGAAGAGAGGATCAAAAGGGCTAAAGAGAAGGATGAGGACGTCGCAATATTTAGCATGTTTCCAATGGAAGGCGATTCGAAGTTTCGATGTTGCCTCGGCAAAGAATGCTTACTGGGCGATCCGAAAATGGCTGAACCAGGTGAATCGATGGAGCATGTGCTCTTATCTTTATTCCCCCCGTTACTTCTCTAAGGTCGGACGTATACGCAGCCATCGAGATCTGGGCCGAGGTAGAGCGAAACCACTAACCTGCCGACTCTCGATGAGCATTCGCCCTGATGCATTTACAGAGCACATACCCTTATGCGGACAAGAACATTACCGACCCGAGTATCCCGTGAGCTCGCTAACTATGGAACACGTGCCAATGGCGTCAACCTCCTCGTCATACCATTATTCGATATTAATATTCTCGAATGTCTTTGGCTATCAGTGATTTTGCCTAATGGCCCTGCGAGTCACGAACGTTCACGTAGGTCAAGACGCACATTACTTGACGTTTTATTATATATTTAGATGTGACTCATGTGGACTCCAGCCGTACACTTTCATGTCTGCAGGCCATTCCGCGCCATTGCACGGCGCTGCCGATTTCTCGCTCGATCGACAGCCGACCTATACCTGTTCGCCTATGTCCATCGCATGCATCGTGGCATGACTATCCGTGAATCTCCTAGTTATTTTTGACATTCGTAGGATCGATCCATCCATCGTTATTTAAGACGCGTCGATCTATACAGCATGCGAGTCATTTTGGTTTTGCCGCAATACCTTAAGTTATTGCTACATCGAGACCTTGGCCCATCCAACACTTTATACATATACGGAGGTAGCTTGGACCTCGTGACGTCACTTCGTCTCTCTTGAGTCATTCGAGCGGGCGTAACAACCATCTGCGTGCGAGAGGAGAAGACGCTTGCCCATAAAAATCTCTATGAAGAGAACAACTAGTAGATACTTTACTCATTTCTGATCCTTCTCCTTCTCCGCCGTTTCTTACCAACTTTTTTCTTCAAGCCGATCTTTTCATTAGATCATCCTTCGGAATGGCGGGTGCGCAGTCATGCACTAAAATAGGCAATGACTTAACCGAAAGCAATGATAAGGCAATTCTGAAAGGAGGGACTCCCCACTTTCGCATAGTCACGCGTAACCGGACAGCGTTAAGAATTTGAAGGAAATTATTCGTTATCAGTTAATTAATAATACTTTTGAGACATCCACCTGCTTTACAGTAAAATTTTTATGGGAAAGATAATAATTTGAGTGATCCAATGAAGATACCCAGAGTTAGTTTCAATCGAGTTAACACGGTCGTTTTCGATATTTCAGCAGCCACCTGCTTTCAATCGCACGCAATCGAATTGTACAAGATTCCTCCAGATCTTTAATTTACTTTTCTATCTCATACTACATAAATAGGCGAGTTTTGCTGATCGCACTTTGTGAACGCACATCTAGTCGCCTATCCGATGCATGACGTATTCGATTAGCATAACCCGTTAATGGAGAGCGACGTCCCACGTTTCTACTACTCCAAACATGGGAATTTCTTAGAATTCGATGACAATGCCAAATCATCGAACCATACACTATCGGATTTCTAATATATTTCCATGCCTGCCAGATTCAATAACACGAACGTTCGGATTCTTAAAAAAATTCCTCACATTTATTTGTGGTCTCAGAGTGAATTTTTACAGAATGGTTATATGCTTAAACGTTATTATCTTATACGTGTTATTATATAATGTTAAAATATAGACTATTTTGGTGCCGCATTGCGGATTCTACCTATGAATCATCGCCTCATCCAGTTGTGCGAATCGCGCATTTTCAGCCAGTACCGAATGGTACGAGACTCACTCCTTTCTAGAAATAATGGCCTAGCTACAACCAGACGAGACGAACGGAACGAACGGAACGAACGGAAGACGAGGGTGCAATCGATTCGTTCTCGAATGGCAAAACTCATGCTTAGAAAACTTGGGCTGAAGTTCGAAGAAAAGCCTATATTGCGGGAGTTACATAAGAGAAAAGAAGACAAGACGCCAGAGAAAATGAAGGGATCGGAAGCATTAGAGTGTGTTTATATGTCGGCAGGTACCAAGAAGATGGAGTACAAGACGAGACAGTGGCATGAGAAGTGCTTCTGCTGTGTCGTCTGCAAGAATCCCATCGGAACGAAGAGCTTCATCCCGCGCGAGCAGGAAATTTATTGCGCAGGATGTTACGAGGACAAGTTCGCAACTCGCTGCGTTAAATGCAATAAGGTAGGAGCGCATAGCTTGCTGATTGGTCCGAGAGAACCAGCAGATAGACGCGAGCCATCTTTATCTTTCCAGATCATCACCAGTGGCGGCGTCACTTACAAAAACGAGCCCTGGCACAGAGATTGCTTCACCTGCAGCAACTGCAGCACCTCCTTGGCTGGTCAACGATTTACCTCGCGCGATGAGAAGCCCTACTGCGCCGACTGCTTCGGGGAACTCTTCGCCAAAAGGTGCACCGCCTGCACCAAGCCGATCACCGGTAAGATCTCGCCTACTGTAGTCCTAGGAGCTTAAATTCGAATTGACTTCCGAGTCACTTCCGTGGCAGCTGTGCGGAACTGTAAAACTGAAGAATAACGATGCTCTAGGTATTGGCGGCACACGATTCATATCCTTCGAGGATAGACACTGGCACAATGACTGCTTCATCTGCGCCGGATGCAGGACTTCCTTGGTTGGTCGTGGCTTCATTACCGACGGCGATGACATCATTTGTCCCGAGTGCGCTAAACAAAAGCTCATGTAAGAAGAAGGAAGGATGAAAGGTACTTGGCTGGAGCGATACAACCTCGAGCCCAGGAGCACCACATATCCTCGCTATCGTTTTATGCCCTTTGAGATATGCCTTGTCGCCACCAGCCCTTGTCCTCGACCTCGTCCTCGTCCTTGTTCAGTCAACCACTCAAACGAAAGACACCATCATTCACACCAGACCTACGAAAATTGCGAGGAGACACACTTACCTGCATCCAAGTGTCGTAACGATAGTAATAATTTTTGTTTAATCTCATATTAGCTCGAGCGTCAATCTGTATCCGAGCAGCTTCCTAGGAATTACTTGCAATTTTACATTGAGCGGCAGAGTCTACGGTATGAAGTAACTGCCAATTGTATTGTAATTACCTATACGACATTACGAATTCTAACCAATAATAATGTGATCTATCGCCAGTTGGGTGCGATACTCCTCAAAATCTCACCGTAAAACGTCAGTCGATCAAAACAATGCGAATGCCTTATAAATTATACGCCAAGAATGAATAACTCGGCATTGACCGTTTCGATAATATTCGTTATGACAATGCGTTATGATGTTAGTCGGTCCACGAGTAAAATGTGTTTTTTAACAGATTAAAAACAATGAAATCTCTAATAAGGCACACGTGGTTCTGCATAAAATTTATTGTTACAAAGAATGCATGTGTATGGTTTTACATTTAAATATATTATATTTTTCTCTTTTAACATATATTTTCGTATTTTTATGGAAAGCCAGATGTGACCTACTAAGGCTTTCCTTGCTTTCGATCTGTCAAAAAAACACATTTCACTCATGGACTGAGTATAGTATATATTTAAACAAAGTTCTATATGCATATATTTTATTTTTATTTAACTGATTCTCCCTCTCTCTCTCTCTCTCACTTTCTCTTTCTCTGTTTCATTCTTTTTTCTGTCTTTCTTAGTTTCACTTTTTTTTCTCTATTTCTCTGTCTCACTGTCTCTTTTTCTCTCTCTTTCTCTCTCTCGTTCGCATCTTCCTCTCTCCTTCTCTTTCTCTTTTTTCTTCTCTTCTTCTCTCTTTTGGTCTGTATTCAGTAAAGTACATCATGTATCGGCATCAATTATGGGATAACTCATTTAGAGATACGATGTTGGCACGGTCTTGTACCAACTATCGATGATGCGATTCGATGAGTATCTTCCAGAATTTCTGCTCTTTATGGAAGAGTAACTCATCTTCATAATCACTCGCACGAATCATAATTTACACTCGATCTTTAAACATATATTCACGCAGCCAAGTACATACACAACGCAAGCCCATGTCACACACACACGATACTTACAGTCTCACGCACACGTACATACACACATGAAACTATACACGAACACGCGCGCGCACACACACACACACACACACTTGCGCGCGCGCGCGCACACACACACATACGCACACACAACCAACAAACAAAAAAACAAAGAATCAAACACTTACACAGGACAGTGACAGTGACACTTACACGCGCGCCTAAAGTACACGCATAGGATACGCTACACAAAAAATACAAGACATAAAGAGTGCATACGACAAATTATCTGTGGCCTTATTCACACAAATCACACGAGACACGTGATTAATTAATGTCTTAAGAAATGATGTTATCCAATGCGCTGAAAATGAAAATATGTAACGCAATTAGAAAAAAGCAATTAATAAGAAGAAACCTTAATACTACCGTGACCAATAAATTACATCCGCTTTATATTCTTACAAACACTTACATACTAATCGTTTTAAATAGTACACAATATATAGAACACATTCTGTATTGAGTCTATCTTGTTATTATATATTGTACAATTGATAAAGGAATAAATGTAATTATTTACAACGAATATTGTGTTTGAAGTTGATGTAAATGTTTAGAATGCAGGTGCAACTGCATTTTTCAGAAGTTCACTTTGAATGTTAATTTTTACATTTTTATTCATTGTTCCTAAGTAACAATTGCGCTAAGTAGTTTAGAAAGAAACATCATTTCCAGAGGTTGAGCTATGTTACAGTACTAGATATCCTACTGTCATGTAACAGAAATTTAAGCAATTTTCGCGCTTAATCCGCTAAATAAAATCACCGAAAAAAATCCCACCAGAGGATTGATTTTAAAACAATAGGTACGGGTGGCTGTGTCCCCCTTGAATCCCCAGCAGCGTCACCTTCCTGGCTCCAGGAGGGCATTCACCGGGTCACGTAGTATTTTACACTTTACCGCACTCTCGCGCTACTCTACATTACTAGAAAATCATGGAACCCGAAAATCGCAATTGCGATTTCTCCGATAGCTCTGCAATCACTCGATCAAGTTTGCTCGAAGCAATTCCGCCCTTCACCACCGACTACTAGCAGGCCTAACCAAAATAATCGCCCTTCTGACGTCACGACGGCGGGGAATGGTGCCCTGACGCCCACCCCGTCGGGACGCAGACCGCGGCAGATTAGAGTTCCCAAGATACCGACGGCGGTTCGGCACTTCTTCGACATAGGATTTCATCCCGAAGGGGCCTCGTGCCTTCGGCGCCGGTTCAATACTTTCCCTCGTTCACTCCTCCCGCAAGCTGGACCTTGGCACACCTTATGGATGGAGGCCGGAGGCATCACTCCACCGACAGTGGTGCGTGGAGGTACGAGTTTTGTAACAGGTCGTTCGCGAACGCCGCGTTACAATATATGTAGATGATTTAGTACGTGTGAGAATAAGAATCTATAAGTACGAAAGAGGTGATCAGAGATCGGTGGACGGATTCCATCCATTACTTACTGTTAAAAATTTATAAAAATAAATTGCACGTATAGTTCTATTTCAGTAATATTCTTAATTAATAATATGCTGATGCGGAAATTTAATAAATATTGTTTTATTCAATAGAAATCATGTTGTATTATATACAGAAGTGTCTAACAGTGCAGATACAAACAGAAACGACAGACGTCAAATGTCATCCCTTGTAGTTAATTATGAGAATTAAATACTCACGTGATTAAAGAGAAAAGCTTATTATTAATTATTTATATAATTTCGATGTATGCATGCCTTGAGTGATAAAGATTGGTAGAAATGGAATAGTTAAAAATTTTTAACGTTAGATATTAATTATAGACCTTGAAAAAAAGGTGGTGCTATGGTAAGATATATAAATAATAAGCAATGTACGAATTTCAAGCGATAAAGAAGGATGTCAGAAAAACGAAGATGGTACGAGAAAGATCTGATGACGAATGGCAGTGAGCGTGACTGTGTGTAGAGGGAAAGGAAGAGGGACTGCGAGGGGCTGCGAGGGGCTGGAGATGAAGCAGCCCGGAAGAAACTTCTTATTAACGGTGCGCGTTTTATAGCTTGCTCTTCACTGATAGAAGGTATCTTGCTGTTGGACGGCAGCGTTTTAACGCTGATTGTAGGATCACCATTGTCATCATAAGTTGTATCGGCAGCAACTCGATGGCCACATTTATTATGAATGCATAACGGTATTAAGAGGGTGAGACTGCGTTGACGAAGTCGAAATTGTCTTCTTCCTAAGCATGTTCCTCTCGGGGCTCGGACTTGGACTAGAACTGGGACTTGGCGATGAACTTGGTGATCTTGAACTACTCGGACTTCTCCTTTCACGACGTCTCTGCTCTATAAGGTTCTTCTGCGACCAGAGTGGGCCTCGCACTACCTTCAAGATTGTCTCGAGCTCGTATGCCTCATCCTTCAATCTGTTGTACCGATCGACGTCCAGACCGACTTTTTTTGCCTTCTTATGTAGAACGAGAAGATGCCGCCTATCAAGGACGTCTGGCAACATGTACTCCTAAAAGTGTGAATACGATCGCATGAGTTTATTAAGTGTCATTACGGGACGCTAACGCCGCTGCGTTCCACTTAAATTTCTCACCTGTTTCGTTAGAAGAAAGTAAATGTAGCAGCCCATGGCTGTGCCATAAGTCACAAAGTATGTGACAGGCTCCATGATATCCCAGGAATATTCCCACCAGGTGAGTCTGGCCAAAACACCGAATTGCACGGACATCATCACAAGTCCAGCCCACGTTGACAAATTGGCACGTCTCGCAGCGGTAGTTTCTAGTTCCAAGCGTTTCTGCAAATTCAAAAACATTTTCATGATAGATACGATAGGCGCAGAGTGAAGTTTTTTACTCGAGGCTGATAGATGATGCACGACACGGGAGAGCACTCTAAGAATACGACGATCTCACTCGAATTGGCTAAATCACTTTTTCAACTCACTTGCTCGAGAGGCTCTAACTCGAGCCTAATGTCCTCGAGTTGAGCTATCACTTGTCTCTCGAGTTCTGCGTGATGTTCTCGCACGTGCAAAGATTCGTACAGCTGTCCTACCAAGGTCTGCACGTCCGACAACTTTTCCATATCCTCCTAAAAATGATAGAAAACCCGACTGTAAGTAACGTCAAGGCCATTAATTGAGAATTATTCTATAACGACGGAGAAATCTTTACGACGCGTTATACAAAAGAGTACATATTTCGTAAGACGTGAAAATATATATGGAACATAAAGCAGCAGCACGTCATGCTTCGCGTAGAATTTTAATTGACGATCTACGAAGTTCACTTGAGCGGCCGAAGTTAAAAGTCAAATAGATACGCAGATAAAGTTGTTCTTAGCTCCCAATTAGTTCTTACCATTGAGCGTGATGACTGCTGAGGCGGCGTGACCGTATAAACGTTGTCGTTGATAATCAGTTTAAAGTCGTCCTCGATCAAGGACTCTATCGTGTTACTTGCGGCTATTCTCAGTCCATCTGGATATTGAGCGATAATGTCCAACTTGAGTTGATAATGTTGAGATAACATAATATTTAGCGGTAAGCTTATTTGCGAGAAATCGATTCCGAAAGCCCGTAAATCGCCGGACACGTTGGTCTCACGAAGAACGTACTGCGTAAGTCGAAGAAATCGTCAGTCTTCTGTTCTCACCTAAGGTAGTTACCGTTGCTCGATCGATTCCTCGGTCTTCTTGCTTCAACATGGTCATGAAGTCCCCAACCGTGTGTGTAATTGGCTTCAGAGTGAAGATACATCTTTCTCTCCTAGAGGGCAACGGCACGGTAATCCTCGGCAGACCCTTGTGATAAACCAGACTCACATCTAAAAGATAAAGTACAATGCTTGGCATATAGTTCCGAATTTGCGCAGGAAATCAGGATGTTCCGTAGGATTGGTAATAATTGGCTCTGAGATTTCCAGCATAATAATGGCATTACGAATAGATTTAGATATTGTCAGTGGTCCAAGTGGTGAGAGGGGGGGAAAGGAGGTAGAAAGAACGACGCTCCCGTGAGAATGCCGCGTGATGCACGCGTAATCGAGAGCTAGGCCACAACCTGGTTAGCAGACGTTGATATGAAGTAGGTATCAGAGTGTGGAGAACAGATAGAAAGAGTAGTGGCCCGACCTGGCCAGATGGGAATGAGAAGGAATGAGATGGAATCGAGGCTGTACAAAGCTGAAGCTCAAGCGAACGTTAAGCAGATCGGAACCGAGGAGCGAAGTAGCGAACTGAAAGTTAATTTTCAGCGCGGATATAGTTTAAATAATGCGCTTTTTGGATAAAAACCGAAATGGAAAAGAGAGTGAAACTACAGCATGAAGGAACGGGGGGAGAGGTCATGCACATTGATATGTCGTTCATCGGCATTATTATTGTACGCATTTGGTGCGGAAAAGCGGAGGCGCCTATTTCGTGATTGTCTTGCGTAATTCATTAATGAGCTAATTTCCTCTGTGAAAATGACATTAGCCACGCGGTTGTCTCGGCCGAGTTTTTAAACACAATCGCTCATGTCTTCAACAATTCGAAAGTCGACGGAAACGCGGTCGCGTGCCACGAATGCCACCCACGCAATCCTCAGTTTTCCGGCCTCGCCACCTTGTACAGTCACCAACGGCAGCGGATCTTTCAGTCTTGAGCGGCACAATTGTTTTAATGAAACGGCAACATCCGACAATTAGCTAGCCGCTACGATCGCGTTAAACACGCTTGCACCTTGTTGTCGGCAAGACCGGCATGGAAGGGGTGGAAAGGAAGTCCTCTCGAGCGGAAACTCTCTTAGAAGATTTTAGACGCCAGTAGACAGTGGGATCTCGTTCGATTAATAACTTACGCACCGACGGTGACTATAATTAGTATTACCTGAACGCGTGCGCGCATCTACGACTTTTGTGCGGAAATTTGGTTCAGCTAGTGCGTCGTGTTTACATGTGTGATCTTTATATCCGGAAAAGCAAGAGAAAAAAAAACAAAAAATTCCTACAGCTCGCTGTTCCACGTTTTATTGAGATCGGCATCATTGCTAATGAGGGGCACGCGACAAGACGATCATTCGTGATACTTGTTCATGAGATCATTAACAAATAAGATTATTGCTAAAAATCATGTAATTATGAGAAAAAACACCCACTTAATTTTTTAATGTTATCCCAAGAAACGATAATTACCGAACAACAGCGCACGCCCATGAACCATATTTTTCAATTTATTTGTGCGGGTCAGAGACCGTATGGCCACGACCCTCTCTCGAAAAAGTTTACGTAGGAACAACACTCGGTTCACATAAAAGTGAATTTCCAACCCCCGGTGCACTCTTATTGAGTGTTGGACAAGCTATTCTCGCATGCGAGAAAGACACTACGCGTAGAGTCCATCTATCGGCCATTGATGGTACCACAAGACGCGAAGCCTAACAAGATAACGAACATTGGCATTAAGAAAACGTAAAAGAAGAAAGGACGATGGAGGCAATAGTTGATAGACAGTGGAAAATGGAAAACTTAAATGCAGAGTAGAATGTAAGAGGTAAAGGAAAAATAACGAAGATAAGAGAGATTGAAATTAAAAAGGAATACAAAGGATTACTGTCGTGAAAAAAAGAGCATCAGGTTACCAGTATTATGGGCGGTGTTCACAGTGGAAGTCACAGCTTAGGAGATGCTTTGTGGGTCCACGAAAGGCAACGACAAAGATATTACCGGTAAGTAAAGTCAAATATACGATTATGATTATGTTTTAAGCTTCGATGTAATACAGAATCTTAGCCTTATTTTCGGCGAATGTATAACAATCCGATTGTCGGATTATCGAATTCCCATGTAACGGTAATAATGCCGGCAGCACCTATTAGTGCTCGTGATCTAGTTGGTCGGTCGACGTTACTGTACATGAAAATGAGATCCGTGTTCGCATTGCGTGCCGAAAGTCTCGCTCGGCTAGCGACTGAAAAACGTATAGCGGAAATACTGGCCAACTGGACTGTTCTGCGTCTGCAATATTCGTTAGGTGCGGCCCATGCATGCCTCCTTCCCAATCTTCCCGTATTGTTGCGCGTCATCCGCGATACTTCTTCGGAACCTTTTCACTTTCACGTCTCTTGCGAAAAGGAAAAGAAACAATCTACGAAGCAGCATGAGAGCCGTACAGTTGAGACTGGCAGGCGGAAGAAAAACAACAACAAAATGCCGGATATCCGTTTGTGCATAGGATTCAGCACGGCCATACGTCGCACTGCCGCACTGCCGCAGTGCTACCGATCAGGACACACGTGTATCGCGTCGGACGAAACCCTCGAATGTTTCAGAAGCATTTTTAGCGGCGAGAGTGTATGTGTGCCAATAGAGTAAGAACTCTTACAATTAGTTCCAGTTAATTAGCGAGTTAATGAATTAGTAAGCCAAAGGGAAATATCCCGTTGAAGAGAATCGATGTAATCTTGCACGATGTTTTCCATAAGGATGGTTTACTATCAAGTGACAATGGAATTTGGCGGCGACACCACCAAGCAGATCAGGTAGATTTCCTTGTGGATTTTTTGTACCTCAAGCTAAGAACATAGTCAAACTAATATAATTTTATTAACGAGATGCAATTACTGCGCCCCATGTCCCAACTCCTCGCCGTGTGAAGCGTTTCAACCGTATTGCCCTATTAACCAATCAAGTGTGAGATACGGAAGATAGAAAAGAGTGAATTATTTCAACGAATTGTCATTCGTTAGCGTCATTTAACATCCTGTACGGTGAAGACATAGCACATTACCATATCAATGCAAGTTCGAGTTCTCCTTTCAAATATTTTTTAAACAATAATTCGTTCATTAAGGATAAAAAGGATAAAAGATGGCGAATACGGTGAAACGCGCGTGGCGTAGTTCCGTTCTGCTTGAAACGCTGCGTCCTTGACACACTATGAACGTTTTATCTCGTGATAACCAACACCCCAAGAGAAACAATAATCGATGTCCTATGGGATCTAAGTCTTTAGTCACTTCTCTTCGATTACTTCGTATTTTCCGATCAAGAACAATTGGGGAAAGGTGAAAATGAATTTGCCGTTGATTTGTCGATTCGAGCAGCTCGCCGGCTCTCATGAGCACATTTCCGCTGTCGATGACACTTCCGTTCGTCAGAGCCGCGATTGAAACGTGCTCGGCATGCGGCTCCACGTCGGAACACAGAGGCTTGCAGATGTATTAAAAGCAAACTTTTGCTTGCGTTGTAATTCAAGAGCAGAGTTCCTAATGGATAAACCTAACCTAGCACAGAAGACATCTCGGACAATTAGTCCTTCGTTTATTCACACCGTTCATTCTACAAGTGCCAATGTCAATTGCTTTATACATCAGGTTACGCAATCAATTTAGCAGCAGCAATAGCACTCTCGTTGCGTGAATGACGTTGCTCGGAAACATCAGTCAAGGTGCATCGTCAAAGTTCCCCGTAGGTTTCCTTCTACTTCTTTTCTTGCGGTGACTCCTTCTACCTTCTGTTTGGCCTCTGTCTCGATCCCCTCGCGCCTTCCTCTATTCGTCACGGCACTCACGGTAGATTGCGCTTGCTAGTTAGTTATCTAGTTAGTGTCGACGGGCAGAGTCGCGTGGTGAACGGATACAAGATCGTGTACCATAAACTCATTAAAAGACATACACGTACTGATTGTAAGCAGAAAAGAATAGAGAGGAGAGCTTAATTATCAACTAGAAAAAATCGTCATTCTATTTGAGGTAAAAGATATGTCATCGCACAGGACGGTGATCCTCCTATTAAGAAGAAAGCTCTTGGTCCCGCAACGAGTAGCTCAATAAAACTACTTACAATTAGACTTTGCTTCTAAGTAGATAGTCTAGATAGTGTTACAAATTGAAGAAGCAAAGGCTCATAACGTAAATTATAACGACGCGTTATAACGTGTGTCTTTTTAATACTAATAACGTAATAACATACTAAGGCTTGTACGAAGAAGAAAAGGATAAATGAGGCTGCGAAAGCATATTTTTATAATAATTTGGGAAATTCAGCACTAGATAGAAGGGTCCGTTTGAGGGAAGACTCTCTTTCCACGCGAGTAAGTATTCAGTTAGCGAATCTCAATAACTCGTGATGTAGTTACGTAAGCTGTGTACGTGATGTCGTTGCCGTATAGCTCTCGCGTCCCCGCGTCCATGCTCCTGCGGCAGAAACAATGCGACAAGACACGGCTTTTGCTTCTCAACGGCCGTTCCAGTTTCTGTACTCTGTACAGTGTTTACAAAAGCATAGCGAATTGTGGCCTCGTGTTTTGCATGTCCATGACAGCAATCCGGCAAAATGTAGCTGGTAATCTGGTACTGCATTATGAGAGTTATGAGCTATCAAGTGCTTATTGGTTGGCTGTCGTTTCTTTGCCGCTTCGTATTACCTATAGCGTGCATGCGGTGTGTTCGATGTACTTTCTCTTGTTACTCTCATCTCCAGAATAAAATGTAAAATATAGAAGGAAAGAAAATGGGGACGATAAAACAAGGATATAGTGACACTACCTCAAACTAATAATAGTTTGTCTCCTTCTTTTGCGACTACTCCCATATTTTACACGATACACATACCATAGCTTCCACTGAAGCGTATGTTTTCATATTTTCGTAGAAATAAAGTTTCGCTGCTCTTCTTGGGTCGCAATAGAGTCCCCCTTTCGGCGAATTATCAGCGTCATAGTTGAATTATCGCCTTACCTTGTACGTTTGATCGGAAACTCTTATGCGGTAGACTCTAATGAATAAGGCAATCCTCGAGACAAGACTCGTGATCGAATATTCGGTACTGATGGCAGGGAGGGTGTTGCTGACAGCAGTCATTATGGCAATCGTGGAAGTGAATCCTTGGAGACAGCAGAGCAGAAGAAACTCTTAAAGAGAACGAGGAGCTTGGCCGTCATCACCGAGGACAACGTGAGAAAAGAACGGGAGTGCCGATACCTTCGACTAGGCGAGCCCTTTGACGTTCCTCGCAAAGCTCAGCTTATCCCCAGAGCAAAGCTAATAGATCGCAATTCACTCAAGGACAGGTAAGAAATAAAAAGAGAGAGAGAGAGAGAGAGAGAGAGATCCGTCCTGGCTTGACCCTCATAGGTAGGCTACTTACTTTCTGTGAGTTGTTGGACCGATTAATAAATTAATAGATACACCACAAAACTGTTCAATCGATCAGCCATCGTTCATTCGTATCAATGCGTTTCTCAGATTGTCCAGAAGTCAACAACATCTCTCGGAATCATATAATTCTGACAGATTGAAAGAGTCCTTTAAGCCAGATTCGGACGCGCAACCATCCGGAGGAAGTTCGTCGCCGCTGGTTCTCTCGTCTCTTCGAAATCCTGTCGCTTGTTTTCGAGAGAAAAATCGTTTTCGTGATCACGATCGTCTCAATATCCTCGACTGGCCCGACCATTTGAGGCGATACCACAGCGTACAAGTTCTCGACGGCGTCGGGGGTCTCGTCGACATCGTCGAGGACGACTGGCCTCTCGAAGAGAACAGAAGCCTCGACTGTATCTATACGCAGGTTCGTAAGAAACACAATTTTTTATTTCTTGACAATTTGTTCCGTTCTTTGGCATTCTCATTCTCAACTTTCTTTACTCATTGACATTTTTTTATTGCCTGCATTCTTTTGTTCTTTCCTCTCCCACTCTCACTCACTGTTTGTCGCGCGCGCCAGTCGTTTGCTCTCTTACCTCTGTACAGGTGAAGCGGAGGCGCAAGGAGCACAGGAGTCTCGACAGTATTCTCTTCGAGGACGACGGCGAGCTCGAATACTTTGATGTGCTTAACCTTCTACCTCTGTCAAAGGTTCGTCTTGAATACGACGAAAAAGTTACTGGCACAGCAGCTATAAGCATCGACGGTACCAGCACCACCATTACCAGTACTAATAGGAGGAGCAACAATACGGACAAGAGCAATAATAGTACTACGAACGAGAGCGAAGACACGGATGTGAAGACAGATAGTGCGGTAGAAGACGAGATCAGAAGGACAGCCACCGCGGAAGAGTACAGAATACGGGGCCACTACGGCAAGTTGGAAAAACATGAAAAAAACAGAGATGGGAATAGGAAGCCTTTAGAAACAGAGACACAGTCACCGGGGCGGTCTCAAATAAACAGATACAAAGGAGGAAATTCAAAGGCTGGGAGAGAACAATCAAGGAGGCTACCAATCGAGGACTGTTCTCCTGCTGGTAGTATTGCCGTTGTTGTTACTTCCGTTAAAGAAGGATCTGCTGCCGCGTGTGTTAGGGGAGTGAAATCCCCGTCGCTGCGCAAGAAGTCTAAAAACACTGAGATAGCGGAGGATTACAAATCCATTTGGATTTCAGACTCGGAAGAACCAGACGGAGAAATGTCGCGACGACCACAAGTGCTTAAAATTATTGACAACGCTGTGACCAAACAGAAGCATCACTCGGTCGATACAATTGGCACTGTCGAGGGGCGCGACACGACAGGATCCCACCAATGGAAGAGAAAAGATTTAACGGAGATACCGTCAAATTGCGACTACCTGAAGAATGAGGAACGGCAAGAGGAGGAGGAGGAGAAGGAGGAAGAAGAGGAAAAAGAGAAGCTGCGGATGAAGAAATCCGAGGAAAAGAGGGAGAGAGATGTGCTGCATCGAAGTGAGAAGACAAAGCAAAACGATGGTAAGCTCGGAAGAATCATCAAGGAGACTTCGAGCATGTTCGGCAAGGCATGTAGCGCGGTCAAGGGTAGTTTGGGCTTCGAGGCCAGGTCCGAAAGTTCTGATCTTGGCTTAGGATCGGAAATTGGCAGTGACACTAGACGACAATCCATGGACGATGGAGTGAAGACAGAGACGGCTGATGACAAATTTTCCAAACATTCAAAATTAAATAATGCGAATGGGAAAGCGAAGAATCATACGAATCTCACGAGGTCATGGAGCTGCGTCGATTCAATCGAATGCCAGGATGGCGCAGAATTTAATCATATACGATATAAAATAATCAAATCCGACATGTTCAGTAAAAATATGTTTGGCAACATAAATAGGGACGTTGCGTTCGACGAATTAATGCAATACCTGAAACAATATTCGTTTCAAGAACTTCTAGTTGATAACAAAGTGGTCATCATTGAACCAGTACGTGCTGAAAGAATAGAAGAGAAAATCTCGGCAGGAAAAGGAGGAAAATCGGGGAAGGCTGCTGTCGGCAGCGCGAAAGGCAAAGCGACGTACGAGCGAAGCAGCAGATCGGAAAACTCGAGTGATCCGACGACCAGTGTGACGAACAATAATGTAATGAAGAGCGATGCTTCTGACGAAGGAGAGAGGAAGGTGCGCTCAGGAAATCAGCAGTCTTCATTGAAAAGACACTTTTTTTATCATCCAATTCGTGTTAATCGAGAACTCATCGACGAGGAGCTGCCTGATCCCGACACGGTAAGGAACGTTCGCAAAATGTTCGAAAAGAGCCTTGCCATTAAGGCTCCAGGAGACGAGTACCCTCGTGAAAGTCTTTACGAAAATAGGATCGCGCCAGGCGGCAAGAGCGTCAGTATGCACGACCTCAGGAAGATGGGCGAGGACCGGAAGCACTTGGCAGATGAAGCCGGTGCCAGTGGGAGGGAATCAAGAAAAGTGAGCAGGGCAAAGAAGCTGACGAAACTCTTTGAGCATATGGAAAGAACGTCAGGGGGATCAGCAGCCAGATCGACGATCGGGAAGGAGGAGGATTCTACGGAAAGGATGAGAACCGACTCTAAAACAAGAATTATTGCTCAGGCGTTCGAAGCCAGAAGTGGAAACAGCTCGCCAAGTGAACCAACAAACTTGCTGTCCAAAAGCAGACTCGGACGTTGTCTTCAGAGCTGGGATACCGGTAGCATCAGCTCAGGAGTCTCAAGCGATTATCAAGATACCGATTCTGGAAGTGGACTACGCGGTGCTTCTTCTGGCTCCACCTCCGAGGGTGAAATCGATGTCGATGTCGAAGTCGAGCACGAGGATGAAAATGAGGAAGACCTTTACTATCAGGACGACGATATCTTCGAGAGTACATCGGGTCACTTTGTTTCCCAGGATGTTCTCAAGAAAATACGCGAATGTGGAACATCGATCACCTACTACGGTGGCAAGGTCGTCGGCATCTCAAGTGGCGCTCCTTTCATCTCGCCAATCAACGCCAAGATTTCAGCTAAGATTGACACCGAAGAGAAAAGTAACGGTGGAGGTTGTGCGGACTTGATGAAATTTCGCCTAATCAAGAGTAACTCATGTGACAGTAGGCTGGAGCTCACAGGAAGACTTGGGGTAGAGGGTTCGAAACGGAAGCAGCCGCTCAAAACTGAGAACAAAGATCATTTACAGAACAGAGCTTCCGATCTCGGAACTTGTCCAAGTGTGGAAAGTCCAGGAACAGTGGGTGGTGATGCCAAGTCGCCTGCACCCACGCAGACGCCTACTCCGATGCTCGGGGCAATGTCTGACCGCCGAGAACCACCGATCGTGATTGGCCTCGAGCCCAAGCGAGACGAGAGACGCACTCACAACCCCGAGAAACCCGAGATAATGGAAGGCAAAACTGACGAGGTGGAACGTAAGGAACGAGGGGCGGAAATGCGGCAACAAACGAAATTTATTCTCGGCGAACTCAATGATTCAGGATCAAGATGGTCAGAGGGTCCTTCGTGCGCGAACAGATACAAGGGAAGTGATTTTACTCGCTGGCAACATAACGAGCAAGTCTCTTCGCGACCCAGTGACTTCGGCAATATGGATTTCGAAGAATTTGAGGTCCTCGAGGATAGCCTCAACACCGAGGTCCTTCATCAAGGCCCAGAGCTTCTGTCGTCTCAGGATAAACCAATGGATTAAACTCGAGCCTCGACGCTCAACGCCTCGATCATGACATCTGCAACATTGCAAGCACTTGCTCCTGTTTCGCAGGTCACTACGACGTGCTCGTTTTCTTACTTGATAAGATTTCAAAGTTGAGTCTAATTTAACCCATCATATGTTTGTTCTCGCAATAAAATTTAAATAGCTCGAAATACTGACTTCCTAGCAGACCTCCGAAAGACGAACATCGACACATGAACATATATCATCGTTTATTCAATTTTAGCCTCTTCACACGGATTTCTAAACGACGTATCGCAGAAGAATCTTTAAAGATGTAAGAAGCACGCTGCCTGGAAGATGTGTTCTTTTGTTTTTTTTTCTACTAACTCTGTAAATGCGATGTCTTAAGGAGGTTCTATCGCCTCCCTTCATATTAGATAAAAATATGAATTATTTATATACAGTTCAGTTAAAGTACATAGCAATTATCAACGAAATTCAATTCAATTATCTTGCCGATAATTTAAAAGAGTAATTTAATATTAAAATTCAAATTTATTACACAGGGCTTATGAAGAAATAGCATTTATTTCAGTCCGTGCGAGAAATGCAGTTTTACGTACGCTTCGCGTGCGTACAGCTACATTTTCGCACGTTGTGAAATAAAATTTTGTACGATACTCGTACGAAAAACCTTTTCTAAACTCGTAAAATAATAAAAAATAGTTTAAATAATAAAAGAGCAACAATGTTCCTTAAAGTGTAAAGATTATATAAATATTGAAAAAGTAGAGTTACAGAATGTTTGAATGAAATATTAGTAATTAAAGTAAGCGTTATCAGTTCAAAATATTTGTCGCCATGTTGCAATTTGACAACACTTTACAAGACGTCAAGAAATATAGATTACGTCAAGATTATCAACAGACAATAGCATACATTCCGTGCTTTTCAGAAATGTTTTATATTAATAAATTGAAATTTGGAACAATAATTTTTAATGAGTAATTGCTATATATCTATGAAAGTATGGATTTATAACTTGATAACTGAACAAAATTTAATGATTGTAAATGCAACGAAGTCAAATGAACGTATAATTACAAATTTATTTTTATCGTCTAAAAGCATTCGTGTATAATTTACATATCTAAGACTTCATTTTCATTCGTCACTGGATTATAGTTATGCAAACAAATTATTTCAAACTATTTTATATTCTTTAAAGTGACCGACTTTCGTTTGACTAGTACGTGGCGATAGAACTTCCTTAAAGGCTCCTTCGGTAGGATTACACCTTCGGTTGACCAATCACAGAAGGGCTAGTTCTTAAGAATTTGTAATTTACATACACATTAGAGATAGTTGCAAGAGACAAGGACTTGCGGGCATTTACGCGTGTAAAAGAAACACGTGGCTATTATATGGCTCAGTGTTTCTCAAATCGGCAGTGGTTATAGTAGCGATAGAATATGAAGAGTTATCGGAATGATTTGACAGCGTTTCCTCAAAGAATTCAAAATGCTTTGCCATTTACGAAAAACAGACGAAACAACCTAATGCTTAATCACTCCCATTCGAATAGTTATCGATGTTTCCTCCCTGTGAGTTTTTCAGGCATTATTTTATTCATCTCGCGTGTTTACCAGATTCTACGGAAGCTTACCGCTTGATCCTGCATCATCTGTCGTTGAGCTCGAGATCAATTCTTTCGAACTCTTTCTCGGGTATTTTAATTCGTCCGAATCCTTTGAATCCTTCGACAATTTCGAATCCTTGGCGAGCACCGGAGTAAGAGTCGGTCCGAAAGACGTAGCCGAGCTAGAAAGTCCTCTCTGCCAGATGGTTCGCCATCTGCGACACCATGTTTCCTGAAAACAATGATAAAGACGATAACATAATTGAATATCGACGCCTTTCGCAAATGCCATAAGCGCAAGAGGCTATAAGCAACATATTATATCATATCATACCCTCGTTCGACGCCTCGTGCTCCGCCGAGAAATTAAAAAAAAACTAACTAGCTTTTCCGACGTGATTGCGCATTCTTATGGAGGACTTAACTATGGAACATTCGATGCGATTGGCCGTCGGTCGGATGTACGAGTCGTATCCAAAAACCAGGGTAGAAGGTTTTCGAAGCAGTGAATTGGCAAATTGACTAACGTTATCACTCGTTCGAGTTTGATCCCACGAGAGAGCGCTCGACGAAAAAGAGCAGAGGAGGACAGCAGATCGATGCCTGTGGCGCCAGCCGCAGCTTTGGCAGTTTTCGCAGGCTTTGCATCCTTCGTAGCCTTCGTAGCAACTTCCATTTCTTTTCCAACATATGGCGCTGTCACTAGTAGCAACATCAGTGCCATTAGGAGCACTCTCTATATCGCCTCCTTGTAACCGCGGTTAACGCAAGATAACTAATCACTCATTCCCGGAACGGGACAAATGATAACTTCACATCGACAGAACAATTAGCACTTAAAATTCTCCACTGCCTAGATTTCTCGAACCTTTCTATCGACCTTACTCTCTGAAATGTCAGGTCACGTCAAGTCGTGTCGGGTCAACTCCAGGTCAGGCCAGATCGAAGATGCCATGCCGCCCGGTTTATGCATGTGTGTGTAAGAAGGGGAGTTTGACCTATGCGAAAGAACGATATGAAGTTGGCTAAGCGTATAACGCGACAAAGGATATTTTGGGCGTGATAAGCTATCGATAATAAACTAAAACTCTATACAGTCAAGAGGCCGAGAAGAGACCGAAGGAGAGGAAAGTGCTAATTTGTCCTTACGCGGTCAGATACTCAAGTCTCAACTATACTGGTAATGATATCAGGTCACACGAGCATGAATTGCTCCTTCATCTTTGTTAAAACTGTCCAACGCAAACCCGGATTTTCTTGAACTCGCCAGGGCTTGCCTGAGTTGGCCCGGCCAATGATGAAGCCGTTATTTTCGGATGAACGATTTTCAGCTACAGAATATTTATAAATCTGCAGGTTACCTGTTCGTAAGATGTCGACTAAGTCATCCCATGTGAATGTACGATAAGCGCTCGCGATTTAATCAAAATCTACGATTGAAGTAGTTTTTTTGTGAAATGACAGATTGTAAACGCTCAAACTAAAATATTGATAGCGTCCGAAGCAATCGTGCCTAACAGTAATAGTTCCTTTAGCTCTGACATCGACGCGATAACAAAGTTTTCGGCGACATCTTGAATCGCCTCAACGTTGTAAATGCCGAATGACAGTCAGGGGCCGGCCAAGCACAGGTAAACCTCGTGCAGGAGAGCAACAGCACCAAACAGCACGTTGAACGCAGGGCAACGAGTCAGAAGACACACATCGACACGTGGTTACACGTGTCTGCAGAAAGTAATAACACTTGTTCCGTTCGCTGTGGTGAAAGTCTAACATAAGTTTCTTACACAACAATGATATCATTAATTAGCAATAAATTGTGCATGCAGACCCTTTTTTTTTGGAAAAAGGTGACTCGTACCGTGCTCGGACGCACGGTGGTCAACGATACACACGTGCAAGGGAACGCAAGCCGTACGCACGCATAGCGCAGACGCACGTTACTATAGGGACCACCGCAGCACAACCTGCAGTCGAAAAGGGGCAAACGAGATAGACTAGACCAGACCAGACCCTAAAGGAGATGCCGGACAATCAGCATAAGAGGTCTTTCGAGACGTTCGCGGAAGAAAAGCGTTTGCAAGAAAAGCCGAAGTATTGCGAGCGTACGGAGCAACTCACGTTCTGATACTTCTTCGCGGCAGTCATGGACGTGACACTGAAAACGCGTGACATCTCATACCGAAGCACAGTGAATGCCCGGCACGACACGCCAGCGGTCGCCATCTTGCACAGCACTAGGGCACCTGATTCCACACCGGCAAGAGCAACGGCCGCTTCGGACCGACTGCTGCCGTCTATCCCTTCCTGCGGCTTGCAGCTATACGAAACGCACGCGCGTATACGTATACACCGATACACCGACACACACGCAGCAGCCCTCTCGCTTGCTCTTTCTCTCTCACACAACAGTCTTCCCCACCACTTCCATTCGGCGACCGTCTCATCCTCCATGCGATGCGCGCTCACAACTTTCGTACTTTGTCAAACGCAATACGCAAGCGCGCGGCTGTGCCTCCTGCGAACTGCAGTGTTACTCTTTCGCTTCGATTTCTGAATTACGGTATAACGTATGTTAGATAACATAATTATTACCTAATATCATCAAATGAACTATAACAATTTCAGAGTGGCAAATAGATAACAAATCTCATAAAAATCAGATAAACGTGTTGTTGTATCTTTCTAACCGGCGTAGGCCCTATGGGCTGAAACATTTGACGAAAGTACTCAGAATACTCAAAGTTCACACCGGGCAGATTCTGATGGAATTTCGTTGCTCTAACAATATCCGAGTATACCATCAGTATTATATGACAGTTTTCCTTCTTACATCTTACATTCGCGCATAAGTCATACCGACCGACTGGCCAACGTATTCATAATTTCAGTGAGCAATTAGCAGTTTGCGGTCTCTAAAGGGAAAGATAGCTACACAGTGACAACTGGGAAAAGAATATTCGATGTAGAGGATGTCAGCCTTACTGTCCTTCCGAAGTGAGGTCGAAGAGCTCTACGGGGATAATTATTACGAATATGGCGCCGGGAATCAGGGAAAGACGGAATCATTTCACACGTGGAATGGATGGAATGTCTGGAATGGATTAAATGGATCGTTAGTCGAGAGAAAGAAGATCCAAGCGCAAGAGGAGGAAAACGAGGGTGAAATACTAGGAGCGACGATGAAGGCCGTGAAGACGCTACTGCCTGTCTACGGCTCGTCGACGAGTCTCCTTCTTCGTGGAGTCCTGACGATCGTTCTTCGCCTGGGTCTCCTCCTCGTGCAGCTTGGTAGCATCCCGGTGAACAACGTTAACCTAATTCTCCTGCAGAATCTGCTCGATGTGTCTGTTGTGAGCGTAGTCTATCTTGTGCTTGGCTTCGGATTAGCATTCAACGGTGACACCGCCGGCCTTATTGGCGGCGCTTACTGGATCTGGAGCAGTGAAGCGAACGAAGAGGAGGCGCTCCTCGGGTGGGAGGCAGCAATGGCAGCATCCGGCATTTGCACCAGTGGAACTGTCGGCCGAATGCACACCGTCGGTTACGTCCTAAGTGCAAGCCTTATTGCAGGCCTGTTGGAACCACTCCTTCTTCACTGGGTTTGGAGCCCAAAGGGCTGGATGGCCACGGGCTTACTCTCGGGAAAACGAGTGCACTTCCGGGACGATGCCGGCGCCAGCGTCGTTCACATTCTCGGCGCTCTCTCAGGAACAATTGGCTCCCTCGTTCTTGGGCGAAGGCTGCTTCGACTGCGGGACATAGACGAGGCCAGTATCTCCAGAGACTCGGGCAGCATCCTCTTCTGCGGCCACTTCCTCGTTTTCGTGGGCCTTCAAGGATTGGCGCTTCCTCGCGCCTCAAGAATGCTGCCAACGACTCGGTTGCTTCTCGTGAATAGTCTCTTGGCTGGCTCAGGATGCGCTCTCATGGTCGTTGCGCTCCACTTCACTCTAAGCCGCGAGCCTTTCAATCATTGGACGGTGGCGCGATGTCTGCAAGCTGCCACCGCCGGCATCGTCACACTGTCGGCTGGTCTCGACTTCTACTCACCACTTGTTGCTCTAAGCATCGGTGCCGGCGGTGGCCTTGTCTTCTATATGCTCTCAAGACGCATCTTTCGCAGCGCCCTCGAGGATTACTGCAACATTTTCGCTGGGCACCTTGGCTGCGCCCTCCTTGGAAGCTTTCTGGCACCACTCGCTGTCACAACGTCCACCCAGACACCGACCAACTCCCGACTAGTCGACCTTGCCTGGCAGCTCATCTGCCTTATTGCTCTATTGTCCTTGATCCTCTGCTCAATGGTACCGCTCTTTCTCTGTCTTGAGCTTCTCGGCTTCCTAAGGAACCGCTCCGAGTACCTGAACAACCTGAGATCGCGCATTGCTCTTGAACGTGGACCTGCTCGTTCTTACATGCAACGCCTCTTTTTTCCTGACGGCGAGGCTCTTTATCTTCAACCGAATCTTCCCATCTTGTCGAACGACGCAACATTTCCGGTCGTTCCAATTTCTCCCAGACGTGATGGTGATGCTACTGACGTTGATATCATTGATTCAGACGGTGGTGGAGCGTCGCCAAGATTCCTTCGATACCATCGGGAGATTTCGAAACTCCAAGACAACGCTTCACTAGGCCCCGGTAAAAGTACCGAAATGCCTTCATCTTAGGTTATGCCAAAGAAGCATCAGTAATAAAATTATTCTTCATCTAAAGTGGATGAAGTAAGAAGATAAGGAAGCACAACGCAAACAGTGTGTCATGCCATTATCATGAAAATCACAAAGGATTATGCCGCGTCGAAGAGGAATCCATGCAGAAAGTCAATCAATGTATTGACACACTTTACAGAATGGAAACGCCTTGGAAGAATTTCGAAGAAGGCAATAGGATTTCTTCTTAGAAAACGGATGTTACGAACTGATCGCTCATAAAAAGAGATCATCTCCTGAGATTTTTCATTCACGTTTTATTAGAAGTTATCGACTGTTCATACAGTTGTTGTCACCGCATTTTCCAACCGTATAATCACAAGTTAAATATTAAATTAACATTCTATTGAAACAATGTGGTGCCCTTTGCCACAGTGCATGTTATCGGGCATTTTTTTTCTCTTACACACTCACCTAGGACACGGGAACGACTTTCTTATCGTCGCAAGACCAAAGTCGTAGGAGGAATGTAAGTGACTTTTAATATTAGCCTTCCTTTACCTGGAGAGTTTGCAAAGATTTCATGTAGCTGCGCGTGCCGTTTCTGCGTTTATTGTCAGGCTACGCGGAAACACGACGTCGTACTACGCGCTTCGCTGTCGCGTCACATTCATATATTGACTCTGAACGATTTTGACTTAGTGCCTATTATATACAATAATCCTAAAATGGCACATCTCGTGACGAGATAACTGTGCGTAAGATACGCAACGTTAAGGAGTTCACGCGCAGACGCCCGGTAGAATGCAGAAAGTAGTCTAACGATTCTATGGCCGATAGTCGCCGTCAGCCAATACCAAGAGAGGAGCACTCACAGTGTACCAGGTACAATTGCGCTGCCTCCTTTCACACAGAATAAACAAACATTATTTTGCCAAGAAATGATCTCCCACTCGTTGAGAGGTTCTAGCTGCGCGGTCGCGTCCACGGATGAAAATGGATTGCGTAAAACTGAGAACCTAAAACGTAAATTACAGTCATCAGTTGAACACAAGTTATGTGTTGCGTGGTTTAGCCACGATACGTACAAACTTAAACGTAAACATTTTACATTAACATACAAATTAATAAAATAACACCGTTTTTGATTTGTCTACTTATCAAGAGCAGTACTGTCAAACTCTGAACACAAAATTAAAATGACTATTCAATAAGACTACAATCATCGTACATACAGAAACAATTCCACATTAAGGGTTGTCTCTCGCATTGCGAACGGTTACGGTTATTAATTTGCCCTTAAAAGTGGAATTGATGCCATTCAACGATTATATACTGACGTTAAAATAGACGCTACGTAGCATCGTAAGACCTACGCTTATCTATGAGTCGGCCATCTAACAAACCCTTAATCTTTAGGCTGCCGAAAGCCTTTATTTAAATGCTAGAGTAGTGGCTTAATATTTGGTGATAAGTCTCCTTCAATATGTATAACTTCCGTTCGCTCAAAATTCGAAGTTTCGAAAAGAAATGTGCGGCAATCTAAAGGTTAAGGATTCGAGCAGAATTTGCCAATCGCCCACGTGCCAGAGTGAACAGCTATTAACATACGTCATCTCATACATTCAATTTCGCTCACAGCATTCTATTACTTCTCAAGCATCCGTATGGTCGAATGAGTATCCTACTTGATCGATCTTGGTAGGAGGACCACTTAGGAATTCCAGTTTGTCTTGATACCTATCCGCCCCATGTTTCTCTAGTTCAAGACTACCCCTACTTCTCTATGGTCTTGTTATTCATGCGAGAAAAGAAAATATGAAATAGCTGACCTGGGGTTAGGAGAATCAAGATTTTTTTGAGAAGGAGGATATCAAGTCAAGAGAAGTAATTCGCTCATATTTTCTCTTTTGTTTATGTGGCGCGCAGTCCATTTTGTCATTGGACATTATTGACACGACAATGACAGTGCCCGTAACTATTTAATAATTTATACCATAACAGTAATGACAATTGCATAATTAATAGCTCCGAATGAAGTTCTCATTACAAAGCCTTTTAGTGACTAGTCGCCGTTGGTATCGCTCTCGCGTTAGGCCTCCTATCTGATCCACGGACGCGGGTTCTAGAGGTATTAGGGGCTAGGCCCTGCTAAAGTGTGAAATGTACAAGTGATTACAGATTGTCGGCGGCAGCATGAGCCGCTGCCAATAATATGACGAAAGCACAGGATGAGCGAGGGTCCAGGTGTGAGACACTCGGGTTTTGCTAAGTCATCACCGTATCTGTCAGATCGTCCTTAAGCCATTGTGGAATCGTTCTTGATCCAAGTCGCTTCAGCAGTTTTACCAGCGCCGTGTTGTGCGAGAGGTAGTATCTCTGGATTAAAAAATTCAGTGTATTATATTGTCGAAGTCGGAACAAGAGAATACTTCGTGACATTGAATGCACGAGGTAGCTTTAATCAGGAGTCTGACTTACTTGCAGAAGCTTGTACGATTTATCCTCCATGGGCGGATACTGCCGTCCTTTGCTTTTCCCTAAACATTTAGTATGATCCTCGTTAGTCACCTGACAGAAGAAACCCTTCTTTGGATCGTATCTGAGATGTGACGAGTAATTGAAAGCTGGTGTAATCTTAAGAAATCGCTGAAGCTCGTGAAGAGTTTCTACAGGATTTTGCCTCAGCTGCTCCCCGTCGATGATGTGTAGCTGTTGCGGTGTATAGTACGACAGCCACCTTTCAAGATGCTGCGCGTACTTTCCGGGATTAAGACACCTGCGTACGCACGGGAAAGTAGGGATTATACATTCAACAAAGGACTTGTTGACTAATGACAATTCTACATTTCTCACTTTTCTAGAACGTCAACTGATCTCACCTGTTTCGAAGATCTCGTAGGGGCTTCGGAGCGGTGTCGCTCGCGGTGATGACTGAATGAAAAGTGTAATTATTTGCCACAGGATCGCCGTGCACTCGAGTGTGCTGATACCAAGAGTAGGCACGTCGCGCGGGTGATAACAGTATTGTGATAAGTTTAGCCCTCGGCAGAAGAGCATGTGCTCTCCGTGGGACAAGGTCACCATCAAAGTAGGTTGCAGACTTTTCGAATAAGAACCTTAGGCTTTCATTCTTTGCCGCAGGAAAGAAGCTCATATACCTAGTAAGTCAAATGTGCCGTGAACATTTTGAACAGAAGTGGAGCAGTCAAGAAATATATGAAAAGAGACAATGCAAATGTGGTGAAGACAAACAGACAGACAGACAGACAGACAGACAGACAGACAGAGAGAGAGAGAGAGAGAGAGAGAGAGAGAGAGAAGGGGGGGAGGGAAGTTATCACTATATCTTTCTTCTTTCATTCGTGATGAATTCTTATATTTCAAAACCTTACCAGTCTAGTCCTTTGTAGTAATTTTTTCCATTGAAAAATTGAATCTCCTCGAAAGTGTCGGGGCTGGGAAGGTTGCTGCTGATGGCTGGATGTATCGAAAGGAATGTATATAGAGCAGTTGTACCAGTTTTCTGAGGACCGATTACCAGAAATCTCGGTAACTGATCACATGTCTTGTTCCGAGACCATATTTTTTGATGCCTCTGATCGTCACAGGGATTCTGATAAAATGAAGTAAAGGAAGGGGACAGGCGTTTAGCTTCATTAGTTCCAATATCTTATGTAACATTCATGCTGGCAATAGTGGCAGATGGTGGGACTTACTCCCCAGACGGGATCCGACTCCTCAGGATAAAGCTGAAAATATCGTTCTCCCAGCTGAAGGGGCGGTGCGCTCGAAAGTCTTAGGTTCGTCCAGCACTGAATGAATTTGATAATCGACTCAAAAGTGTAAAGAGCTAATCGGTCGTTTCCGTAGTTGGACATGTGCGTCATGAATATGTTGATCTACGAGAAGAAACGAGGCTCTTCATCAAAGATGCAAGTATAAGACATGAAAAAGACAAGAAAAACGATCTAGCAATTTTGAAAATTCGTATCGCCATCACAACTTACGGGATTATAGACAATCGTTTGGAAAAGTTCGCCACCTTGAATGGACTCATCGAGCTTGTCCCTTCCGCCCGGATATCTCTCAATGAATATGGTATGCGTGAATAGACCGCATGTTTGCCGTGGAAGTACCTGAACGCAAGAATGAAATATTAGAATAATTATTTCATATTATGAGCGTTATAAATGTTGTTGTTGTTATTGATTTAGTTATTACGGCTTCGACCATTTGGATTCATTAACCACGTCTTAAATGTGATCGTCTGGAGAAGAAGGAGAGCTGCGCACGGTCGAGCTTCAGAGAGGGCTATGGGTGTAACAGTAATGCATCTCATCTCACCATAATATTCCGATGAATAAAGCCACGTCTAAGGCGCGCCGGTCTCAGGTGAGGATACTCCTCGGTGCTGGTCACCTTAATGCTCCAGACTCTCTTCCATGCTTCGTAAAGACCTTCGTGGACTGGATAGACACCTGAATGATGAGGACTGACGCTATATCCAGTCGCAGTCGGAATCCCATGCTCCTTTGCGAATTGCTTATTCAGTGCCATGTCCGACTGTAGATGCGTCACATTCTCATACAGATGAGGCTGCTGGTGATTCCACATGTGAGAGAACCATGTGAATCTATAAGTAATAGGATTTCTTGGTGATACGTTCTTTCCAAGGACCAAAGCAAAAAAATAGTACACTTCACCTGTCGACATTTTCAAGCAGCATGTCATCTCCCAGATTTTCCTCAGATGTCCCATGATGAAAGTATTTTCCAGAAAAGCCAAGATTAAATTTGAACCCAGGTACCAGACTCTGAATACGTTGCTGAGTTGCCAATAGGGCAAGTACATCGTCCTTCTTGAGACGAGTGCCTTTTTCGCCGACGAAAATATCATCAACGTCGACGAGAATCATACGATTGAGGCTAAGGCTGAGCTGACCATGCGAAAGATAGGAGATCGAGTCCAATAAGAGGAGCTTGTGTAACCAAAAGCGCAACCCGCCGCCAAAAAGTATCCTCTGGATGCCATCGTACCTTCCATGGTCCTGAAATTGTTCCTGATCGTTTGTAAGTGGGTAACAGCAAAAGTAAATCGGTACCGCCGCGGAGTAGGACTGCATCACGTTGCACCGCGAGGCGTCACTGTCGAAGTGAGCTTGTCAGAGATAAACACGAATAGTAATGTCATCCGATAACCACGTCGTGCAGCCCACCTGCCTCTAACTGTCGGTGCCGACAATATCCTCGTAGGTGTCAGAGCAGTTGGAGCAACAATCCAAAATATCCTGACACTGTGTCAATTGAAGAATGAAAAGAGTACCTGAACAACGGTCGCCAAAGGATTCTTATTATTGGAGTAGTCAAGGGTGTCTCGGTGGGCCCAAGCGAGAGGCTCGTACGTGCTGTGATTGGCTTGAAAGATGGTCCAATCGCCTCCAGGAAGCGCACCCCAGGCTGTCTCGCCTGCTCTCGTTAGTCGGAGTATCGGCGATGCGGCGTTCAGTTGAGCGTCCTATGAAACCGGCTATTACTATAAATTTCTAGTTAAGAGTTCATAAGCCCACCTGCCATACGAACCTTTAGTCTCAGGTTGGTATGAATAAAGAGAGGGAAGCCCTTTAGTTGCGCACCAACAAGACTCTCTTCGCCTGGAGGTGCGAATCCAACTATACCCACGGAATACTCTCGGCAGTACTTATCCAGGAGCTCACGATTCCACTTATCCATCTGCAAGTACTTGTTCAGATTCTCAAAGATTAATACTCCATAACGACCCTTGTCCAGATTTGTTAGCACAGGCAGTGATTTCCCCGCCACCTCGACCTTATATCTGCAATACGAAATAGCACAAACTTTATATACGAAATTTCTATTGAACGACTTACCTGTTTACCTTAGAGGATAAGGGAGAAAAGAGAAAACAAAGAGAAAATTACGCTTTTACGCGTACATCTGCGTCAGAAGTTGTTCACTACGAGAATTCACTGAACGCTCAAATATATGATTCATTTGATCGAGACAGAGAACGACGCTTTCAGCATCGCTAACCCATTTCCGAATGTATCCAAAGTCGAGGGAGTACTTCGACCTCAAATAAAAGGATACTCACTTGATTCGATTATAAACAAGAAGTTCCGCGATCTCTCGACCAAGCCTGGAGTAAAGAGTCTCGACAAAGACCAAAACCTTCGGGTCAATTCTCAACCTGGCTTCGCTGCGATGATCCGGAGCCGCTGGTAATCTCGTCGCACCCCTCAGCGTTGAGCACCTTATTGCCGGTTCAGGCCGCGTGTCTCGATGTATCAAACTGTAAACGAAAAAAGGCGTTTGAATTTGTTCCTTTTTGAAAAATGAAACTGGGACTTAATATACTGCGATAGATTGAATATGTCAGGAAAGGAAGCCTGACTTCCTAAATCGCTAGCTGATTGCTTAATTATAGGTAATATTTAGCTCACTCGTAGAAGCATATAACAGTCATTCCTCTAATCATCATCTTAGGAGTGAATACGTGTGAAACGACTGACCTGGAGAAGGGGCTGCTTATGATGTAGTGCGTGTAATAGAAGATACTCGCGATTGAGATCAGAAGAAGTGCCGCTACGCATCGTTTGACGGTAGCTTGTTTGACGACACATCGTGGACCAACTGCACCCAGGAGAGGGACGCTACCTTCACCGGCAGAAATCTTCATTGCTACACTCACTATTGCCTGTCGAGTTCTTCTTTTTCTTGATTTGAACTCTCCTTTTTGGCTCCCTTTACTTCGTCTTCTCTGGCGCCAGTCAAACAAATGAGTGGCACAAAAGAGATTATTACTGATCTGCTTCCGTACGTTCGTCCATTTAAGATCGTCGCGACGCACATCCGAGGACTCGAAGTAGTTGGTGTCGGGATGAAGGATTATGGAAAAATCGGATAAACAAGAGATGAAGTAATGGAATGAAAAGTGCAGGAACTTTGATGGGATAATAAAAGTTCTCAAGCTGCGGCTATTCGCGAGTCGCGACTAAACCCATTCTGCTGAGAATGTATGCTATTTACATTTGTACAAAGAGCTATCGATTCACGCGAATGACTAATATTGCCAGTGGCAGAGATGCCTAAAAGAAATTTTGCAAAATTTTTAAGTTGAGTCTTAAGACTCTGCCTTCCGGTTATCTCTAAATCACTCTTCCTATAATTTTAAGCGATTAGACAATATAGTTGAAAAGCACGAAGTAGCACAGGTAAACTTCTCTTCGATTACTTGATCAATTCTACCTTCAAAAGAAGACTTCACTTTCGAGGAGGAAACCGATATTCTTGGCGCCACTTGTTGTGCTTCCAAAAAACCACGATCGCCATTTTGCAACGGGCGAAGAACGGCGTCGTACTTGGCGCTCTTCATAGCCGTTTAACCCATTTATGTAAGAAGGCTCATGTAAGCTACTCCATTTGGTTATCCAAAGCAGCCATGACTAGCCGGAAACTAAAGAGTCAGAGAACGGTACAAAGAAGACTCTTACTTCTTCTCATGCTCCTCCCGAGCCTCGCCTGCCCGATCCAACGAATCAAACAACTTGGTTAATTTCCTGACATTGCAGCAATTCTCTTTGCCGTGTAGAATTGATCATGAGTTTACTCTCCAATTCATCAGTTAAAATGGATTCGCCTCCGTAACCTCCGTTTCCGATATGGCATTTATTTTCGTGAACTTTTACGTCTCCATTTTCGAAGGCAAGGAATTGATAACGCTAGATATCAGGTAAGAAAGTAGTATGATGAAAATAAGGATAAAATTTTAAGAAGGGAGTAAATGGGAGAGGAGTGAGGAGCGATGGGCGAATTGGAGTAATGCAACAAACGGCTTCACTGCGAAAAGACGCGATAGACGTGCGGATGACGAACGCAGCCAAAGAAAGAAAATCCACTTGCAAATTTCGAAAGAAAAAAAGAGTGACTCTTCATCCACGGTATTGAATGGAACTGATGCAGAAGACAATTTTTTCCCAACAACAGATCGACTTTATCCAGCCCTTTTATTCGTCCTTGGAACGTTGCATTTTCAGCCAGTTACCGACGAGGATGATAGAATCTCAGAATGTACGCTGTATGGTAATCTGTAACACTGAGAAGTAATCATAGCACAGGATTAGACTAAAATAAAAGTAAACGGTAGAAAAGAAGAAAAAACGGAATGCGAGAGGTAAGTCGTGTCGGCCGGTAGTTGATCTTTTCCCATAACTAATGCTCCGTAACTTTTGACGTTAAACAAGAATTATCAACATCCATCCCTTTCTTATCCCTGCATCTCACAAGGAAGGTTACCTTACAGTACCCCCACAACCTGGGTCGAAAAAATTACGTTTTGTAGTTCACATCAAAGTATAAACCCTCACAAAAAATGAGCT
>JARQST010000032.1:0-149640 GCA_030142225.1 Pachycephus smyrnensis | reverse complement strand
TTATACTTTGATGTGAACTACAAAACGTAATTTTTTCGACCCAGGTTGTGGGGGTACAGTAAGGTAACCTTCCTTGTCAGTTATCCTCATCGTCAGCCAGCCGCCTGACATTGACAGTGATTTGAATAGGTAATTTATGGCGGCGAACCGCGTTGACGCATTGCCATAAGCGTTGAGATGATAAAGTACATGCTACTTCATGATAAAGAGCTCAATGGTCGATAATAAAGAAGTATAAGCAACAACTCGCCAACCCGGTGTCCAAGTATTTCTCTTATTCTGCCACCCCTCGAGGGACGGAGTCAACGAAGTAGTTATTGCGTTGTTCGTCGGGATCGCGATTCAAGTGTAATACACGATCCTCGCAATATTCTGAACTTTCGCTAATAAAATCAGTCGATTCCCACGTGGAATATTTATGAAGTATATCATTCGCGTATTCGTCATTTGACTAGAACGCAAAATGTTTCCGCCAATCGTTGACATTCAAAATGATTTGTTTGCCGGTTCGCTATACACTTTATTCTAGCGATGCACGCTTCTTCATGAATTTTGCATCGATCGTCGTCCATGGATGTGAGACACATCGTAATGCTAACAGATCTAATTGCTCCGATCGGCAATCGCAGCTCTCATCTCTTGCGCGATTCCACTCTTCGACAACTCCATTATTTCACTATTAATAACGTTAGACGCTTGCACGATAGTTTATCTACATACGGGATACAGATTAAAAGGAGGAATGTAACCAAAACCACAGTCCGTCAATTATTGTTTAATAACAAAATAAGTATAATGTTAATTCAATATGTTTGCTCATTGTTTATTACACTGACAAGGGTGCCATCCCGTGAACTTAATGCTCCGACTCAATTCCGTCCCTATGTTTACGCGTTATGTTTAAACTGTTTTAGTTACTACGAGCCTAAAGGAACTGAAAAATCACGTAGAAACAGAAATATCTGTGATTCGTCAATTCCACTGGATCGGTAGGAACTGTTGTGGTATAAATTACGTGTACATGTAATTGTTGACATATGGAGAAAATTCAAATCCGTGTAACAAATGAAAACATAACAAGTGACAGAGTATTTCGAAAAAAAAGGACATTAGTTACCATCCTTTTTTAAATTTTTCCCTCAAAATCTGGAGTAAGAGATGGATGAAACGAAACTTGAGGGAAAGGAATACAAATAAGTACAAGCGTCAAAAGATCAAAGCTAATATCACTGAACTTGTAACCTCTTCGAATACTTTGCTCCGTAAGGCATAGAAAAAGAATGATGGGGGAAAGAGAGAGAGAGAGAAGTGCGGGCGCGCGCGCTTGTGTATGTGTGTCTGAGAAAGAGAGAATATTATGCATTTGCGGCAAAGCGGAGTGGCAAGTAAGAGAAGATACTAATCGAAAAAATAGACGCACTTAACGCGTTCAAGTGCGTGCGCAAAGGAAAAGTGCGACACGAAAGACGAATTGCAACCACGGACCACGGCACGCCTACCTCTCTTTGTCTTTGAGGTTAGGTGATGTTGGAGCAGCTGTCCCATCGAAAAAACGAGACACTCCCTCGCTCTTACCGTGAACGAGAGGAGACTTGGGCTCCAATAACTTGGGTTGGAGACAGCAGGATTCCATGAAACATCCGCTCAGAAGTCCACACCGAAACGTAGCGCAGAGCAAACACACCAATAATGTTGAATCTTCCCAATAGAAACGGAGCAGAGCCATAAAATCCACATACTGGATGCACAAGCGGCGCAGGACTGACCAGGACTGACGTAGTAGTACTTATTAGTGTCCAACTGGTGTACTGACTGGTACTGACGTTATCTGGTGCTACTGTAGTTTTACTATGGCGTTACCGTCGTTCAGGCAGATTCCAGGTTCCAGCGAGCAGCACTTGTCGATCTAATGGAGCGACATCGTCCGGCGTCAGAAGCAAGTAGCTCGTTTAAAGCGCCCTCTCTTAAAAGCCACCTTCAACTGCCGTCGCACAGGGGTGCGTTCAGAAACCTTACGTTGCATCTTTCTTTACCAGCGTTATTACGAGAAAGATAGAACAATATCAGGCTACACTTTACTGAGTTTCTGAACGTACCCCGGAGGAACTAGAAAAGAGAAGCAGCCTTCGGACACTTTGCATTGGATATTCGGATCCAGTTGGATTTTTGGCAGCCACTAAGCGTTCGGTCATTGGTTCACCCATTTCGACGATAATTACAGTTAACAGCGTGACCGGCGGACATTGAACGACATAAATTTCTGCATTTGTTAAAAACTTCAAAACACTAGGAAGATATATATATTACAGACCAAAAATAATTGCCGTATTATTCGTATTTTCCCTGCTCGAAAAATCGAAGTTTTTTAGTCACCGATTACCAACCCTACGTAAAAAATATATAAATGAAATATGACGATCTTGCGTTACCTTCTTGTAGCTCATATTTTAATGCAATTTAGCAGAATCAATTTTGGCGCATCCTCTATCGGACGACGTAGGACTTTTCAAATTTTGACCGACTGAATTCTGAACGCCAAATTGAAAGTTGCCCTACTGATAGGTGGATGATAGAACGCTTACAGTTGGGGAAAGTGTCAAACACATTACCGTAATGTCCTTGCACCACGAGTTAGCATAGAATCAGTAGCAATGACAACTGTTGTGAAAATATTGGATTTATCTTTTATGAAGAAACCTGTGACTCGATAAAGACCACACTCTGGTGCTAAATTGCACCCAAGCACAATGTTTTCTTCGCATTCTCAGTGACGCTTGCTTTTTATTACGGTCACGGAAACGTACACCAATTCTTATAACGACGCCAATCATTCGATCTTTCTTAGAAAAAGAAGAACGGGGAAATAATACATGGTCCTGCTAATCCATGATGGAGCGATCAAATCGTTTTCAATGAAATTTGCTTGCTACTGTACAAGAGACATAGGGGCACATACATCGCAAAAAAGTTTGCGCAAAAAATCGTTGATTTTTCGCTACTGCATTTTCATGGTCGCCATTTTTTCTCACGTTGAACATTTAAAAAAACCTCCTGTACTAACTACGTATTACTGTCTAGAAGAATCATGCCAAATTACAAATAAATCGGTCGAAAATTGACCGAGATATCGTGAAAACCGCAAAAGTCTTCACGAGAAAACACGTCTGACAAGGATCACTGCTATTTGCAAAACTCGACGTTTTTTCAACGAAAATTTCATAATTTGCGTTTGATTATATGTACTTTTGAATTTTTAAAAAGTTTAAAAATCATTTATCAATTTTCCACAATCCAAACTCAAAAACTCTTCTATTTTGCCCTCTTAATGCTTGGGATTGAATCGAATGTCTTACATGAGCGTGAAAATGTGAAAAGTGAAACTTCGATGAATCCCAGCATCTGCTTTTTTCAGACTCCAATATGCGATTCAATGATCATATATTCATTCATTATCGTAGCCCTGCGATTGAAGGGCGTGAACGTGTACAGGTTGTCAACTCGATCCTGGCTATGACGTTAAGAGTTAACGTGACACACAAACACGATCATCCAAAAGTATAAAGAAGGCGTCTAGAAAAGTGAGCCAGTCAGAAGTGTACTGGGCCCGAGGATAATTGCAGTGCACATTGCGATCGAGCGCTTTGCAAAGCTATGTGGGGCTTCGCTTGGTACGGAAGAAGGACAGAAAGAAGCACCGGTATGATTACCGGCGTTACTCATGACCTGCGATCTTTCTTTCTAACCCCAGGAATACCGTTAAGCACTAATACGCCAAGATGCCGTCGAGTATTCCATGCATTTCTTGAAATCGCAAACTGCGATACCTTCGTAAATTGTCCCGTTCTTCAACGAGCAGAATGAATGTTTCTTCGTAGTAGATTTGATTACTTTTAAGAAACAATTATTCGCAAAAGTTGCATGGGTAAACATAAAAAAGCAAACAATATACAGTGTACGTAATCTATAATAAATTAATAATAGCTACAGCAATGGGAAGTAACCTAAGTTATAATTACACAGGTATTATGTTGCGGACAAAGAGGTGGCGTAACAAGGAGCTGCCTTAACATTTTGTGCAAGCTTGATCTAGAATTCTCGAGGTGTGTATAAAATTGGAAATGCTGAGGGAAGACTGCGAGAGGAAATCGGGCGACGTCTTCGTCGTCCTCGAGTGGTGCCCGTAGGAAAATTACCCATTGCCAAAGGTAATGAATGGTTTTCCATTGATTTTGCACGCATGACGCTTAGCAAAAAAACCATTGACAATGAGAAATTTACCTACGGGTGTGCCCAAATGCTGCGATTTTCACGTAAAAAATGAGAGGGCGAGTGTGTCCTGCAACGTAGAGGGTCCGGGAGTATCGGCAGAAATGTAACGGTACGTTCGACTCATCGGTATTCACAGTACGGTCCAGTACGGTCCATTCGGTCAGCGCCCGTCGATCCGGCCGTTCTCCTGTCCAACGCGCTTTTCGTTCCCGCCGTGCAGCGCCCAGTTACTTATCCTTCAGTCCGGTTCTTAGTAGGTGGCTCAGCAGCACAGCAACGCGGTGCTTTCAAAACCTAGAGAAGCTGGACAACCAGTTTTCCGCAAGCGATGGCGTTCAGGCGAGAGGTCAGCTTCCAATAAGAATTTTCCATGGCTCAATATTTCTTACCGTCCCGAAATGCACAGCTATGTAGTTTGTAAAGTGCGCCATTCTTTTCTATATAATATTTTGAGCTCCCACGGATAGCTCGAGTTTACCAAGAGTAGCAAGGTTATGTCGCTCATTATTCCATATTTAACCGTTACATACGAGATACAATATTCCTACCGTTCGAATGTTTCGTGGGAAGCTACTGCCCCAGAGTCTCAATGATTGTCTGGAACACGAGACCAGCTCCATCGTTTAATATTCTATCAATTATGAGAATGCCTTTCGTTATCTTTTCCCGCGTATCAGATGGATGCACTTCATTGCAAGTACACTAGTTGTTGCATCGTACGTTATAACAATGACTGAATGGAGATTGAGTGATCAATCTAACAAGTCTAAAATGATATAATAATTTACGGACTACAATCGATTTGCACAATGAATTATATCGCAATAAAGAATTCATTCCCTCTGTCTTTAGCCATTTACTTCAATATGTCTTCTGATTCCCTTTCTCGAAGACTACTTCGAAATGAAATCACTCTTTAGTGCGAATCCAATGATCCATAATTGAATTTCGAGACCAGATTCTACAAAACATTCTAAGCCTTTTGCATTTTGCTTTTTGCTTTTTGCAAGTACACCCTCGTTTTTCGATTCACCGTAGGAACGTTAGGACGAGCATCGGGCCGCTCTTGGTCAACACTGTAAACTTTACCGCGATGATTATTCCTTTGAGAATTTGTTTTCTAAAGATGGAAGTCGAAAGAATTAATAATGGTCATTGACTTCTCGCTCCTTTTTAATGTTCCTTTTCAATGTCAATAGAATCATGCCCGTTTCCTTAAAAGCTGGGAACAACCGGCACATCGGAAATTGAGCTCGCCGAATTCTTCGGTTTGCAAACGCATCCACTTTCAACGAGCACGTAATCTTGTCCAGTCAAGGTAACGGGTCCTAAAGGAATGACCAAAAAGAGATAAGGCACGTAGGTTTGCGTACACTCCCCATGCACCACGTCGCACTCCTTCGACCTGTTAGAGACGAAACGAAAAAGATTCATTTATGCGATCAGATTATTCTATGTTCTGTCTGTCTTCATAGAAACCAAGTACTTTAAATACAGGCTTTCAACGCGTACATCTATATATTGAGAAAAGTCTGATCCATTAGCTGCTCCGCGTCGATCATTTGTCAGTATTCAGCGTCATCTCCGTTTCATTGCGATCGCCAATATGCCTTCAAGTGGCATATGTGTCTATGTGTGTGTATATATATATGGCGAACACCAATACTTACTCGCAAACTTCGAAGACGACCTGCTGCAGGAGATCAGGAAACTTTTGAACAATGGTCACTGGCTGTCCGCTGGTTAGACTCACGCCGTACATCGGAGCCGTCGTGTTGTATCTGGTCTTGCACAATCGGGCCGGAGAGCCGCAAGTCTCCTTAGATGTAAAAGCTCGTCCTGTAGATGAACGGCCTTTGTGAATTTAAACCAAGTGGGAATCCTTCTTCCCAGAAATACCCCGCCTTGTTATTGTTCGGCTCACGGAGCCAGGACCATTTCCTTTGAATCCGAATGAACGTCAGCAGCGATTATTCGAAACGTGAGTGGGCAGTGTCCCGTTAGCAGTACACGAGGCGATAACTGTATTGGCCGGATGACGATGCCGCGGCTCAACGACCAACAAGTCGAGTGATTCCGCCTTGAGGGCGACGATTATGCGATTTTTCTACGGCGATCGTGCAATGAAAGAGGGAACGTACAAAAAACGATTTTACAGCGAGGAGCAAGAATGCCTTCCAAAGTAAATACCGAAAAAAAAACTGCTACAATACTTTTAACAGGGAAGGCATTATTGCTTCCTTGTGTACCGCAGAAATTCCTTGAATAATTTAAACGGAAAAGAAATGAAGGCCGCTCGGTCAAAACGAAACGGATGACTCGGATTGCCTAACCAGGTTTTCGTGTCATAGGGAGAGTCGCATAATTCAAGGTTGCTGCTTACAGTATTCGAGGTTAGCTGACCAATTGCGTACGCGTAAGCTGTGATCTTGTTGCAATACCAGAATTGGCAGGTAGAGGGCGGTGCTTTCATTAGGGAATTTTAAGAGTCTTTGAAGGATTGCATGAACAAAGCGAACGTTGCCTGTTAGTATGGTGTGCATATCAGGATCAAAAAGTAGAGGAATGGGCTGGCGAGGTAGCGTGCTTCATTGTTAATAGAATAACTTGCTCCTGAAGAAGATTCCGTTGGACCGATTGTGGGATCGATTGACCGGAATATATGTAACTCACCATCTCGAGAGTTGGAGGCAGTGATTGAGTAATCGCTGTGTGCAGCCTTGTAATTGTGCAGAAGCGCCTGTCTCGTTAATTCGGGATCGATGGTTCGTGGCTGATAGGATCGAGCAGAGCGACTGCTTCCGGGCCCGAAGTTCTTGAAGGAGCGCGATATTACAGCTCTGAAAACAATGGACGGATCGTTCGTACGATCTAAGTATTTGAGAATTCGCCATCCGACTAGAATGACGAGGTGTCGGAACACAGAATGTGTCGGTCGTCCCTGCAGAATCGTGGATCACGCGATGGAGAAAATAAGTTACTTACGCAGGATACTGAAGGTTGTTGGGTCCTATGCAATCGGTTGGATCCGTCAATGCATCGCCCCATACGTACTTGAGGCCCAAACCATTGCCCTCGCACTTTTTCGTGCCGTAGACTCGCATGCACGCGCACACGAGGATGATCAATCCGAGGAACCTACGAGTCATCTTCTAGAAGGAACAGAGAGGAAAGATTCTTTTGAAAATAGCATGTTCTTATCTGATAACTGCTGTAGCATATTTGAATATCGAATGATACGTCCTTCGTTCGAAGTTTTGCCAAAAGATTAGCGCAAACAAGTGTCTTTAACACAGCGCGAGGCAACGAGCCGTAATCGATATACGCGGCGCCCCTACGTGTTCGAGGTTTCTAGGTTGTGATCCACATAGCTTCCGTTATTCGGTGTCTCTCGTCCATCGTGTTTGGTAGCAAATCCAGTAAAGACGTTAAGTGAAAGCTACCGCGATTCTAGGTTAATACGATTTATACTTATGAATACTCCGAATTGAGAAAAGGCACATGCATAAAGACCGACACTCGAGACATTTTTGTCGTGAGCTGCAGATTGTCCTGATTACGTGAAACAGACAGACCTTTCGACATGGTCGTTGACCGCGGTAGCAGTGGCCGCGTGTCCTCCGCTTTGGGAAATCATTCGGTATGACATTGACCTTCGATCATTAGCACCGACAACTGAGCACACTCCATTCCTGCATATCCCGAAATACTGCAAGTTTTATTCAGAAAAGATTTCTCGACGAGTGTTTGTTCGCTCCCACGCGGCAAGCAGTAGCGGATGGTCGTGTAATAACGAAGGAAGGAACGAGGTATCTTGAGTAATGGATACGAAGAGTAGGAAGCACGGAGCGAGAGGATAACGTTGGATACGCGCGTGAGAACGACCTGAACTTGCGATCTTCTCGCTCCCATTGTACGTCGAGTCGAGAGAAGTAACGTCGCTGACTTGTTCTCGTGTTATTAGAGAGTTCAAGAGAGTTAGGCTATCGCACTGACGAAGCTCAATAAGTATTTTTTTTTTCTATGTATCCTCTAGCGTCCAGCAATAACGGTAAAATATCCAAAATATTTTCTCTCTCACCAGGCCAGGCGGCAGCGTCCCATCGAATAATGGCTTCTCGTGCCAATAACGGTATAAGTACCTCGGTTATCCCCTTTGTGACTTAAAAATAATATGTATTGTATAGTAGACACGGCACAAAGCTCACATAGATAGCATATATGATTTGTGAAATCTTTAAGAATTCTTAGTAAACCGTATTATCAAAGGTAAATGAAGCTCTCGTCCCGAGACTATTCCCATATACCTTTCAAATCTTTTATCGAATAAAACACACTTTGTCATACGACGAACGAAAGAATAATGCGTGTGAAAGTAAATCTTTGTTCATAAGAAAAAAAAATATCCTCTATCCTTAATAAGGAATGTGCGGAGCTATTTTTTTTTTATGAAGCTCGAGACGCCCTGGGATACCTGAGATTCTTTGTAAAGCCGGGATACCCCAAAGTACGCCATTCTTGCGTAAGACTACATTCCCTTTTAATTTTGTTACTAAACCACGGTTCTAAGCATCGTGAAAAGACAAGTATAAGCCGACTACTTAAATGAGTATGAATATCCCGCAATGATGTTGAACCACTTACCGTCGACGGGGTTATCTCGATCATTATATTTGAACAGTCCTTTATGGTCCTTTCGCTCGTACGAATGGATTATCACCTAACTATGGTACATTAAAAACTAATTATAAAATCTGCGCGAATCTCAAATAGTGTTCATGTCACTGGATATTGTCGAGCGGGATCGAGTACCTCTGCGACCTCGCAGAGAGACGTTCACGGATTGACTGGTGTGGACTGGTGGATCTCAGGTTGACTCAGGTGTGCTGGAGTTGAGCGGAATCTAGTGGAGTCGTAGAATGAGGAATGCCTCGCTATCCGTTACTCCGGTAGAGGGCCAGGAAGCAAGGAAGCCAAAGGAAACGTAGAAGCAAGAAAGCGAAGAGGGCAGGCGAGATTCAAGAAAATAAAAGGAAGGCGCTTTCATACTTCATTAAAACCTGCCTCTCGGCATCTTCGTCCCTCTTGAATTCTGCGCATTGACAAGCTCTTTGAGGGTTAAAACAGACGACGAACTCTATTATTAATTTGGGCAGAATTATTTTTGTGCTGTACGAACAGTTTATTTGGTGCCGATTCGTTTACGAAGGGTATAGTGGAGATAATTGGAAAAAGAAAGTTATTTTTTCTACACTATTGTAACTTAGCGATATCGAATGAGCTTTCGTTTTCCGATTGAGATGCAGTTTTCGCGGGTTCAGTAGTTACGAATATTAAAACGTTTAATTCTACACTTTCGTTATTCTACAGAAGAGTCCATTAAGTAAATCCTGCCTTTGATTTGTAATTTTTTAAATAAGTATCACTTAGCGTGTTTTCCTCCAATCGTTTCTAGACACTTCTTTAACCCTTAGAACAGTACGAACGTACGTTTACGTCATACCTTAGCAGGCACTATGAAAACTCACTGCTCAAAGGATTAAAATGCAGTGTACACGGGAGTGCACCATTCTATACATTTTCGGTAGATTCATTATTCACGTTATATAGTCAATAAATGTATCATTAGGATGTATTGACATTTTTTAATATATTAAAAAAAAAGTTAGAACAATGTTCGTGTCTGCGTAAATGATATACATAGCTATTATTCCTATTTTCTTTAGAAACGAAGAAATACCGTGGTTTCATCGAGTTTCCCTAAGAGTAACATTAATAAACATGTATGTGACAAATAACAATATAGTATCTTGTATCACGTAAATGTCTAATATTAAAATCAGAGCTGTTGATTTACCTCCATTGACATGTAGTCATACGCTCGTTTTAACTAAGAGGATTGATTTCGGACTGGGGAAAGAGGTCACATAAATCTCGAGTCGGCCTCGAACGGAAGATGCAGGGTGAGAGGTTAAATTAGGTTAGATTATTATAAAAAAATACGGGCATAGTGCGATACAGTCGAGTTTCAGTGTGGTAATGCTTTTCTTTTGCTCAACGTAAGATGTTTTCATTATTATATAAGTAAATGACACAATAATATTTTTTCGAAACCACGTGGATTCGAGGAGTCGTAACGCGAAGCTTTGTACTTTGGGCAACACAAGTTCACCTAGTGGCGAGTCCCGTGAGTCGAACAGGTGCCATTCGTACATTCCCAAGTGAACTTACGTAGTCCATCATACTGTCTAATGTCAAGTAGCTTTCTTCGTGTTTCCGCAGCATTCAACCGGACGGGTTGGGATGGTTTTACTGGAGAAGCCTTCCTTAGGTCTTCCGCGTTCACATTTCCTCAAACTTAATGGAATTGACGCTTGTGTCTATTTGGCCGCCCCGATAGCTACCACGCTTCTTCTTCGTTTTCTCATGTCGGAAGGACTTGCCTTTTGTGTGCTTCAAATCCAAATTGGCCTTTTCTCCCCATGATCCACGCGCACCTCTCTGTCGGGACAGATGAATTAGAATTAGTCAAGAGTCAAAGGAGACATTCGAGGGAGCCTCTCACCATTGTACTTAGTCTATCGCGTCATTTCAATCATCAAAGGTGATTTTTTTATTTTGCGCTGGTGAGTTCATCCCAATGGAACCGCCCCCCCGGCCGCCCCTGCCCCCACGTCCACCCCGACCACCTCTCTCCCCATCGCCGTTCCACGATTTTCTGAAACCGTTACCGTTTCCACCACGACCACTCTCGTTTCCGCCCCATGACTTTCTACCATCAAAGCCACCTCTACTATCAAAGCCACCTCTACCACCACGTCCACCCCTGAAACCACTGCCGCTACCACGGCCACCCCTGAATCCTCCACGCTCTCCGCCTCTACCGCCCCGAAATCCAAAACCACCACGACCCCCCCTGAATCCACCGCGAGCGTCGTGCTTCATAATACCATTTCCTTCCTCGTTCTCCGCCTAAAACAAAAGAGAACACCAGGTCAGCCACCGCCAGTCGTGTACATGAAATCCGAATATACAGTAAAGTCAAATAAAAAGACAAATAATAAAAATGTATAGCGACAACTGCTTCGAGGGACATGACGAATGCGCGGAAATATGAACACGTGAATGATGGGGCAGCAATGTAACAGAATGGAGACAACTACAAGAGGTCATTTAAATCCCCAGCGCGATAAACATGACATCGCGAAAGGTCCCTAGAGAAGGTCCCTCCCTCCGAGAAGCGGCAAGTGACCTGTGTTCCTTCATTACTTCCGCACATTTACCTTTGCCTCGAACGAATTGTTTGCCAATTTCGGATCCACTGTGATTTCATCGTCTCGTACGCGACGGAAAGGCGTGTTCCTTTGCTGCTAATAATCATGGGTAGAACAGAAAATTGCATTTAACCTCATTAATAAATACAAATGAATGGAACTGAAAAAATGAATGTCGACAATTTGTTACCTTGTCTCCGTTAATATTATTGCTGGCCTTCACGAAATTACTGTAGTTGCCTTTTGGAATCTTTGCTGCTGGCTTTTCTTGTCCTCCCCCTTGCTCATTCTCTTCGTCGTGTTCACGTTTTCTCTTTTCCGGTTTTCCTGGAGTTTTACCTTTCGCCGGAGTCTTTTCTTCGCTCGAATCGCTCTCCTCGGAGCTAGATTCTTTTTTAACGGACGCAGGTTTGGCAGATTTTGCAGATATGCCGATATTGACGGCATTGCCCTTGACAGCAGTATTAGATGTTACTTTTTCATTTTCAGATTCATCAGAATCTGATTCCTCGCTAGACGAGGATGCCTTTTTAGGCACTGCCTTAGTCATAACTTTCGCTGCCGCTTGCGCCTTTGTTGCTGACTTCTCATCTTCGCTCTCGTCAGACTCTTCGCTTGAACTTTCCTTCGCCTTCTTTTGATTGGTTGGCTTCGTTGTGCTCTTTATTTTTGGTTTTTTCTCTTCATCAGAATCGTCGGAATCTTCACTTGAAGACTCTTGTTTCTTCGGAACCGATTTACTGAGAGCGACTTTCTTTGCCGGTGGTTCCTCGTCACTACTTTCTTCACTCGAAGAAGATTCTTCTTTCTTAGCAGGAGGTTTTGCAGTCTTTGCAGTCTTTGCAGTCTTTGCAGTCGTTGAGACATTCAACTTTTTTTCAGGCGATTCATTATCGCTGCTATCTTCGCTGGATGATGACTCCTTTTTAGAAGGTTGCTTCGTTGTGGATAGTTTACTCTGAGCTTTTGTCGATTTGGATGCCTCGTCTTCAGACGAATCGTCTGAATCGCTCCTTGTCTCTTGTTTAACATTAGGCTTAGTTGTGTTTTTAACAGAATTTGGAGCTGTAGCCGCCTCCTCCTCTTCCGAAGAATCTGAATTTTCAGTAGACGATTGTTTATTTTTTGTTACAGGAGGTTTAGTAGGGGGTGCTTTTGTCACAGGTTTTTTAGCGACTGTTACGGGCGATGCTTCACTACTATCATCGCTATCCTCGCTAGATGACTCTTCTTTCTTAGTATTTGTTCTTGGTGCACTGATGGCAGTTGTGACCTTTGCTACTGCTTTGACATTTGTTTTGGATTGTTTCTCCTGCTCACTATCAGAGTCAGATTCTTCACTAGAGGATGCTTTTTTGGCAATATTCTTTGTTGAAATAGATGTAGACTTTGCTGGTACTTTAGGAACATCTTCTTCCGAAGAACTATCTTCAGAGGTAGATGTCTTTTTTGAAGGGACCACCTTTGCTGTCAGCTGAGTTTTAGCCGTTGCAGTGGTAGAAGGTTTATCCTCTTCGCTGCTAGACCCGTCATCAGAAGAATCCTCTTGTTTTTTCTTTCCTGCCACTGCAGCAGCAGCAGTAGATTTATTATTAACCAATGTTATTTTTTTGGGGGGCTCCTCGTCACTTTCAGAACTCGAATCTGAGGTACTATCCTTACTTTCTGCTTTCACATTCACTTTCTTTGTAGAACATTTTTGAAAGTGCTGAAATACTTCTTCCAGAGTGGCTGATCCTTTGGACAGAACAGGCTGCAACATAAGAATAGATATTAACGATATTCTCCACTTATCATATATTGGGGAGTATACACAATAAATATGACATTGTCCTCCTTTCTTTAGACATTATTACTCTAGAGCACATGTTTCTTATGCAGTATATCTATAAGTAACTGTTCCATTATGTTTTGAGTCCCTTGTAAATATATGATTACTGTGTAAATATGATTTTTAAATTTACCTAAAAATTGCAAATTCTATAAAAGTTCTAATGAGTAATACTAGTGATAAGGTTCAACCGATTTTTCCAAGTATTCATGAATATATGTAAAAGCATGGATTCGTCCACGTGGTATCTCTGAAAAGGCGGCACTTGGTGGCCGGCACACTCCTCTTTGTGGAACGTACGAAGTTGCCACGTGTTAGTAGGCTTCTTTTTAATACTTACCGCTTTTGTCTTCTTCTGAAAAACTTTGGCAAACGTTGTATCTGTTTTCAATAGATAATTGTAAACGAGAGCAGAAACACCTGAGTCGCCGGTGGATGCCATGATGGACGCGTGCTACGAACAGCTAGTAGCAACTAGGAGTTTGTTAACACTAATGAATACTCGTGAATTATCCGCATTTAGTTATTTCACGTACTTCACGCTTTCCTGTCGAGGCGCCACTGTCGAACGGCCTCATCAGGCCTCACCTTAGACCACGGTGTAAGAAGAGAGGTGGCGAATCGACGATTCCTTTGGAGTTTTGTCATTTTATTGTGGAGCTTCGCGCCTCTCCGCTCGCAGCGCTAGTGAGAATAAGAGTTGCAGTCGTGATATGAACGCAATGGATGTGTAATATACGAGCTACATCATTGGTCATTTCGAAAATATTCCACTGGAGCCAGCGAATAGCGAGACGTTGTGTCGACACAAGTCGACACAAATTGAATAATTGTAAACCTATGAATTTCTACTAATTTTTACTATAGGGTACGTTCCGAAATGCACTGCCAGTACTGCAAGTATGGTTGTGTCTCACTCAATTCGATGGAGATAAATAGGGACACGGCGATACGGCGATACGAGTAGCCGAGTAGCACTGGCAGTGAATTTCGGAACGTAACCTCATAAAATTGAACATGGCGATGTTGGCAGCTCTGAATAATCTGCAGAAGCTATTGGACATATTCGAATTCGTTGAAACTGGTTGAAACTCGAAGAACCGTCAACCCGCTGTTTGATAATCTCCGAGGACTCTCAGGTCCTAGTCAACTTCATTACGTAAAAACTATTAATTGATATTGTTGTGTTTTGGTAATTATGACAGAGACTCAACAAAAAGCAAAGTGCATCACGTTAAAAGGCTCGGCAGAGCTTGTGAGGCAATATCTACGTAAGTACTTGTGCCTTATTTTCTAAGGTAAAGTATTTTTTTCGGTGAGCGTGTATATATATGTCGCCTACTTTGATTGATTCGCAACATCCTTCACTTCGTTGCAGTTTATGGCATCAACAGCATACTTTACCAGAGAGGAATATATCCGCCAGAGACTTTCGAACCAGCTGAACATTTTGGTTTATTTTTTCTGATGTCCACGGATGAAAAAATTAAGTCTTTTTTGGAAACTGTGTTGGGCCAAGTTCAAGAGTGGCTAGTACAGAGAAAAGTGTATAAATTAACTTTGGTCATAACAAATGTAAATACGAAGGAAGTGCTGGAAAAATGGGATTTCAAGGTCGATTATGAAGCACCAGTGTCAAATACTGTTACCATCATGACGGAAGGAGATTCACCTTTACCAGAAGTGGGTACGAAGGACGTCAAAACAATTCAGAAGGAAATACGTGAAGTGATTCGTCAAATTACTGGTATGAGCTCCATGAACTTTGAAAAATAAACATCTTAAGTGACACCTATTTTTTTTAATTAATGTAAAATATTTTCAGGTACTGTAAGTTTCTTACCTTTGTTGGATTGCTTGTGCTCTTTTGATATTTTGACTTATACCGTGCCTGATTGTGGCATTCCAAAAGAGTGGGATGAAACTCAGCCTGTGTTTATTGCTAATAGTCAGGAGGTGCAACTTAGATCATTCTCAACATCTATACACAAAATGGACACGATAGTTAGCTACAAGAACAATTAAATATAATGCGCAGATGTATTCAGTGGAATGTACAAAAATGTGGCTTTTAGTTTCCAGGTAGGCAATACATCTACATATTGAGATTGGCTAAATATTTTTAAATTTTGCACCTTTTGCATTCTATGGAAGACTCATTAAAGGATTCTTACCAAATAGCTTTGCTTTCACGATAAGAGTGTAATATTCACGAAGCATAATTTGTATCTATAAATTAATATTTTGTAATTTTGTAAACGTTTTTTAAATAAATATACTTTTGTCATACTGTCTACGCACGTTATAACAGACTGTATAAGGGAAACCGAATTAGATATTAACAGATCTTTATTGAAACAGAATGAGCAATTACAATGAACACAAGACTTGAGAAATAACGGAGTTAAGATGAAGCATGGGAGATAAAATTAGTTAATGGTAGTGTTCCTTCGCCTAGTGAAACCTACTTATTGATTGCAGCCATGTTCTGAAGAGCACTTAGGAGGACTGTGTTGTGAAGCGCAACAACAGATCTGAACGTGATCAATAGAATGGCTGTTTTAAGCACAAGCTGCTGCATGGCATTGCGAGGCATCCTAAGATCTGTGTTGTCTATGATGGCTACAGCAGTTGCGATACTTCTCAGTACTCCTCACATTCTGTATGAGCCATTCACGTTCTTCTACTTCATTTTCAGTTGACTGCCTTACCTAACTTCCATTTTCTTCTTGACTTTCTCGCTATCCTTCAGCTTGGAACCCCTGCGAAGCTGGTGCCTGTTGTACATCGGTAAGACAGGAATTGATAGGAATAATTGCGACTGAGGAAGAAGAGGGAAGCCTCTCTAATCCAATAATCGTAATATACATATCTATTTGCTCTCTCATCCTTTCCAAGACGAAGATCATTAGGAAACATCGATTCTGGGCTATCGTCTTTATGCCTTTACAATCATCATGTCATTTTACAATAATTTCACTATATCGTTAATACTTTGTGCCTCTAGAATTATTCTTAATCTCTAGTAATAGTGCACTTCCTGGCTACCACGGTAGAGCCGAACGGAACGAAGAACAGTAACGTCATCCTTCGCAGCTACATTATGTCTAGGCTAGTCTCTAAGAGAGCTCTCTCGCAAAGGTGCTGAACTGTCGGATCTTCTTCTATCGACTTTTGAACATTGGACAGCTAGCCCTCTTCAAAATATTGGATAGAAAGAGAAAGAAACGTATGAGCTTGGCACCAAAAAACCGTATAGAAAGAGAAACGCATACAGTTTATAGGATTCTATATGGTTTTTAGTTCTGTACCTATATGTTTTTATCTCTTTTTACCGGATGTTTAAGCGAGGATCAGTTGACTGCTGTACAAGGGAAGACCATTCGACACTGGCGCACAGCAGGATCCATTTTCTCTGACCTCGCGACTGATTTCTCCTTAGACAATTATTAAGCACCTGCGATGCCTGACTTTATATTACCTTATTCTTAAGTGTGGGTACAGTACAAACGCGTCTCTAGTAAAAACATCATCAAATAAATAACATTAAATAATATACAATATTTTACATAGCGTGCTTAAAATGTAATTGGACGTTGCGCGTCGTTCGGGCGGTCTTTTCACTGAGAAATCAGACGAGAAAAGGAATAAGCGTCTTCTCTTCTGTGTTCGATGCTCGGTGTTCCGTGTTTCATCGACCGAGTGATTTCGAGTTCGACTCGTTTGCGAAAGCACCGTCCTGCGGTACGGTCTACGTCATCTACTAAACGCAAGTGCTCCGACATTATCTCACGGTGCGTAATGCCTATAGAACTAAGCGCCCAGTCGGCTGTCTTTATACAAATTTTACTTAAGGCTATTCCGGAGCGTGGAGAATTCTCGGCGTTAGCACAATGAACGTTCTGTACTCGAATATGTTAATACGCAAATGGCGCTGACCCGTGTCAGCTATCAATTTCTCATGAAAATTTTAAAAAGTCGAAATAACCTTGTCGTTCCCGAAGAAGTCGATTTTTATAGAGTATTTTTCAGCTTCCTCGTTCCTTCTGTGGCTGAAACTCGTCAGCATATTTCGTTATTAGATATTATCCACCTCGCTCCACAAGATCCTCAAGTATAACTAAAGGGTTGTCCGCGAAGAATAATTCTTTTTCTGGACATTCGTTATTCCCTAAATATTCGAAGTACATGTAAGGAGGCTCGTTGTCTCTTCTCTCACCGTAGGAGAAGAAGCAGTTTAAACGAGACCTGGTTGAGCTAATTGTAAGTGAACTTTTGTGTACCGAATATCTCATTGGGTAGATCGATAAGTATGGCTAGTACGATCTGTTCAACGAAAAATAACGAACGCAAGTATCGCGGCACTAGTAAGCTTGCACGGACATCTCTCATACTCTTTGGTATAGAATTCGAAAGTATTCCTTTTTCCTGCAGTCGCACGCTCTTCTCTCGTTCATCGATAAACTACTTAAAATAGTATATCCTCCTTAACGGGCAGCTTCTCTTCCGGCCTCGCGGCGCAGCAACCAATCACTGCTTCGTTTTGCCTCATTTCTCCTGCGTCTTCCTTTTCTTCTTTCTCTTCCTCTCGTAAGTGTTCGCTGCGTTCCGAGAGCGGACGCGCTCTAAGGAATAAAAAGATACTACGCTGAGGAAATTCAAAGTACACCGCTGCTCCCCTCGCTTCTTTTAGAAGCACCCATGTAGTGGCTGTTGACGCATTGATCACTCATACATCTCTGGCCTCTTTTATACAGAGAATCAGTGAAGTGCATCACGAGGGGACAAGAACAAGGACAAGGACGAGGATGAGGATGAGGAAGTGAGCCAATGCGTTCGCATTCGAATTCCGAAAGGCACGATGCTTCTTCGATGGTTCGACGCTCACACTTTGTATAAACTGTCGGAGAATGCTTGAGCTTCTTACTGCGTTGGATAGTTGTCGCGTCGATTGACGAAACTCGCCCTTGTCGACTGCAACATCCTATGAAATAAAAGTCTCGTTAAAAGCGGTGCTGCTAGCTGTGTCCCAAAGGTGGCGATGTTGATGAGACTACTCTCGTGTTCTTTCATCCACCTAATTCCTAGTTGGCACAGCATAGCAATACGAGGATGTGAATGAGAGCAAGGAGGAGGAGGAGGAGGAGGAGGAGGAGGAGGAGGAAAAGGAAGAAGAAGCACAAGTCGAGTTCTCGATAATAGATATAGCTCTCCTCTTATTCTGAGGGCTTTCCTAACTGTCCTTATGTTTGTGATGGTGCATAGGTTGTGGCTAATCGAACCCATGTATTCGGTAACGATAGTTTACTCGGTCCTTGCTTCAGAAAGAACGATCGATAGGGTTGGAGCTTAATTGGAACGCTTAGACAACCGGATGATCGAGCAGCGCTTGCAATTTTATTCAATCGAAATTTTATTTTATGGTTTAACTAAGGAACTTGAGATGCTGTTTAAACAAGTAATACAAATATAGATATGGTTCTTTCTTTGCGAAGGAAAGACGGATTGATGGAAAAGTAACGTGAGTATTATCGTGCGGAAGAGAATCGAAGCCATAATTGTTTCGAGCCTCTGCCAAGTGAATTACTCTTCAGCCTTACCTGTTGGAATTATTAGTATTCATTCAATTTGCTGTTTGCCGAGAATTAAAGCGCTATATCACGAATATCCATTAATTTTTGAGACTCGAAAATGAATGTTGCAATCAACATACGAATCAGTCATGTGAGGATTTCGCACGGTTATGTAAGATGAGGGAGCAGGGATAACGGAGAAGTCCTCTAGCTTACTCGGGGAAGTCGAAACGGGCCACTAATGTGCCCATGGACTCGTACGGCACGTACGGTACTGTCCAAGAACCTATACAGGAATACGTACAAGAAGCAGTGGGGACTTAAATTAACTCGAATCATTAAGTTTATCTGGGGTGCGAATTCGCGCTAAGTCCTAAGGGCTGGTCACCAAGTTTCCGAGAGCGCCAGATCGAGACGTTACGGGCTTACGAGTGATTAGGGTACTAACGAGCCTTCGTACAACCCGTCGTTCTTTGCGTTACGGCCAATTTATCCTCGCTTGTGTCGGTTGTGTCGCTTCTGTCCCTCGCCCTTCCTCACTTATCCTTCTCCCAGCTGACGATCAGCCACTCGACAACGTCTCTGTCATCTATGTTATGCCACGTCACCTATTTCTCCTTCTTCCTCCTTCTCCTTTTTCTTTCTGATGTTCTTTTCTCTACGAAAGTCGAGCAAATTATTTTCAAGCGTGATTACGCATGAAATCATGCTTGAATTGTCAATAAAAGCATGGCTCCCATATGTTTAAAAATATTGATTTTCCAACACTCTAAAAAACGTTCCTCCTCCTCCAGGCCTCTTCTTAGAAGAGGAAGTAAGTTAAGTCAAGACGTGTTACGAACTTACCTCCACAACGGAGCAATAGCACCGACGTCCCTCGTGAAGTGGAATGAAAACGGTGGGTGTGGAAAACGTGAAGTGGAAAGTAAAATTGTACGATGTGAAAAAAAAGTGAAGGTGCAAGGAGGAGGCTGGGACGTACTGAGATACTGTAAAATCTCTTTCTCTCTCTCTCTCTCTCTCTCTCTCTCTCTCTCTCTCTCTCTCTGTCATTCCAGGACGAAGCAAGCTGTGGAAAATCGAAAAACGGTACGACAGCAAAATGAGGAACGAGAGGATCAAGAGGATGACGAAGGCGAAGAGGTGAGGGTCAATCCCATTGTTAGAGAGTGAGGGACATGTATCGAACGGGAGGAACGGGGCGAATGAGGATAAGGCTACAATAAAACAAAACACGATGAATGTCCCGGTGTGCAAGCTGCAAGCATAAGAAAAGGAAAACAGTCAGGTTATTTTTCATAATTTGATGATATTTGTGAATGGCTGACAGCAAAGTGAACTTTGTCCTTCGTTTGTTCTTAATTGCTGAGTGCATTGCGAGTTTAAAATCAAGTTCAATGAGTAGTGGAAGAATTGACGGAAGAGGTGAAACATCAGTGGGAATTTGCCGCGACACCCGATGACTCAGAGTCTACGGCTAAAGAAGTATCGTTTTTCAGTGCAATTAAGTTACTTTTTTTCCTTGCAGTAAAGTATCGGTCGACGGATGCCGATGCGCAGAAATGGAAGTGAATTGGCAGGAATGAAAAACGAGAGGGAAATGTTGGATTTACCTTGACAGTGCCGCTAGATGCGCTAGAATCGGGCGAGCGTCACGTCTTCGGCGAACGAGGAGAACTTATCCATATCTTGAACGAAAGAAAGAAATTTCAAATTATTTTGTATATTGGAGAGTGTAAAAGTGTAGGGAGGTCGAATGGGATAAAATATTGGAAGAGAGGTAGAAGGTAAAAGATTAAAGGGAAGGGGAAACTTCTCCCCTCGTACTACGGCGAGATCCAGATTGGCCGACGCTGACTCCGACGCCGACGCTCATAATGGGACGAGAGCCGTTACCCAAGAGTCGGGAGCAGGGTGTTCTATTTCTGATTCTCGTGAATCAGCCATTTAGCAACGCGGTGACCCAGCGGTTCGACGAGAACACCGATAAAGACTAGACGGATTGTCAGAAGGAGAGGAAGTCGAGGAGAGTGAAGAAGGCGTGTAGAACATCCGATAGATTCTGAGGCCAGGGGAGTGAAGCAGAGTAGGATGCAGGACGCAGAATGTAGGGTAGTGCAGGGTGGTGCAGGGTGGTGCAGGGTGGTGCAGGGTGGTGCAGGTTGGTGTAGGGTGGTCTAGCATGGACACGGTAATACGTATCAGACTACATTTCACGCTTGATCGAGACTAAGGTCCGCCCATAGACAATTTCCCAAAGGGTTCAAGTTCAATATAATAGACCAGCCGAGATAATACAGCTACCAGATCGCTTTGGTAGCAACCAGGAGAATTTCTCGCTCTCCGCTTCTTGTAATCTCGAGAAATGCGACGTCCACGTGCGCAGTTGCGGAATCAATCTTCGATGAAAGATTCGCATGTAACTACATTCCAGCAGATTTCGCGATATCGCAAACCGCGACCAATCACTCGTTCGTGCAAATGCTACCCAAGAGCGTATATACTTGGGTTTAAGATTTTATTCCCGCAAAATAAGTGAGACGCAATTCGGAATAAGGAAGAAATGGGAGACAGAGGGCAGATAGAAGAGCGAAGAGAAAGAAATGTAGGTTAGCGCACCGATGCATCGATCTTGAGGAAAACGGAAGTTCTTCGAAAATCGGCGTTTATCGCGAAGGATCTTGGATTTCGTTCTCTCGCGATTCAGCATTTGGCAATGCGTCTGATTAAAACGTGCGTAGGCATATGTCGTAAAGGCATTCGGGAAGCGGAGTAGCGGTAGCACTACACTTAAGCGCTTCCGTACTATGCGGGATACTTCGCTTTCGAGCAATATGCATGTCATATAAATTTTGTAATGGCGATTCGTTCCAATTAGCATTTGCGTATTGGGACACAATCGAATCACGATTATCGAGTATCGCTAATCAACCTATTGTTAATTCGTACGATAATGCGGTCGCGAAGCCATTGAAAATTCTCTGCGATTCGATATAATTGATTAGCGGCCGTTCGGTATTTATGCAGGTCACCTCATCGTTACTGACTGATTTTAGTTTGCATCCAGCCCGGGCAAATGTAACTAATGTAAACCACAGTAGTACGAAATTAGTTGGCATTAACGATTAGCCAGCTATTCGACGTGACAGCTCTTCTGGGTCGATCGTTTTCCAATTTGACACACTCGAGCGACGTACGCGATGCGCCTAGAATTCTTTAAAAGTGGACGCAGCAATCCTATCAGAAGTCGTCGGGACAGCAAACGCCGTTTTTTTTCCACGAATTTCATTTCGAAAAAGGCGATCTCGAGCTTTTACGTTAGGTTGATCCGATGCGGAAGCTGATGCCGATGCGGAAGCCAATGTCGATGAACGACGCTATTAAGACTGAATGGCAGATCCCTTTTTTCCAATAGAAACAAACTTTTACCAATCTTTCCTCAGCGCTCTATTGGCCTTTGGACCAATCAAGCACAAAACTATCTGCCGGTGGTCTGTAACTAGCAATCAGTGTAAGTGGATGTATCTCAAAGAGAGCCCTAATTCCAGTTCTGCTTTGGAATCTTCGGTCAAAGGAAAAGCCATGTTACGTTTGTAGGTGAGTCCTGCAGGAATGTCAATCGACGCCTACATCTGTGGACAGCTGACTCTGTCTGTAGCGCTGAGTCACTTTTCTCGTTCAAGAGGAAGAAAGAAGGGGGAGAGAGAGAGAGAGAGAGAGAGAGAGAGAGAGAGAGAGAGAAACATTGTGTGGGTATGCGCACGTGCGTGTGTGTAATTTCCAAGTATTTTTTTCGGGAAATCACGTATTGGATTGATAGTTTTCCCTGCCAGTCAGCGTTTTCCCGAAAGCCTCGAAAGAAAAGGAAAAAAGATATTACCCAAGGAGGTCTTGCACAGTCTAGACAGTTAGTGGCGGAGCTGCGTTTATGTGACGAGCATAGTTTTCGCTCTACCTCGTCGAATTGCTCCTACTTCACTCAACTCACCCGTTCCTCCAAGGAGTTCCAATTAAAATATTGCCGGCGAAGGAAAAAAAGAGCCCTTGAAATAACATGGGAACATGGCCACCGGTGGGCCATGTCTTGGCGATGTCGCATCGAATGTGTTAATCTGCTCTCCATGTAACTTCGTTCAGCTTATTTATCGTTTACTTTTCGCGTCGCACACATCGCCTCTTCAAATTCATCAAGCGAATTCGAATAATTTGTAAATAGTTCATTTGAGGATCCCCGGTTTTTTCGGCAGTAGTCGTCTAGAACGTCAATTTGACAAGTTGGCAGCCTGGTAACCCGTCATCCATTCTGCCAAGAGCTTTTGAGGATTACGATTGAACTTTGATGAATCACGATAACAAAAATACATCATCGATTTTATTGGGTAAACGAATTTTTAGGCTTTTAGGTTTTTGCGACGCGCCTTCTTACTACCTAATAGGCCGATTTTATTGCAGCTTTAAAACCCTTGAAACGTTGCGTGCCATTCGTTCCGAGAAATATTCTTCAATGGCGTCTTTAATAGTTGCAGCAAAATTGGAGCGTAAGTTAGCGCTTAACTGTTAAGTGTACATTACGTGTGTGTGTGCGTTGTTAACTATATTAGGAATCAAATACGGCAAAACGAGACGTTTCTGTTTTTTTTTTTGAATCCGGCGCCCTGAATCGCGACAGAATCCGAAAACCCTCTCGCTTGGTCAGAGTGTCGGCTGATCAAGAAGAATGATTAATTTGTCAATTAGTACAACGGAATGGGATGCTAGTTAATTGCGGAAGGCTAATTACAACGTAAATAAAAAATAACCAATGCACCTACCTTGATGGATGAAATAATAACAAAGCGAACGTCCAGTGTGAGCAGGATCCAAGGAAGTGATGTGCATGTATAAGCGTCGTGGAAAATCGAACGAGAGTGCGTGGCTCGGGTTTTCCACCATTCCAAATGTTCCGCCCACGTGAATTCTGGTGAACTTCATTTGTTGTGGGTGGATGAAAGCGGAGAGGGAATAAACGTCCTGTGGGATGGATCTTTCATCGAGGAACGCAGCCACGGGAAGCACAATGAAACTGTTGCTTCTGTCAGCGAATATCGCCACTTTCGTCTTCAAATAATCACTTATTTCGTTTTAACGCGATATTTTGAAAAGCTCCCGTGGCTAACGATAAGCGCCGAACGGGCAAACTGCTAGGACGCTGAGGTCCTGGGTTGCCTCTACTGCTCTAGTGACGTCGTCCGTCGACCTCCTTCGGCGTTATAACTCACCTTATTCTCTCGGCCGAGAACCGGAGCGAAGTCACACACCCGCGCGCGCACACACGCACAGACGCACGCACACACGCAGCAGCAAACACTCACGCGTCATTGTGGGCCTACATGATAAAAATGAAGTAAAGCAAAGAGACAGTTGAGGAGCTGAAGGTCATGTTTAATCGTAAATCAATAAAATTAATGAATTAAATAAATAAATTAAAAATTTTTTATACAAATTTTTATACATATTATATATATTATATATGATATATATATAATATATATAATATATAATATAAAACATAAATAGGATCCCAAGACCGCTGGAGCACAGCGCGCATAACTCGATAATGCTGCAAGGCTTTTTCTCGTCGCAAAATCATTTACTCTCTCCCTTTCTCCCTCTTTCACAGCTTCCCTAATGCACCTATTGTCTCCTTCTTCCCCCCCCCCCCCTCCACTCCTTTCATTCTCTCTTTCATTCGCATACATGAGCGCACACACATACGATGCACTCTTACGCATTCACTCGCGCACGCACGCGAATACACATATAGCGATGCATACATAGATAGTGCTGTGTGTGCGCGTGCGATATTCCTCAAACAATAAAAATACTGAGCGGTCCGGCCGGGAAGTTAGGAAAAAGTTGCACGTACACTAAACCCTTTTAAATAATTGATAAAGAGCCAGAATGGTGAAGTAGCTTTTGGCCTGTAGTTGAAGAATAATTGCGAAATACAACAATTGTAGTTTCGAATGGGTTTGCGATGAAATGGTAAATCGAAACAGAAGAAAATAAACGAAGAACATTGCGCAGGTCTCTTCAATCTGGCTTTGAGCTTCTTAATACTATATAAATCGTGCAATTTTAACAGTTCGCTTCCCGAAAGCTCCTTCTTTTTAGACGAGTCATTCTGCATTCTCTCTCTCTCTCTCTCTCTCTCTCTCTCTCTCTTTGCTCACTCTTTCGCTCTCTCCTTGCTTGTAATTCTGAGAGGTCAATAGTGACCGAGTGAAATTAGGAAAGGGTGCCGTGATTGTCGAAGAGAACTTTGATTTCGAGAAAATTACCGACGAATTCGCTGAACCTTGCGGTGATCGCGATGTGATCGATAAGCTACGTTCGAACTCGATTTAGAGTTCGGGCAAGAGAGACGTTCGTTTTCGTCGCACTTCGTTTCCGTTCAACTGGATGAAATCCCGAAAATTTCTCTAATGTCTCAAAGAACGAACGCCCAGCTCGGCGATGACGTTTCTGACTACTTCGAATGTCCTTGAATATCGGTGCGTGTGTGTCTCGTCGTTATACTGATCGCGTGGTCCTGCAAGTAATCGTCGTGGTCGTGGTCGGGACTCTTTGGTATGCTTTTCGTAGAGAGGATGCGGAACAAGAGCAAAGGACTTGGAGGACGGTTCAACTGCTTGACCTTCCGTAACGTGCCTCGTCGCATTTCGCGCATCGCTTCTACACAATTTAGCCAAGGGGAACGCCATAAGGTTTACTTATTGGGACCCCTTATCATTATCGCTAGCAGTAGTACGAGGTGGACATTCCTAGTCTGCAGGAAAATGGCGCCCTATGACGGTTGTACACACTTCCGTTGCTGATGACGTCCTTTGTTTCGCAGCGCTGACCCGTGTAGCCCTCGGCGCATCTGAAACACACGAAACGTTCACCCGTTAGTGTCATCTCTTTCCCATCTCTTTTATTCTTCAAATATTCATCTCTTTCTCAACGTGCGTTATTCATATATTATTTCTTCTTGCTTCCAATTGCTTCTCGAACAGAGACATCAGGATATGTGGTAGATCGACCGACTCTAAGGTGGTACGTTTTACGCGGCCCGCTCGTCCGGGAAGAATTCAATGCCACAGGGTTATTTATATCTCGCTCAAATAACTACGTAGCGTGCAAACTCCGATAGCCACGATACATCAACCGGTCGGTCAAGCTACTCTAGTCTAGAGCCATCGGCTAGTCTGCCCTCGTGTGATAAAGCATATTTTTATCCCGAGAAATTACGAGCTACGTGTCTATTGCGTCTGGCCGCATCCGACGTGTCTGACACGTCCGACGCCTCCGACGCCTCCGACGCGTCTAGTGAACGTGACAACTAGAGTCGCGCAACTCATCATCTATTCAAAAATCCTGATTTCTATCAAATTCGACCTGCATTCAAAAAATGGATCAACAACGTTCTTCGCAAAATTTACCTTACCGGATGCGTACGTTCACATAAGCTGCAACTTGACAATCGATTGACTGATGGACTTGACGGAAAGTTAGTGTGATTTGACGACATGTCCGCGTAACATAAGCAGCACTAGAAAACCGCGAGTCACACGCATCAATTGAAAATGAGCGTAAGTCGTCGTTTCTAAATTTTATTCTTTGTCTATGAAAACTAGGAGGCTTTCGTTCGCAAATACTTCTAGGAATTACGTATTAATTCGTGCACGTATAGATCGCTAGTCAAATAAACTTTCTCGCGGCGTTTTTAGTTTAATAACACTCCCGCAAAACGCAATTTCAAGGATAAGAGTTGGCGAGGCGCAGCTAGTAGCATAGTGGTGGTACTCTTGCCGTACACTTTGCGATGAAGAGGCGAAGAGGCAAAGAGTGGTGGATGTAGGTGGATGTAGGTGGATGTAGGTGGATGGAGGTGGATGGAGGTGGATGGAGGTGAATCGTGGCAAAGAGGTGAAGAGGCGAAGGGATGCAGAACCGCAGCCGGAGCCGATGCCAGAGTCGAAGCGAAAGCCGGAAGCGAAAGAGGCGGAAGTGGCGGTAGACACAGAAAGCGGGGAAGGCCATGGAGTCGTAGAAGCGGAGGCACTCGGCTGTGGTAAACTATAATACAGCGTATTTTATTTCGAAACATACTCTAGTTCGCCTGGCCTGGTTGCTTCTCCAGTCCCAACTAGGTTACTTAGTTGCTCGTATGTGCTGCTCACGAGCACATATATTCCTGCATTCCAGCATCGGGTTAAAGTTACCACCGGCTGTGATAATACTCAAGCGATACTGTCAGAAATATTACTTAAGAAAACAACGGCAATTTTGTAATATACCGTAGTTGTTCGTTGTCAAAGGTTTCTTCGCTCGCTCGATTATTCGTATTGCAAATGGAGACTCTACCAGTCTCACTAATTCTTCTTCTTCTCTGCGGATCATATTGTAGACTCTCGTTGATTCACTCTTGTTTTGAAGGAAGAAAACTCGAAATGTTCAGAAGAGAGAGCGAGCGACGCATTTATGATCTCGGACAGACTTCCTGAAGATCTTGTTAGTCACATCATTGAGGTGTCGTAAGGGACGAAACACTCTACACGCTAGTGTCCCAAGCACTGTCTTTGCGATACACGTGGATTTGAATTGTCAGCATGTCAGCGACATTGCGTATGACATGCCAGGCCAGAATGCTGCTTGGACCACACGTGTCGTCTGCACTTTGGTTGTCGCTCACGAATTTTTTGCAGGCAAGAAAACAGCTTTGCTATAGTTAATAACGATAGAGAGTCTTATTGGGCTCTTACAAACAGATTAATGTCAGAGTAGAATCGAACTGAAAAGTGGGAAACTCAATATAGAATGGCTCTAGTGAGAAATTTTTACTGTCGAGGGTGTCAGCTGGTCGGACAGGTTGCTGTTTGTAAAATTGGCCCGTTCTGGACAGTGCTGGACAGCGTTGATTCACTTGAGCATTCTCTATGGCTCGGTTCGTATTTCTTTGGAGTGAATCATGACTGGCGATTGGCGATTGGAGATTGGCGATTGGAGATTACATATAGAGTAGCGGTGAGAACAGGATTTATAGGGGAAACTAGCGAGGTAGCAATCAGTGTGAAGGGCACAAGTCGGACATGCAATCCGGAAATTCTACGAAAGTTTTCAGCCCTGGCTTGAAATCCTTAGGCTTGTAAGCCTCTACAGGATCCGGACAAGTGCACGGCTAACAATTAATTATGTCGAATTTTGAATATCCCCTGAATTCATAAGCGTTTGGGCTGTAAAGAGACTGACAAAAAAGGACTAATCTTACGAAGACTCTGATTTGATCGGGAGGAGTCCAGGAAACGTGTAAGATAACGAAGTAGCCTTAGACACGAGGTGCTCCTTCTGGAGGGAGTCTGTCGTTTTGATCGGTAATGCTACGTGGAGAGGGGAGGGGAGTGTCCGATTACAAATCGAAAATAGAATTAGAATGTCGATTTCTTTTGGGACAATACGGGAATAGCGCTCAACAGGAAGTGGTTAGACTCTCGGTGTTTGAGACGTTTTCGTGTCAGTGGGTTCCATATGGTGGACGTCTGCCACGTGGTTTGTGCTTAGTTCACTTGGTACAATAATAGGAGCCAATACGCGGAATCATTGACCGCTACGCTCGCGTCTCACTAAATGACGTAGAATGACAGAGTCCCGCACCTCCTTCCATTCTCGCCCATTATCGCGTAAGAAAATACATTGACGTAAGAACATACGTCAGTGTCGCTCATGGCGACACGCCTGCTAATCTCCAACGAGGCTGCTATCGATTCTTCGTGCTCTTGGGCTGTAGACCTTTCGGAGAAAAGGATCGAGTAGGATCTGTCTAAATTCCTAGACAGCGGGGTGTGTAAATCTTCCAAGATTTCCCGAGGAATCTCTAATCCCCAGATTACCTCCCATGATCGTTTCCTCGTACGGATTTGATTTACGTCGCAGGAACACCCTGCCGCATTCATCTCAGCATTTTCTTTGCTTAGCGTATTCGATTAATTTTTCACTCAAGAAGGAAAGAACAATGCTTTCGGCTGACGAGACAAGGCATCCCTAATAAATGGAAGTGTGTGTGTGTGTATGAGAGAGAGAGAGAGAGAGAGAAGATAGAGAAATCAGTTTATTCGTTCAGGAGCAGAGACCCCGTAGACCGATTACATAAGATAAGAACTAAATATAATTTTATAATGTACACAGATTACTCCTAATAAGATACAGAAAGGCAATTTCTGCGATATTGTACTACCACTAGTATAGGATTATTTAACATTAGTGGTCCAACCATTATTATAGAGAATAACTATACGGGAGTCTAAATATTTACCAATTGAAATCAGTAACAGCCTGAAGTTACCAAGTGATAAGAATAAAAACCTACACTAGCTACCATTTAGCTCATTTACAACTATCAGTAAAAACTAAGGCAATATACACGCTACCAACACGGCTAGTGTGCGAGAGATTTGCTAATGATCCCGAACTTCAATTGGTAAGGAATTCCAGAGAAGGGCTCCCGATATTTTCAACGAGTGTCTATAAAACTCAGTGCGGTGGCATGAGATTACAAGATCTCCAGCTCTTCTCCGAGTAGTGTACGACGACAGAGTAGCTGATGTAACAGCGAGGGTCGATCTGAGGTAAGTGGGAATTCCAGTTTTCAGCAATTTATAAACAAACATACCCAAGAGGAAGAGTCGTCTTTGTTGGACCTTCAGCCAGCCCAGCTGAGCATAATGAGATGAGATATGCTCGTCCTTCTTTACGTTCAAAACAAAGCGTACGCATGAGTTTAATGCAACCTGTATCTTTTGCATGACATCTTGGGACTCACTGCCATAATCAATTAGCGGAAAAATTAAGGCAGTTACAAGTGACTTGCGGAGATCGATCGACAGAGCAGACCGATTCACTTTGCTCGGATCAAAGAGAATGAGCACAGTCGGCATACGTTCATCAACTGCGAAGTGTATATTATTTACAATCCGAATTAAGGCCGTCTCAGTACTAAAACCAGTCCGATAGGCAGATAGTTTCGAACTATTCTCTTGGTTTGGATAGACTACAAAGTAGCGCAATCGGTCGCAAGTCGGAGAGCACAGGTGGCACTCCCCGACCCTTTGGATTGGGACGAATAAAGGACCGTTTCTACACATCAGAAAACGTCGAATCTATCAAGGAATGATTATAAAGAAAGGGAGCGGGAGAGAGAGAGAGAGAGAGAGAGAGAATAGCTGAGAATAGAAGAAAAGAAACGTGACGGCGCCTGGAAACATCGAGAATCATCGCCACGAGATGAAGACGAGGAACGTGTAATTCCGTAAGTTCAATAAATAAATCGGCGGGCTCGGATATTCTTATACTTTTTATTCAACGCATCGATTCAACGCACGTGTGTCTACACCGACCAGGTGTATCTTTTTGGGTGAGCAGTGGAGATTTTTGGCTTTGGTTCAAGTCTGTGAATGTTTTGGCTAGCGGACGCGGTCCCGTCTTGTCTGCCGACTGTATGCGGGAGGCCGAGAGACACACGCGAAAAATGTGAAATTTCGAGACCCCGTATTTTTTCTCTTCTCTCGAACTCTCGACTAGACTTTCCTTCGTTCGAACATTGATTCGGGCGTTGAAGTGTTTACTGTCATCAGCAGGTACCGGACCAATTTCCTAGTTAAATATTCTCTAGGAGAAGCAGTACATTCTTTGAAGAATAGAGAAACGAGGTGCAGGGTGCAATGCTTAGCGCGCAACGTGCGTGAGTGTTGAAAACATCAGCGGGCTTGCTTCAGTGCTTTAATGCTTTGGTGGGGACAAGAAACGAAGGCAAAGGATGGCGCGAATACATACAATGATTATCCTACAGTAATTATCCTTTTCTGAATCGGAAATTCAGGCTTCAATCCAACTGTACTGTGCTGCAAATATCGAGAGATTTCCTTGGCCAGAATTTCTGAAGATTCCAACTGCGATGTGTGCCCTCGTATCTCATAGCTATAGAATGTGGACAACCACTCACATCATGTTTCGCATCACTCACTTCTGCGTTGCAATTACCAAGAGCTTGCGATCGAAAGTAAGAACATTTGATAGGAGATACGCATGCAAGGGTGCGCTTCATTCAGGACATTGGCGACGACACCTTCTCCACCCCTCCGCCCTCTCCGCGCCGAGCGACTCCTGATGTTCGCAGGGAAAATCCCTGACTCGTATTTTGTTCTCTCGTTGCGATCTGATTCTCTGATAAAGCCAATAAACCCTTGTCAAGCGTAGCCAAGTGACGCGAGGCTCCAAAAGGGAGATGTGCCTCTTGGACACCCCTTCACTACCTCGCCACGCATCTCTTCGACCCTAACTGGCGTTTGTCTGTACCCCACTGCCCACTGGCTGTTCCCGCAGGAGCACTTTCACTCCCCATGCCGCAGCCCGGGAATGCCACCCGCTAAATTTGTTTAACGATTTTCCACGTAGGCCGTAGAGGGTTCATGTCAAAATACGCGATCCTCACGGCAATTGGAGATATATCGTTTCGAAGGGAACTACAACGTCGCTCCTCCCCGTTCTGCAAGAATACCTTGCGTCGGTCTTTCAGTTCACATCGAGAAAAACAAAGTCAGGCTCAGTGCGATGGGAACTTTGCATTCGAATAACTGGAAAAAGAACGTCTATCATACCCCTGATTGCGCCTGGAGGGCCCCTGTGTACGATGTCTATATATGTACAAAATATGATCTTCCTTCGAAATTCTGTGTACGGTTACTGAGTTTTATAGAATAAAAACACATGAAAAGGGAAAGCACAAAAGAAATTCAATTCAAGAGCCTAAATAAACTGCTGCCTGCGCGAATATATCTAGAATTCGCAGAGTTTTTGAAATGACGCATTGACATGGCACGAGGAGATAGGCGAGGAGTAAGTGGAAAAGATAGAAATAGAGATAGAGAGTCATGGAGTGGAGGGTGAAGTATGATATCTCGGAATATGCGCCCTCATGTGAGCAGTAAATAACTGAAATTGTGGACGTAGATAACGGAGCCAATCTGCTTTGGTCAAACAATTTGATTAGCAAAAGTCCAAGCGGCGTAGGATACGCTGGGATAGGATGGAATGAGAATACCGGATTCTCTCGTTTATCCTGGCTTTCTTTCCCTTACCGTTTTATCCATCGCGAGATCTTTTGTGTAAATAAATCGGCGAGGATCTCCAGGAAATTGGGGAAAACATTCGGCAAACAGAGACCGTGGCCGTTCGGTGCTTTTCTTGCTTCCGAAATAGATAAGCCTTGACTCACCAACTTCTTCCGCTTCGTTCCGTTTCAGCCAATGAAAGCAACCTAACAAGAATCTAACCTAATTCAATTTCGGAAATCGATATGCTCCCTCGAAAGAGGGAGAGATGGACAAGGAGGAATATGCGGATGAGTACCATTAATAATAATAAATCTTCCACAATGTCAGGAGTTAACCTGGCAAACGAGAAGAAAGAGAGACTGACCTACAAGCTGGTTCACCGACCGTCTCGAAAAATAGGCAGGTACCACCGTTCATGCAGAAGTCACCGTCTATTGGACAGGGCTGCCCCTGCCTCGGCCATGCCGCCGTTGCTGAAACAAAATAACAAAAGAACATGTTATTATTTCATCATTCCAGCATCACTTAAAGTTATTTGTCCTTTTATTTGTCTATCGTCAACTGTATCGAGTCTTAACAATATATTTCCTTGATTCCGTTAGGTTGGGTTAGGTTGCCTCTGTCCGTTTCGCTTTTTGCCGGAAAACGCAATTGTCAGAGTGACGGAAATGTCATGCGATTCAATTGCATCCTTTTGCGATCTACGAGGTTTTCTAGAAAAATCTTTCTTCCCCGTCGGAAGTGATGAACTCGTAGGATCGTGATTTTGTACCTCAATCGGCAAGATTCTGGCTTAGTTTTGGACATGCAAAGACCGAGCGTGAAATTCGCGCGAAATGCCTTGAAACGTTGCAACGTCTGTTAGATTAGGTTCGGTGGGTTGAGAAGGACGCCATTTGGCGAGAATTTCCCAAGTCTTTCGAATAGGATTTGCATTAGTATACATGGTACACATGGGCATTGGTCATCGAATCGGATTCTTCAGCATCCTGCGAATATAGTTGTAGTAGTAGAGAGTCGTCCCGCCACGTTTCGCCTCATCAAACATAACCTAATTTAATGTAATTGTAAGATAACCTAACCTAGTCTAACGAGTAGAAGACATTTTTGTTTTCCTGAAATTCCTACAATTCCCGCCAGGAACTAATTGTTTGCTGCCTTGAGAGAAATTTCAATTTTCACATGGCACGAGCAGAAACATTCTCTTGTTTACGATATAGGATATGCTCTAGCATCTGGCAATGGTAATAACACTTTCGCAGAGAGTTACGGTTATTTGAACGATGCCGAAAGCGGGATACGCTTAACGTTCGTATAATGAGAAAATGCCATAAGATGGTCTCGCTCAGACTTTGTGGAGAAAATAACAAAGAAATGGATTGGACGATGCGAATTGGACGAAAGAAAAGTCGTGAACGGTTAAGAATGCAAGAATGAAAATGTGGCAAGTATTAGCACTTATTTAATGGTATCGAATAAGCAGCGCTTGATTTGATAAGTATTGGATAATGAAATTTGGAGCGGGACTCTGTTCCGCCATTGAATGCGTGCTAGTACCCTACTGCCTTCCGTAGCTTGGTGCTGTCCTGGCTGTCTAGATGCGAAGACATTGTGAATTTGCCATTTCGATGGTTGCTTCTCCTTCAACGTGTAATCGGCTTCCACGAAACTCTTTGAAATCCGACGACAGTAGTAACAACGTTCGTGTTGCTTCCACCGCTAGGATGGCATGACGTAATGACGTCCTGACGTTCTGACGCCGCGACGTCTCGCTACATAGGGTCGTTTCGTCTAAAGGCTAATTCGTAATTAGCCACAAGCCACGAGAGTCGCACACGATATAATTAACCAGGACACAATTATCTTAATGTTAGAACCGCACCCACATGGCTAATTTAATCTCGGCTACTTAAACGTCTCGTAGATGTGAGTTTGTTTGTTTCAGCTGGTCGTGATACGCGTAGAAGTGCGTCAGAAGGGTGCTGTTTTTATTTTAAATTGCACCTGTTTCAGGGATTTCCTTAACCTGCCTGGTGTTCTATGGGTTCTTCTGATTTTACGCTGGTTTCCCCTTGATAACGTTTACTTTTAAAATCATTGAATCAGAGTTAATCGCCATCCAGCTTAAATGCTTTACTTTTCCTTCCATTCTTTCGCCTTTCGATATGACGAGAAGCAAGATTAGATTTTCTTCCTTTATGTCTCTCTGTGGGTACGTAACGGTACCTATACCTATTAATAGCGAATAATGGAAGATTCCAGCAACGTGAACAGATCTGATTGAAATAAAGTAAGCGAAGCCAAGAGGCTGGATGCAGATTGCAATTAATTGATAAGAGTGCAATAAAATCTCTCTATTACTTTCCTCTCTAATCGTCCAACCTCTGCTATAGTCCATGGTTTGCCTCCCATTTAGTCCACAGGCGCTGCCTACTTTCGACTAATACATTCGAACAGAGAGGGGCGTCTATGTCGCCCATTGGCATTCGGATCCATCCAAAGATTAGGAATTGTCAGTTTCTGAGGCATGCTCTCTAATTGGCTGATGGGCATGCCTGCGCCCAACCCCTCTTTGAACTAATAGAGAGGTTCTGAAATCGGGACTTGGATTAATAGAGAAGTTTTACTGCGTTCCTTTCCATTTGAAATTGCGATTGCTGTCTATGAGTATCGGCCCTGCAGATAGGATTCAATAAGATGACTAACTTTAAGAAGCTGGCTGGTAATAGTGCTGACCCGATTCAACGTTTTCTGCGAATCTGCTTGGAATTTGAAATTCCCTCACCGCTGGGGCAGCAATTTTCTGCGGTATGCATGCATGTTAGCGACGTTCTAGTGTTTCAGAGTATGTTGCATCCCTCTAATAAACCTGAACTCGTACCTTCTATTCTTTCTTTTCTTCCTCCCTTCCTTCCTCGTCTTAGACCACTTCATGTTCCTTCTGTTTCTCCTTGCACAATAACAGTATCACATATTTCCTTGTGAAACTAATGCTTCTAATCTGACGTATCCTCAAAATTTCAGCAAATTCCCAACAAATCCGTGTATACTTATGTGCATCGCGATGGAAGATGATATTCATCAACGTTGAGAAGAAGAAAATTCTTGGCTCTTGGATGGATATTTGGTAAGACACTTGACCCTAATCAGCCTAAATAAAATGATGGACGATGAAACTACATATTGTATACATATGTACATTTATACAGAGTTACGTACAGTACTAGAAAACAGGGTAATTAGGGTTAAAGTTAAAGAATCCTAACACGATTATTAATGAGGCGAATGCATCGAGAGCGTCTAATTGACACCTAGCGAAATACGAAATTTCGCATGAAACTAGAATACTGCATTATGTGTAATGTGATCAAAGCGAAAGGATCCTCGTTATCGCGATGAAGCCTTCCATATAATTTCACGGCCGACAATTTCTCATTCGTCGTGCCATAAATATGATAACAATCGTTGTCGTCGTTGTTGTCATTGTCGGCCGCCATAACCACTTTCAACATTTTCCACTGGCATGCTAGAAAATATTGCTAATAGCTGAAATCTAAATGAGGATATAGATATTGGAGGGGTGGTCTCCTTGTAGGAAATATTCTGGAACGCGTAGCTATAATCAACCGGAAGTTCGCGCGCAGAATGAGTCTCGTGTCTAACGAGTTTAGCGTATTCTACCGTAACGCAAAGCTAACGCAAGGTGACTCGGGGTAACTCAGGGTAACGGGCCTGAAAGGATACGTTGCTCCGTCTAGCTATGACGGGAATATTCCGAGAGCTCGGTGCTAGCTCGACGTTGTCGTAACGTAAAGCAAGATTGCGCCCTCAGGTGTCGTCCTAAGCTATGTTTGAGAATGTCTTGGTGGCCACACAATCGTGTGCTCCTCTACTCATCTGCCGATGCATGTAGTATGTATCCACTCACCGAGACACGTTCGTGCTTACGTAAGACTCATCTCTCTCACTGTCGGAAGAGTCATCCGAGTCTGTCCAGTCGTTCCCGGACTTTTCGAATCTTTTTGCCATCAAAGGACTAACCTTTTCACAGAGTCACTCGATCGTTCGGCTATTTTCATACTGTGTGCAAGTGCGGCCTGGATGAAGGTTACCTCGGCAGCCACACACTTCTAACGAATAATACTCTGCCGGTATTGTTTGCACGATTCGTTTGAATAGTGTTGGATCCGTCTTACAATTGGTAAGACGGATCCAACACTATTCGGTTTTTACTCGCGGGATTCAAATAAATTTATTAGGTTTATTATGTTTATTAAGCTTATTAGGTTTTCAATAGAACTGTACAATGTGCCTTGTAAACAATCTGCTCTGAAATAACAAAAAGCACCAAAGTCCTAGCGTTACGACCTATATTTCAGGAGCCACTTCGAATTTCGATTTTGCACTCCCTTTCTTAAATGACGCAATAACCCAACGTTTTCGAGTATTTCAATTTCGACGCTATTCTCGACTGTTGAAACTACTCAGAGCTCAGACAGTTATCGCTCAATTACATTATGTCTGTGTATACCTATAGCGGAATGGCCAGAGGAGACGTGGAGGACTGTTGGGGGAGTCCTAGGTTAGGGGATTGTCGGCCAATCCTTTTACGTTTGAATCGCAAACAGACCCTATCTATTCATCGGCGCTTCTATATTGTCGAGTGTCGGGTCTGTGCGAAATTCTACAACGCTCCCACCTCTTGACTACGTCATACAGAGGCGTACAAATGCTTCGATTATGTAGTCGAAAGTGCGTGCGCATTACAGAGAGAGAGAGAGAGAGAGAGAATACATTAGAATACGTAGGTACTCACTGGTTTCTGGAATTCTGCTGGTGTCGTGAGCGACTAGAAGTTGAGCCGCAAGGGAGGCTCGATGTCCCGAGGTGCTTTCAGCCACGCACTCGTATCTGCCGCTGTCATCCGACCTCGCTGAACTTATCACCACTTTCGACCTGCGGCTGCAATCAAAAGACGAAGGATTTTAATTCGGTCCAAGGAGGAATCTCTGCTTCGCGCACCGACAGACGGGACAACCATTTCAATTTCCCCGGGAATATCGCGATCTGCTGCACGACAGGACTGGAGAATTCGCTCTGGGCTTTCGGAAAGATTTCATTTCATTTACATATCTCCACATTTCCGGCTCTCGGTGATTCGGCTGCTACAGTGCTGCCATTGGTCTCTTGCCGGAGATTCGAGAGTCTGGTCGTTTGACTTGACATGCGACCGCCTCGTGGCTCGCAACTCGTAGATCACTGCTCAGAGTAGCATAATTAAAGGGATGCCCTTTTTAGATGCGCTTACTTAGCAACATAATTCCCGACCTTTATGGACACTTCTCTTTCCCCAGGAAGGACTGGACATTCGCAAGCTCTTCCACTACCTTCTCGGTTTTATTGTCCTCGAACAATGATATTGCCGATTAAAAAAGACTCTGTCTCCCTGAATCCATTCGAGGAGAGATTTCCACTGGTGAAACACTGAGGTCGCGAACACGAATAGTAGAGATGATGCTGTATATATAACTTTTGTGATTGGGCTTTTGGCAAAGTGACGTAACAGGAAACAACGTGAAGCACTGCACTTCGCGACGCACGGATAGGTTGACTATACAGTTAGTGAGAGACACAATTTGAGCATTACAGGTGCATATACATATAGTATGTATAAGTAAAACTTTCTTTATGGTCCACGCTCTTTATACGTTTTTACGGTCTTTTAATGTTCTCCGCTCCTTGCAGCACATGCTAGCCACAACACACACACCACAAGCAGGAGATTACCTAGAGTTACATAGGCGATCTTCTGCATCTCGATGTCAACCAAGCTGACCAAATGAATCAGTTCTTTTGGGATATTAGATTTCAACCTTCCTCCTTAACTGATAAGGATTTTGGGCCTAACGGCGCAGTGGGAGTGAGAGAGAAGGCGTTTCATTGGAGTTTAGCGTTGCAACTCCGAGGAACTGGCGTCTGCCGAATAGGGAGAAAAACCTAATTATTTAATTAATAATATTATTATGGCCGATCGACGTCCGTATAGGCTCTCGGCTGGTGGTTAACGTAAGAACGCATACGAATGTAATAACGGGAAAGGTGCAGACGAAGATTCAGATTATATAAAGAAATAAGAATAACGGCATAAACGTAACATGATGAAAGGCAAATGTGAGAGAGCGGAGGGTGCGCTGCTTGCCGGGGGAGGGTGTGACGATGCGGGCAGAAGACTGAAGACTCGGGAAGGAAAAGGGGGAAAAAGGGGAAAAGAGGGAAAAGAGGGAAAAGAGGGAAAGAGGGCAGCATGAACGAGGTGGAATACATAAATAGACCGCGTACGCTCTGCGCGAGGAGTGCCAGTAGTCTAGACGGAGTGTCGATTTTTGCCGCAGCACCAAATTAGAAACTCTCCGGTTCTGTTTGTGCCGACTTCTAGCTTTTTTCTTGCGTGCAGCATGTAAAACTATTTTAAGAGGATGGATGTGGACACGTCGGTATGAAAATCGAACTTCGACTGCGTCGGCGGTCACTATTCATTACGTACTGATGGCTGCTCAAGGGCTCGTCAATAGGTTATTCTGAGATTAACATGTTTTACGCGACTTCTCGCTCAATTAATAAAAATGATAGTTGTATCTCTATTCCAGGATATTTTTTGCAATGCCTCTCTTAATATTCTGACGTCGATGGTCCAACGTTGCTTTCGATTGTTTACTCTAGCCTGTCCTAGGATATGCAAATTGAGTCGTTCAATTGTGCTTTTCTTTGGCTCATGGTTGCAGCGACATCGATTGTAATTATCTAATTATTGACCAAAGGAAGCACGAGAAAGAAAAACATGACTAAGAGAGTGGGAAAGTTGTGATTGCAGCTTTACGTTGTGGGTTTTTCCTTTTTGTTAGCAATTTGTTGGCTCACTCGCTAGAGTCCTAGCTGTCACTTGTAACGGGGCATTTTATTCACTTTTTTCCATCGCAGATCAGATAAAGTCTAGAAAAACTCGGCGAGTCGTTGCTTGTCTGTATACAGGCGACAGGCGACAGGCGACAGGCGACAGGCGAGAGGAGAGCTGGAGGACAGGACAGGGCTGTGCATAATGCGCGAATTGGCTTGTATGGATATTACGAAGGGCGAGACACACACTTTGCGCACGTATAATGACAATTAGTTAAGTCATTGAAAATATTGACTCAGTGACACACGCATGACTTGTCTGCACAATTTGATAGTTTTCGATATTCCAAAGACACTTCTTGATACATGGATAGATGCTGTTAAGAAACGGCTCGCATTTTTTTCTACTTGTTGGTCCTAAGTCGAAGGAAAAACATTGCTGGAAGGCTTCGTAGGCTAGGTGCGTTCTTCCGTAACAATATGGTATAATTAATCTAAAAGTAAAATGTAAGCAATCTATAGAGGACACTTGTACATTGAAAGAGTCATTTAAGTAGATCTAAAGGCTAATGCAACCGAGTGCTTCAGGAAAACTCATCGATTACGTGGATCTCATTGGCCACTCAGAAAATGGATTGTTAATGGTGGCTTTGACTGGACGTCAGTGCACCGTAGCGGGAATCGGACGATCCATCTTGTAATGGAAACGGCATCAGGAAAACTCTTTCTCGGAGGAAACTTTTCTCCCTTCTGTTTTTCTTCTATCCACTAGAAGTAGTTAATGGTTTTCTTTTGCGCTGCCTTGCCGTGTTAATGCCTCTACCGCTTGAATGGCTGCTCACCCTCTCGTTCTCTCCCATCCTCGGCCCAGCTTCATACTTCTCTTGATACTCCTCAAGAGGCCTGCTGGTCCCATCTAACTATCTATCGTCCGCAGCAACCCTTCTCGCTAACAATAAGCAGGGGGTGATTTCCGCAGACTCCTCACTCGCCCCACGACTCCATTAGACTTGCTTGGCAGCGAAACTAGACTACGCGACTCTCTCTTTCTCTCTCTCACTCTCTCCTTTTCCTCCTATTCCGAGTCTATCGTCCCTAGTCCGACTCCCTTCGCTCGTATATCGCTCCGTCGACTCGACGGCAGGCGTCGTGTTTCTAATTCGGTACCGCCAGCTCAGTGACGCTACTCGCTACCTATATGACGCGAAAGCTCTCACCAATCTTGCTAGTGTGCGCTAGCACGACACGCCGTGTCCCGGAATCGAGGATCTTCTGCGAATGAAACGTTCGCGAAGATTAGGGAGGAAGTTGATGCAAAATCAAGCTTCTCGATCAATGATTCTCAAACAAAAAGAGACGAAGCCCCGAATGATTTTCGGACACGGATGAAAAATGCAAAGCTTGCACGTTGGGTAGAAGGAGAACGAGACGCGTATTCTGCTCCAGCACTGTCTAGACGTTCTCTCGTGGGATACGAACTCTCAGCCGGAATGCCGCATCCCGCGATTTCCCATTAAACTAGCAGTTCTCATAAAATCTTGGAAGGACGATCGTCTCCGATACCTCTCTTCCCCCTCTTGCCCCCCTTGCCCCCTCTTGCCATTCTCTTGGTTTGGCTGTTGCTCGTGATAGACGTTATGCATGGCACGGTTGTCATTGTTTAACCACATCGGTTGTCAATATTTCTTCGTCTTTTTTACGGTATGCCTCCTATTTGCAATTTATAGGATCTTTGCGGAGCAATTTGTAAGTCTGTATAGGCATAATGCCCAATTATTAGCAGTACTACGTAAGTAGTACGTACCTCGCGTTGTGTAGCTTATAACCTGTAACATATCACGTGGTAAAAGATACAGAATGGGTGAGCAGCTAGTAGCGAATGCGGGCTAATCGGGGTTGGTAGCAGCGAGGCGCTTTGCGATTTGTCAGCCGTCGGGCAGTCAGAATCAGATGAAGCCCCAGGGAGAAGAAGGTCAGGAGCTGGAAGAACGGAGGAAATCCTCTCCTCCTTCCTCTGTCCAGTGGGCCGTTCGGGGTCGAGCCAAATAAAAGAATCTACCATATGACTCATTGAGAGGATGAATTGCAGTCGGTGAAGCCCTCTGGAGAGCTTTCAAGTGACGTCCTCTTTCTTTCTCGGCTGGTGACTCCAAGTGGTAGCCGGAATGCCAACCTGGAATCCCCGTGTGAATCTTAGAAGCACGGCGACGGTGTTATAGCGTACATAGCTATGTCCTGATTCGTCCAGAGATTCAACTGTTTCCCACTCCTCGAGGGCGCGAAGGGACAGAATCTAGGCGACAGATCTCAGTACACGTCAGAACGACGGTGGTATAGTAGAGGCGGCTGAGACGGGGTGGACAGGACACAGAGAGCATGGATACGTCGACCGCTTGTAATATTTCTAAATGGTGATATCGAGTCGTGGGGGTATCTTATAGGAATTGAATGGATTTCGTGATTCAACAACAACAACAACAATAAAAAACTAATAGATGCCGAGGATCAGAATCATGATGCAGCAGAAGAAATAATGTAAATTCTATATGTATGTATGGATATGTGACATTATGAGTTAGAGATTATGTATGTCATATTTCCTATCTTTTAAAAATTTTTAACCAAAAAGTATCTTAGATATGAAAATTTTCCATTGTAATATTCAATTGTAATATATAATTAATAATTTGGCGTAGAACAAACATTTAACCGTTTCTTAAAATTAAAATCACGGTTTCAGTTTAAATTACTTTCTTTTTCTAAATTATATGTAATTAATTATATGTATAGTTTATATACTTTTATATATAATCTTTTCACTTGGGGAGGAAGACAAGGAAGACGAGGAAGACAATTCGTAAGGAGGGTCCAGTCGATCATCGGTCATCTTTTTTGGACTCTAGGGTATTTCTAGAGAGTACTTTTCCAAACGGACCAATTTAAATCTAAGCAGAGTCTTGGCAAGCACGGCGAATCGCCGAGGACTGCTGAGAGGTGTGCGAAGGAGATTCTCTTCTTCTCTCTTGACTGTGCGAAGATGAGTCACAAGAAGATGGTGAACCTTGTCGCGATTCTAAATAAATACGTGAGGGGGTCGGGAGTTCGAAAACGGTGGCTGCGTTGGCTGGCTGGCTGGCTGGCTGGCTGACTGGTGAATTGATGAACTGTTGAACTGGTAAACTGGTAAATTGGTAAACTGGTAAGCTGGCGAATTGCCGGTTGATGCGACCTACGGGCAGCTACTGGGGCATCCCATTGGCTAAAAATCCACGAATAAGAAGTTCGTAGTGTTATAAATTTATATCACGCGTACGTCCTGCGATTTGCTTGTCTCCGTGCACGATTAACACGAAGTGTAAGAACACAGAGTGATAGTCCCTATTGTGTTTCGCGCATGCAGGAATGCACTGATGGATGTGTTGGACGCATCTTCAAGTATCGATAATAAATACTTTTCCCTTTTCCTTTTTATTGCATCCTTCCCGACGTGGAGCACACAGCATAATCCGTTACGAATGTAAATGGTCTATGGAGACCAAAGATACGAGAATCCCTATTCGAATGACTAGAGCACGCACGGTCATTAATTTGCAAGAAAAAATGATTTATTAAGACCATTCGTTTGCTTTTGGAATCTCGTATTTTCGCGCTTCACTCATCTTTCGTTTGCCTAATGGAAGTCTGTAACAGCGGAAATTTGCTTGGGGTTCGGGCTTCTGTCTTCGGCCTACGAAAGCCTTTGTGTGCTACTAATTAATTATTAATTAAAACTGATGGGCCATTCGACCCTAATTGGCGAGATATGCTCTTGAAATACGTATAGGGCTTTTATAATCTCTTCTTCCTCTCTTCCCTTTCCTCCCTTTCCTACATTTTCCCGCGTCTCTCCTTTTTCACAGTAGCTCACGCATTGCACTGATTTCAAAGGTCTAGCTTGTAGGACTTCTACCCTTGAGGTAAGGGCGGATTGCAAATAATAGACAAGAGTCAGCCGAGCTGTGAATTGGCGAAAGCAACGCGTGACCTTTCCTGACGCACGATGCATGATTCACGACTTGATTCGTAATTCGCGAGGGTTGTGATCTTGACGCTTCACAAAACGGTGCGGTGCAGTTGCGCTAGTAGGCTTCTTTGTGAAGCAGCGATTCACGGTTGGACCAATGGACCAATAATTGCAAAGAGAGAGAGGAGAAAAGACATCTCGCGGATCTCAGGTAACGGGTCTTTCTTTCTTTTCGTAAACGAAGCCAAGTTAATCGTCATTGGCCAGCGTCCAACTGCAATCTAGGACGTAGCGTCTTACAACGTACGTCCTACGATGGCACCGAGGCGTCTGCAAGGCACTGAGACAGTTGCTTTCGGTATATCCGCACGTCGCGGTGCTTCCTGATCGCTCGCAGGGACGTCCACCCCTTTTCCAGAAGAGGGGCGGGACGCATCGAGCGTCGGTCAAGACAAGCAATTTACGATAATTATGAAGTTCCGACTCGTTAGCGACGCTTTGTCCGCCAGCATCAGGTCGCATCGTCCTCACAGGACGATTTAGATATCTCTTCTGCAGCTTCCATGTAAATCTACATTCACAATCGGAGTAATATACCTTTCAAGTATATATGCATATTTAGCAGGAAAACTGAGGTTGTTTCACGACTCTATTCAATTACTCTACTATTTCAGCTAACCATTTTCTCTTTCGAAGAATTTACTTCAATTGTTGGTTAGCTGAAAGGAGTTCTACCTTAAGATTATAAGAGCGTTTACTCAACATTCTATGTCGGCCCATTGAATTCGCGCGAATCAGTTACGTCAGTGCCGACGTTTGCGTACCAATATTGTGCCAAGCTTTTCTCTGGTGGGAATTTTTTTAGCTGCAGCGAGGGGATCTAAGGGAAGTAGAAAGCGGGGAGAGCTGGACAACACTGGATAACTGGAGAACGAAGAGACTCGTTAGTTTAGGTGGCAAAGTGAGCACAAATTAGTATCGCGACCTTATCAAACGCGCATTAATGAAAGAAGCGGGGAAGGATGGCTGTGGTTATACGGACCGCGGGTACCGGTTTCCGTAATTTGAAAAACTCGATGCGCGTCTCGCATGGATCCTGCAGATTCGAAACAATCGCTCTCCGTCATCCGAGCTTTGACGTCGTAACAATGGAGCCAATTCTTAATGGCAAAGTGCGGTGCAATTGACAATGCTAATATGCGAATTAGTTGTTAGATTCACTGATAAAGCCAGAACACATTGCCACCGAAACGTACATAGAAATGCGGGACTTGATATATTGAGTATTACCCCATAAGGACCAGGACAGCGCACGACTCGAGGAAGATGGGAAACATTTCCTGATATGGACAGTTTCCAGGAAACCGAGACTCGAGAGAGGCGGTGCATAGCGTCGCGACGACGACACACCCACAGTGACGGCGAGGCTCATGACGACAGTCTCGAATAACACCTAATTAGTAATTAGGAAATTACCTATTTTGAACTGTTGTTACGCCTGCTTCGTTTCATGGACGTATTTTTCTATATCTGCTATTTGCACAGAACTACCTGGGCTCTTAAACTAATTGCGTCGTTCGTATCGCAAACCATAGAGATTAAGCTCAAAGAGATTCCTCATGGAAAGTTCTAAACGTCGGCAAAGGTCTCGGCATCTCTAGGAAAACTTGATTCTGGCAACATCAAAGTTCTTCCCGCTGGTCAAAGCGACGCAGGGCCCTAGCATTCGAGACACAGCAGCTCGTGCACTTAAATCTTCGGCATTTTCCTTGCTATCTCGCGCTCTGAGATGCAATGCAGAAGGTAGAACGTCGAAGTATCGTTCTAGGGTCCATATCATGGAGCATTTTCTATCCGTAATGCTGACAAGGTATATACTGTATTTGTCTAAAATGATAATGGCGACATGGGCGATAGTCGTCAGTTTCCTGCCCGCGTCTAAAGAGAAACGTCTTGGCCAGTCGGAAGAGGTGGCGTTGCTGCTCGGAGGGAAGTATCATCTTTAATTATACGCGACGATGATCTCTGCCAAGCGTTGAGTCACCGTCTCGCACAGGTCTCGCGTAACACCTACGAACGCGCTCTAGTAAGCAGTTAAGCACGTTTCCGCTGCGTCTCCTCCCTTCTTTGGCCCACGAGCCAAATTTGCCACGAGACCCGCTCTCAACGATGCTCTCGCCGATCTGCCGCCCAAATGGCAACGTCCTGCTCCCGCGATTATGTGGGGAGAGTAGACGTATGCATAATCCGCATGAGAAGTAACGCAACGATTCGAGAGAACCATTCGAGACAAAAAGTGCTCTTAAAAAGGAAAGAAAGAACGAAAGAAGAGAACATTTATTTCGGACTCGGGATTATTCTCCCTTTGACAAGTAGAACTATAGATACCGTTATAAAGCCGTAAAATAAAATGAAGTGTAACAGTAATAAAGTTACTTATTGAAAGTTTAACTCACATAGCTTAACATAAATATATAATATAAATGAATATAATAATTTAATAATCCTTGAATTCGAGTGTATAATATGCTCCAATTTTGTGACTACACTACTAACGCGCGCGCGCGCGAAAGAGTGAGAGAGAGAGAGAGAGAGAGAGAGAAAGAGAGAGAGAGAGAGAGAGAGAGAGAGAGAGAGAGAGAGAGAGAGAGAGAGAGAAAGAGAGAGGGAAAAGCGTCGTAGAGACTCACCGTTTGTGTTGAATCCGGAGACCTCTTCGGGGATGCAGAGGTAGGCCATCCTTGAGCCAGTGGACTCTCGGGGGTGGCGATCCCCTCGTCCTGCACACTAGTTTAACTCTGTCTTGTAACCTCGCTACCGAGTCTCTAAGTTCAGATAACGTAACTTCCCTCACTGAAACAAGAAAGATGATTTTTGCTTAATACAAACCTGCTCGATTTTTTGCTCGACTTATCGCAATTCTTTGACGTGCGAAATGAAAAGAAAGTTTTCATAGGCAGCTGTGCACTCGTGCCGACGAGGATGGACACGTTCTGACCTCCACGCGGACCTTTTGCAATTCCTGCTCTTTCCATCTACGTCTACCTCCTTTCACCTTTCCTTCGCGATCCTAAGATCCCATCGAGATGCACGCACCCCGCAGTAGATTGCGATACGCGTCAATTTCTGTAACGACTTTATTTCTACAATTTAGCAATTGATAAATGGCCCTTCTTTTACATCTCTCTAACCTAACCTAACCTCCGCTCATCGACATTCGCGCGATCTACTGGTACTTTCATTAATTCGTATAATTCATTAACTGGCGGATGAATTCCCAAGTTGAACAATCAATCTCGTCTGAGTGTCACTTTGATGTTTCGCTGCAGGAAGTTGCAACGTCAACCTATGGAACTCGAGCCGACTGCGGAATAAACGAAATGGCAAACTTTTGCTTCGAGTCTTACAGACCATGCGTTGTCTATGCAGACTAGAAAGCAAAGAGCGCAGCCGGCAGAAGGGGTGGTCAGATATCGCGAGAATCAAGGAAGATTGTTCTGGCTGAAACTTTGAAAAAGACACCTACTGTCATCAACAGTCGGCGGGTAGACAACAAACGTGTTTTAGATGTTTTCTGTAGTAGAAGCACGCAGAACATTGCAATGGAGACTGGAAAAGTGAAAAGTCAGTCGTGAAATCTCCTGGCGACCAACGAGCAGAGACGCGTCTCTGCAGTACGTAAAACTTGCAGATTCGCCGCTCCATGAAAACTCCCGTCGAGTTTCGTAGAGCGCCTAAAGTGTATACAAGCGCGGACTCTCGAAACTTTTAAATGAATTTTAAAGTTTTACTTTAGCTAGAAGCTATGCGAGTAGGCACAGGCAGGAAGCTCCTAGCACCATTCTGTTCGCAGTTACACGCACGTCAACGTGTCGCGCAAAACTCGCCTTGTGCCATGGCATTTAACGATCGCCTTCCGATAGGAAATATAGCTCATTCGATATGCTCGAGAGAGGAAGGAGACGTGTGGTTTGCCCTCCAGGAATTGGAGCAAAAGCGGGAAGAGGTCGCGTCCCGTAGTGATGGTGCTGATGGTTCGTGAGGTCGAGGCGCCTTTTCCAGGCACGATCGCTCTTGGCGAAGGAAGTAACGATGCCGTGCCACGCCGACTTCCAAGCACTCGTGAATTCTGCGCCGAATGTCTGACAGCTTCTTTGACAGCTCATTTTCATCCAAGCACCCGGCAATACGCGCCCGCGCTCATCCTACCTTCTAACGTAAATGTGAAAAGACATTTCGTATGATAGGAACCTCTCTCGGCCTCCACATCCTCATCATTTTCCTCGTCCTTAACCTCATCCTAGCCCCGGTCCTTCGGCAATGCTCGCTCACCTCCGATGCCTGTTTCAACCGGTCCCTGTGACAGTTGCCGGAGTTACCGGAGATGAAATTTACGAGGGTCGCCACCATGCGAAATCTCGGCCTGGTTAGAGGAAGCCGAGACCCGTGAAGCGAAGTAAGGGCGTGTAAGAGACTGGGAGATAGATAGGAGGTGTGTATGAGGCTGTAGCCGTGTAGAGGAAAAATACATAGAAACGACTAAAGACTGGAAGATTGATTAATGAAGGTGGCACCGAAAGGGTAAAATAACAAATAGCGCGTTGCCATGATGCAGGGGCGTAGGTGCATAGATCCCGTGGACGTCCCATCGGTTCCGTTTCATGGTAACGGCGCACGCGACGTCAGCCCGACGTCAAACCGACGTCACGTCATTATTTTAGCCTGCAACGAAGTTTCCACCTTCATCGGCACTATTAAACGAAAACCGTCAGCCATCAACAGTTAGCAGTCACCAGTCACCAGTCACCAGTCACCAGTCACCAGTCACCAGCGACCAGTCACCACCATCCAGCCACCAGACACGAGCCGCCAACCAGCAGCCCTCCGTCCTCCAATTTAATTGGAACGTCATCGTTATCTCTGTCTACTCCGTTCTATCGACAAACAGTTCGACTAGAAATTACGAATATGGCTTCAGGTTGGTTGGAAACTTCATGAAGTCGAAAGCAAGTAGGTATAACTGCTCGTTTTCGTTGGTTCGATTCTGCGCGCCGAATCGTGAGAGTTATCCAATATCGTCTACTATCCCTTAATATCGTTTAAGCTGCGCGGGACAGTAAACTTGTCTGGATTCTACTTCGTGCGGCTGGCTTACTGGTTTTCCCGTTTTTCCACGCTTTCCCACCAGTCACGTGACTGGAAAACAATTAAAAAATAACGCATAATAAAACGTAACGCTTTTACGAGTTCTCCGAATGATATACGACCTGCTGCATTTTAACGATATGAGTTACTAGCAATTTTATAATTTTGGAACACATTTCTCATGCGGAGATTTACGCTCCCGTCAAAAAATCCAACATTCGATAAACGAGTGGAAGACACTTTTTACTCGCTTCAGTTTATTTAATACTTCCTTCTAGTTTTTCTCCTCTTTTCTGCATATTCTTCTTCGTTTAAAGAGCGATTTACTTTGTGTGTCAATGGAGAGGACAGGCATCATGGACTATTTGCAAAAGGGGGGAATTCTGGAAATGAAAGTACCTATACACCTTGTTGGCCAATTCCATTTTCGTAATGGAAAATGCCGAGACACGACACAGATATAGACGCAAATGAACACAGTTGGATAGGAATAAAGGATTTCTCTGTTTCCCGCACCTGCTGCATCCATGCCCACCACCTTCGTCTTTGCAACCTCCGGATTACAGAAGAATAATTCTCAAAGACTCTCGGCTACTTGACGCTACAACCTTAGGAAGTCCATTCTCTGTCTCTGTCCGTCGCTGTCTTTCATCAAAAAAGTGAGTTTTGCTTTGAACTTGGAACGAGCGTGTCTCTTATCAGTTGTTGCCCTGCACCAAAAATCGAAAGAAGAAAAGTTGCCCCTCGGAATGGCTTGTCTAACCTAATTTTAACTCCCTTCGTTCCATTGTAACCTTTAACAAGAATACCCTAAACTCCTCGAGTGGATCCGTAGCGAGTCGAGTTGAGATCCAACTACCCCAACCTTCTATGTAGGGGAATGAACCCCAACTAGTGGCGAAGTATAAACAGCTCTGGAGTACGTGCGACTGGGGGAGCATTAGCAAGTGTTAAGCTAAATAAACAGTAGGGCATGGCGTGGCCTCGTTCCTCCGTCCTCACCATCCTCACCATCCTCACCATCCTCACCATCCTCATCCCATCCTGGCGCCTCTACAACAGTAACGAGGGAAGTGTCTCACGGGGATGCCTCTTGAAAATTTATCAAGATGTCCTGCGATTGAGGAAATTGTCGGAACTCGGAAGAGATATACTTTGACGCGCTCGTTCGTTCGATCCTGCTCTTTTCATTTAATATTTTCTCATGTTCCTTATATTGTTTGTCAGAGTGGCGCGTCTATAGGTGCCAGCCAATGGAGAAGCGTTGCCGCAGCTCTTCACCGAATATGACACGCGTGCCTTCAAGTGCTCTCTCGAAAATACGATAAAACTCCAAGACAGTCGATGCTGCTGCCTACAAGTCCTAAGGAGCGATGGATCGACTGCACCCGGTTGCCAATCCACAATCAGTCGGCAACTGGCCGGTGGCAACGGCTGTTCGATGCTTCGGCCTAAGCGCCATTCACTTGACGTATCTTATCTTCCAACGGTAAGTGGCTTTCAACTTTTGAACGAGTCTTTTCACAGTTGATTATCCGACGTACACTACACGCGATAACAATTTCCTAATCGAAGAGTCGTGTCTGTGCCTTGGATGCTGCTGCTACTGCTATTACAGCTCTTTGTACGGAAAGCACTTTTTATTCGCTGGCTTTGCTTTTGCAGCTTACTTTTTGGATAGCAGCCAAAAAGTGCTTTTTGCCCAAACGATATGCACTTTCGCTCTACGAGGATCAAACCCGATTTGTTTGGCCCAACGAACGAATTACTTTGATCGAAGGTTTGCAACGAAGGATCCAGGAGATATTGACGGTAGAGAGAGAGAGAAGGAGAGAGAGATGGGAGAGACAGAGAAAGAGGAGAACACCTTCGTCCGTGTAAGTATCTTTATGCATACGTATATACTTGAGTGAGTGTCGATGCTGACGAGATGGCAGATGTGTATCAGTGGCACGTGCTCTATGGCGATTCATGTCTCCTGTTGCAGATGAGAGCAACACCACCTACCGTGCTGAAACTATACCTCTTCTTCGCGGTAGATACTATAGTTTGTGTGTTTAAAGTAAATATATATATACATGGTGTACAGTGGCCAGAGGCAGTAGCTGCCGCCGATGCGGCTGGCGCTTCTATATTCGGATCAGGATGGAAGAACGAGTGCCCATGCACCACTCAACCCATAATATTTCACTTTATTAAATTTAGCAATTAGCAATAATTTATCGCGTTTATTCATGACATCACTCTTTAATATTTCGAAGATGCAATTTTACAAACCAACATTCACTTCCTGGCTTGACTCTGCCAGTGTTCCTTGTGACGTTCGATCATCTCATCAGCTCATTATGATCGAGTGTGCTACCTTGGTACTTTGCTATCAGTGAACCACCGTTCGAAAGAGCGACAAGGATTCAAGAGAGAAAGAGAGAGAGAGGGGGGGGGGGGGTGATTGAATGTCAGGGAAAGAGGAAGAATGAGAAAGAAGAGGCAGATACCGGGTCGGGCAACCTTCGAGCGTGCCCGAGCGTCGAGGGATGTATAAAGTCTCGAGTTGAGGACTAATATACGGCCTATGGAAATAATGGAAATAAGGGAAATATGCGATATAATGGGAATAATGCAGTATGAATAGGTTGGAGGGAGTCGGTAGGGGTCGGTGAGGGTGCTTAGAAGCTGCTATAGAGGGTGGGTCTTGAATTTATGTAGGTAACAAAGTAAATTATGATCCTTGGTCCCGCTTTGTAGCTGAAATATGCTTTGCCTTTTTACTTCACGTGTACTCGCGTCACTATCGCCCTTTTCTTTTTTCGTCAGGGATATTCTTCGTCTCGTCACAAACGATTCTTGCTCGAGAGTTGCGTTTAAGATGATTCCTCTGTCGGAAGGTAGCCATTTTAATTATCCGACTACGGCGAAGCCAAAAGGAGGGTTATGTGTTTTGTGTTTCACATGTATGTATGTATGTGACTGTATTACGAGTTATCTTCTAGAGTCTAAACGGCTGGAACGATTTTGATAAATGAGGTGTTGAAAGGTTCGTCTCAATCGCGCGAATGACATTAGGTATATGAAAATTTTGAGAAAACAATATGGCAGATGTAGGACGTATATCTTATACGGTTTTCGAGATATTTGTTGATTGAAATTTTATAGCGGTAAGCGGATTAATAACTAAAAATACAAAAATAAACACAAATCATTAAAAGAAATAAAAACCCGACTATGGTATAAAACCTAAAGTGACTGAAACGTGTAAAAAAAGCTTAAACATATGAAACCTCATACATAATTTGTACATACGTCGGAGTCAGAGCCCCCCCCCCTCCCCCCTCCTCTTTACAGCCTTCAGATACAATTTCATATTTAAGTACCTACGAAAACAGGCAACAGAATCCTAGCTATATCACTCAATTTTATGTGCATAATTATGTTTAAGCAGAACTGAATGCTTTCGATTTTGCATTGGGCCGCCGACTCCGGCGTATGTACAAATTATGTATGAGGTTTTATATGTTTAAGCTTGTTTTACACGTTTCAGTCAATTTAGGTTTTATACCATAGTTGGGTTTTTTATTTCTTTTAATAATTTGTTTTTTCGAAGCAACGGAACTTTCTAACGAACAGATTGCAAATTAACCGAAACCGCTAGAGCGTTTTACAAAACAATTAATATCTGTACGATTGTCGAATCTACGTTAATTAAAGCTCTGTGTGCGTCGAGTGTCGTAACGCCCCGTTGATTTAAAATAACAATCATCCTTCCATTTCTTGAAAAAACACGAGGAATGTTACTGTATAGATACAGTATACGTATACGCCGAGATATGAAATATGATTTACGATAAGGGCGGGATCCCCATCCTCGTGGAGCAATTTTCGAAAGGCGTTTTAAACAAACATTGCGATCCGTGACAAGTTTTTCCTTTTTCTAATCGTGCCGCTAGACTCGCCGCAACTAAGTGTTTACTTTTAAAGGACGAAGCTTCGGCTCGGGCATTTCACGGAGAAGATACTTTTGCCAAACTTTGTTTCAAGTGCATATTCTTATTGCAAGCCAAGTCTGGATTTTCTAACTAATGTAGATTTTTTATTCAAAAGGGTTTGTGTGCCTGGGCATTTCAATATTTTGGCCAAGTCCTTGCACGGCCATAATCAATTAATTGCTCGGGAAATCCTCGAGGCCCTGTTGTGGAAGCGTCACGCGTCGGGCATTCCCCTAGCGTGAAATGGCATCGTCTAAACTCTCAAGCGCAGAGAACCAAAAGTGTCGGCAAAGGTAGAGATAGGGTTAAGGGTAAGGATAAGGGAACGGGGTGGCGGAGTGTTTGACTAGCTGGGACAGGAACCCCATAAATAGAATCCCATTAAAGCCTTGACGCGCTTCCCCGTTGTCGCTCGACATCAAGTTCAAGTAGGCGAATAGGTGGGCAGCTGGACCACTGGACCACTGGAGAGGAATCAAGCGCGTACGCTACAACCAGGACACATTCGAATGGACATTTCTAGAGATCTTGAGCGAAAAAACGCGTTGGCCAATCATCAGCTAGCGCTTTCCTTTCTGCTTGAGACGTCTAGAGGATGAACGTTACAACGGATTTGAGCTTTATTTGAGCTTTAGGCGCCATGTTGTCGCGATGACTACATAATCTTCGAACTATAACTTCATTGCAGTGTCTCGCGAAAAGAAACGTTGTTTTTCAATACGAGCACTCGAAGTAATCGTTCTGCTTGTTCGTTAATATTATTCATTTGCAGATGTACGAGTATAGAAAGTGCATGAAATCAACTTATTGCTAATGAGGAGTCGAAACTCTTGTCGTTTTTTTTAAATCTTCTAAACAAAGTTCACAGAGCCTTGACAGCGAGCGACTTTTAATTAATTTCCATTAGAGGGAGAAATTCAGTTTTACATAAAACCGGATTTCCAGGAAGAAAGACAGTGCATTGTGCGATGATAAATGGGAGAACCCGATTGATGGGACGAAGGAGGGAGGGGGGGGGGAGAGAGAGAGAGAGAGAGAGAGAAGCGAGTGAATGAGTGAATGACTGAACGAATAGGGAAGCTGACGAAAGGTTAAAGGGAACGAGAAGAAGAGAGAGAAAAGCGTTCAAACACCGATTAAACTATTTGCCGGGGGAAAATCGATGCAACGGCAATGCATCGCGGCGACGTCATTTACGAGCTTGCAGATTTAACGATGACGGAACGGCGTTACGAGCGATGCGGAAAATCGGTCTGGCGCCCGGTCACCCGAGCGTAACCTCAAAAGTGTCGTTCTGCCAGGATAGAGAGTTTACGAGCCGAGAGTGAAATTAGATTTAGCGCGCGAAAGGGAAGGTTACCGTTCGAAGGGCGATTAGGGGAGCGAGCTTCGGCACTCGAGCTACGTGAAAATATTTTTATAATAATTCGACGCGTATGCGCGACTCATGGCGGATCTCTATTCAAAAATCGCGTCGAAAAAGGAAAACGAGCAAATGTTTGCTCACTGATCAAAACCTCCAGTTAATGAATTGTAAACAGCTGTCCTCTCTCTCCCCCTCCTTCTTCTAACCTCCTATCAAAGCCTGGAACGAAAGGCGAACAAGCACCACCGTCACTGTTCTCTTACTAGGAAAATTAATAAGGATATTCGAGGCCGAGCACGAGTTGCTTTACGACTGCTACTGTTTCACCTCTTTCTTTTCGTCGTTTATTTTGTTTGATCTCGTTCTTATGGACTCCTTTGCGCGTACGTATTATTGACAGTTTGCGCCAACCTCTTCGAGTTGGTGTTGCGCATCGGCCATTTTCTTGACTTACTTTAATGAAATAATATTTTGTTTCTGTCGAAGAAAAGGGGAAGGATTACCGACGTTCCCGCATGCGCACTTTTTCATTGGCTACGTCTGTTCGCTGCCGCTTGTACCTATACATACCCATGCGAGACGCAAAATTCCCGAGAAAAGGGATTGAAGTTTTTCTGACTAGAACGAAGCGGAAGCAGCGAGGGCGTTGGTGGTTGAGGCGACGCGAGACATCGCGTGGCCATAAAATATGCATTGCCTATTCGCGGTAGACGGAACAAGAACAGAATGACGTTAAACTTGTAAGAACGAGCGCGTCCCATTTCCATACACGGCGTCGCGACGGCGACGTTGGCGGCAGCACGGATGCTAGAGAAGGGTGAGGTGGCGAGCAGCGACACAAACTTCCGATAAGAATCCGACGCTCTCGAGCAAAATAGAGGAAAGAAGATTACAAGCGTCTCGCAGCTGGGAAAAAGAGCAAACTGTATACAGTTGTCAAGTAGTCCAAGCGTCTAACTCGGCCATCTTTCGTTTATATCGGTAGTATAGCGAGCTATAAGGAGCTCCTTCGTAAGAGGCTGCATCTTCCCTTCTCGTCCGGGTTGTCTCTTACAGTTTTTGCTCTTAGATCGATCCTCTTGCCAATCGATGTGCCCAATGTTGTTTCTAAGCACTTGCTGAATACACATTGAGTACACTTGCAAGTGCGGAATGGGCAAAGGACAAGCAAGAAAGAAATCAAGTAATGGACGCAGTTTAGCCTTTAAAGATTGGAACGAGCAAAGCGCGAAAGATTTAAGCGACGACATTATCCGAGTATACAATTGCAAAGTTAAAGCACAAGGAGCTTCCGGCCGGACGAAAGGGCTTTTGTATCCTATTAATTTCTCATCCAATTTGCAGCCACTTGGTTGCTTCGAGGACTCGGGGAGATGGTTGTTTCAGATAGAAAAGCTCCCGCGTTGACAAATCCGGGAATTACTTAAGATAAGGATCAAGCCCTGACAATTCGAGCGGAGGATCTTTGAGGAAGGATTAAGTCACCGCGCGATTTTTCTAAATTGATCTTGACCGATGGGTAACGGAGAAGGTCGATGCTAATTTCTCTCCAGATGAACCTACACGGAGAAAAGTGGGTTTGAGTAGTATTAGCACTAGATACAATATTGCGTAGGAAAATAACAAGATTCCTATGAAATCGGTAGACTGGTGCAATACTTAAAGAATTACTAAGATTGTAGTCGGCATTTATTACTTAATGATATAGTAATAACTGCTAAAATTCTTCATATGTCATAGGGTTACTATACTTTCTAGCAGTAAGTAACCAGTTTTCTGAAACTGACCGTCAACCTCTTTTCTCCGTGTAGTTACACACAGAAATATGTTCCTGCGCTCCTGAGCATCCTGCAGCATCTCATCGTCCGTACTATATAGATGCCAGGAAAATGAACGTCGCGAGACACGAGGTCTCACAATGCTTACGGTCTCTTTACTGACCCGTCATCCGCGGCCTCTGACATTGCGCAATGGCAATTCATCTTAGCCAAGGATAATTTGCGAAAAAGCTCTCTCGCCTCTGGCTTATAGATTGTTGTATTTTTAAGAGGAGTAGTTCACGGCCCTCACGCTCTTCCGTTCCAGCGTAAATGATCAATGGAAAAGGCTCAGTCTTTCGAAATCGATCTCGTCAGGCGGTCCACGGTCAGTCAGCCAGCCAGCCAGCCAGCCAGCTCCAGGTCCGCGACTAGGATCGTTCTCGCTGCCAAAAGGAGTCAATATCCGATAGCCATTAATACTATATCCTCGTCATTCGCGGATCGCAGAGCATCGACCTGACACTCTCCCCATCCTGCCATATATAGGATTCCGCTTCCATGCGTTGCCAAGCGCTACCATCATACCAGTAGTCCCCCGCGAGGATTCCTGGGAAAATGGACTAATTAATGGCCTTGCTGGCTGACGCGTATTAATTATTCGAAGCTAGCCGAGTGGCGCGCAGAGTACGTATCACGTAGATGCTGCACAGCTATACGGTTCATCTTCATACTAGCGATAAGTAAGCGATTCTGAGTGACAAGGAGACTCGAGTTACATTCAGGAAGACTGCACCATCCTTCCTACTTCTACGTAGTAAGATACTTTATGGCAAACTTCTGGACCTCGTAGCTTCCTTTACTTCTTCTTGTGCCCACACCACTTTCACCCCTTACTCCTCGACGTAAGTAATTTCATTTTCAATGTTTTACCGGCACGCGGCTGCATGAATTAATGCAGCGTATATATAATCTATATACTGCGAGTGGAAGCACTGTTTTCGCGATCGAGTTGGAGGACTCGCAACTAAGCGATTAAAGTTGCAATCTGCTGCACGAGGACAAAGTACCGAGAGAGACGCCTCGTAGAGTTTGCGCGAGGTTAGTGGTGTCAGAGGGGAGTTCGGCCGAAGTCTGATGTGAGTGTCGCTCGTGTGAGGGTGATTTTCGAAAGTGATACGAGCAAAGTGTGCGACTGTATGCTTAGCCACTACCTCTGCTTCCTGTTTTGGAAAGCTCTACGGCTCTGGAATATCTTTGTACATTAAGAACGTACATCAACATAACTGAAGCGCTACATCCTCGCATTAATTTGCTCTCCCTCTTCATACCCTTCATTCCCTTCCTATCTCTTCTCAGGGCTAATCCTTAAACGGGCTTTATATCGGCTGTCTGCCGTTCTTTGAGCGACCGAGCATTTCCCTCCATTTCTAACAAGAATTAAGTACACTGCGGCCAAGTAATTAGAATATTTCAATATTTCCAAAAATTTCGTGCAAGCGTTTCAGCCACCTACGTACGCATTTATTCTGTCAGTGCAACAAATTAAAGGATAAACTACTACGTACAGTTTGAGTATATACTAGTAAATCCAGAGACTCCGTAATTACGATTTATAGAAAAGTCCGAAGTCGCCCGATTTAAGATTCGGGATTCGACATTCGAGTTGTTTCTCGTTGACGTAGTTTCTCTTGCAAAGGCAACGTCTTCGATGCGATCCTGCAGAAAGGGGTGGTGGTGCGTCTGCTGGAATATATACGGAGTACAATGAAGATCGTAGTGTGTAACACGCACGGTAACGCCGAGTGGCAGAGGGTTAACGACGCGTGGGCGAGGCACGTGCAACCGGACAATGGTTGACGCACAATGCTAGCGGAATACAACGTACGGCAGGCGACGTATTTGGAGCTGGATCTCTAAGCCGCAATAATAGCTGAATGGTAGAAGTCGGTGCTCTGCACCCTTCCAGCCGAACTACAAAGGGGACTGAACAAGGCGGCTTTATTGTTTCTGATTTTTGCCGCGTCCCTCGCGAACGAGAAAACATTTTTTTCCGCGTTGGTCCCCGCAACTCTCAACCGCGATTCTCTCTTCCATTCGTTTCTTTGACTCTGAGCTGCTTCCAGATAGTTTGAGTTCAACTGTTTCACGCGATCTCCCGTGTTCCAGGACTCGTATCTTACAGCTAGAGTACAGAGCTAATCGGAGGAGAAGAAGACCACGACGTCACGTCTGCCGTCATCAGTCATTCCTTAGATAGACTCAAGTTCGGGATTCAGAGACTGAGAGATAACCGGTTCAATGTATTGTTGGGCGGAGCAGGAAATAGAAACAATGAAATTCAACTTAGTTCAGGTGAAAGGAGAGGTTGCGTCTGTGATTCTAGGGGAAGGAGAAAAATGATAAATGTGGGGGCGCGCCCGTAACAAGCCCTCCCGACGCTGCAGGCCTCACTTTTTAATTGCTTCGTGGCAGCAGTTCCACCCCGCCGATCTCTTCTGCCTCGTCGTCGTGCTCTCATCTCCTCTTCTCTCCTCTCCTATCCGCTGGCCATTCCCTTTCTCTCGTGAAATTCGAGAAAGATTTATCGTATCATTGTTCGTCGCTAGGAGAACTGGGAGCTCCCTTCGGAGACGCATGCGAGGTCAGGGTTTTCCAGGAGTGACGGAGCACACGACGCCACGTAACTGTAGGTACGGAGAGGGCGACGTTTAGAGAGTTTACGCGGAACGCCTTAAACGTGCTGCGTTATCCAACGGCAATTTCGGAACAAGCTCTAGCACATTGATGTTACGATGTTACGTTAGACGTAACGTAGTACGTTGTACGTACCTCCTGAAATCCGAAATACGAGCCTCGCTTGTTAACGTCCCGTTTGCGTAGCGTCTCGCGCTGCAGGCTGCCGGTTACAGGTTGATGGTCGTGGGTCGTCGGGGTGCAAGAGGGGTTCTGCTACTCACTCACTCGCTACTCGCGTCGAGTAGGGCGCTACTACGTCACGAGTCTACGAACCACGAGGCAAACTCAATACCCGACCCGGCACGCTACGTCCTTCCTGCGTATTACATAAAATAATGTTACCTGCTCCACGCTGAGTTCCTCCAAAAGTGCGCACGCGTTCCAAGCGTTATTAGGCGATGCTTTTAGCGATTCTACTATAGGCACTTTTAAATCTATCGAGTGGTACGATTGTCTTTTGACAAATATCAGACTCATTTGCGATGCCTTTCCATACAAAATTCGAAAGGATTTTCGGCCCGGAAAAGTATTGAGATGCGTTCGCAAAGATAGTACCTTACCATAGCAGTGCTAGAGGTGGGATCTAGGGGCCCTAACGATTTCCCATAAAGTTTCGCCAGCTAGAAAGCAACAGACACTACTCGCTTCACTGGATGTGTACCATTCAGAGCTTTCATGGCTTTGATGGGTCTCAGACCGCCCTTTTCCTGTACCCCTACAAAAGCTCCAACTCTCCAACTCTCCAACTATAAAAAGCCAGACCGTTGCGACCTTTTTATTTGTCGCAATTTTCGCCTTTCTATTTGGTAAATGTTCCACGCAAAGTGCTACAAAATGTTCTCGATTTTTGGCCGATCGAATTATTCCTAATGAGCGCGAGCAAGGAATAACTGGAGTCCGAACTGCAATGACGACGGGGGCAGAATTACTCTTCCGTTTGAACCCTGGAAGAGATAACACGTCATACGTAGGAGCAAGGAGATCCCTATGTAACTCGTAATGCGCATGCGCCTCGTAATTTTGCACGAATTCACGTGAGGTGAGAGGTAGAAGCCGAGTCGTTGCTTATCGCCTTAGGATAAATTAGCCCATGGACAAACGCTTAGGCGTATCCGATGGCGGCGATGGGTTCTCAATGGATTTCCTGGGGTTGATAGGTAGTCCGAGGAAGGATCGCGTTGAAAGCGGCTTAAGGTACTTAAAGGCGATCGCGCACAGCTTCCAGTGATAACGCTTGGCCTTCTCCTATGTTAGTCTCTCTCTTCTCTCTCTTCCCTCTCTTCTCTCTCTTCTCTCTCTTCTCTCTCTTCTCTCTCTTCTCTCTCTTCTCTCTTCTTCAGAGAGACGGTACCGTTTGTGTGCCGTTTTAGCTTCTTCTCACTGTCCTGCAGACCGTTCAAACTATGCAGGTTGCACAGACTGTTGAGGACACTCACAATATGCTTAGGATGCAGATTCCGGAGCACGGGCAATTGACATTCTCCGCTACCAAGTTCTCTTGGTTGAACAACGCGCCGTGGCGGAAACTCGCAAGAGCTCCTAGATGCGTTTGCTTACAAATTGCTAGCTACACGCTTAAGAAGACAAGGAGATGCTAGAGTAACACTTTGAGTGGAGTGATTGAACTATGTGACGGAGCTCATCGCTTAATCATTCATCATTCTTCTGATCCTTCTTCATCTTGTGCATCTACTAATTTGCAGGTTCTTTGACTTATTATATTCGAGAAACAATTAGAAAGACTCGCAGTATATGTAATCTGACTATAATCGGGTCACGACATGAGACTCTGATTTTGATAGATGAAACAAACTATTTTGGACATTTTACCGGATGCAGTCCAACTATGGAAATAAATATCTTGTCCCGTCAAAGATATTCCACTGAACTTGAATTGAGTATACTTAAGTTAATCATGACACTGCTAAGTGCTTTAAATTATATTTTTTTTGTAATGTGATTTTGGAACCTGATGTCGCGGCCTTACTATAGGCGAAGATGTGGAAACCCACGCTATTTCTTCTCAAAGAAAAATCGAAGAATCGCACATTATAGATTATATAGTCGGTCCACAAGCAAAATAGCTTAAAGTGACATATGGAAAAATGCGAAGACTGTAGCAAAATATCTCATTGCTTATGCTTTTTTGCCAAAGGTAATACGCGGCAAATCATTGGAAATCAATGAAAAACCATTCATTACCGTTGGCAAAAAAGCATTGGCAATTAAGAATTTTTTCTATGGGAGTTCTTAGCACCCGACACGTGTTCCCATCTGTCACTTTAAGCTACTTTACTCGTGGACCGACTATAGTATAGATCGACGTCAGAGCAGAATCAGAATGTCCTCGAACGGTCCTAAAGTCTGGAAGGCTGATCAAGACCTTAAAAGGATGTGTAACGAAGATGCGAAGACAGAAAGAGAGAGAGAGAGAGAGAGAGAGGACGAAGACAGAGACCTACTAGAAGAAGCGGGACGCGGAGGGACGCGGAGGGACGCTCGCGAGTAAACAAATCAATTCAGGCCGAGACACGTTTATGCTTGGTATCGTAAATTATCATTAAGGTGATTGGCTACCTCTATACCGGCATTAATCCAGCATCACGCGTCTTACGTACCTTCGCCGCTTGCCAGCGCACACGCGAACGCTCTGCCGACGTCACGTCCGCGTTTACATTTACCTCTGCGCGTTCACCTTAACGTCGACGTGTTGAAAGGTTTGACTTTGCAGTTTGCCACGATATCCCTTTATTGATCTTCCAAATGCCGGGAATTCGTTTTCGGAAAGAGTGAAATAGATTAGTCTGCGACGAAATTAGATTAGCTTTAATTTAATTAAAGTAGCTCCATGTTAAGATTCCGGTTAAGCTGTTCTCAAGATGTAGCTAATAAATATTACATGAGTCCAATCCATTTGGGGGGTGGAGGGGGGACGATCGAAGAGAACATTAAAGCATCGAAAGCCCTCTAATGAGGCCAACCAGGAGCGAAGTACGTGAATCTTTATTCCGAAAGGACAATTAGTAGAGAAATCGACAAGATCTAATTGAAATCCAAGGTTTGGGCTTTCCGTGTTTCTACGTCCAACAGATATAAGATTTGGTCGCTACTTGTACGTTCGCTAAGAATAGAGAAACCGACGCTATTTCCGTACGTTCCTGAATGAACATCAGTGCCGTCGCCGCAGCCACCGTCGTCGCGAACGCTCGCGCGTATTACCTTTTTCTCTCGAAAGGGCAAAAAATCCGGAAGAACGAGATCATTTTTCAACTAGGTTTTAGAATAGAAACGCCAGCGCCTCAATGTGGCCGTTGCTGCGTTCCCATCCTGGCGTGACACTTGCAGTCTGCGCAATTACACTATACAGGACCGCGTGCCGGAATATCTTCAATGTCCTATGAGATGCGGATGCACCATTATTATTCCAGAGATACTCACTGCAGGATCCAGGAAACACATTCTGACTGCCTGGTACAATCGCATTTTGCCCAAGCAACGTGTCTTGTCTCTATAATGCACTTCTAATAACTATCAATTGACGGAGTCATTCTCGCAAGCCGCAATGACAAGTATATCATTATAGTAGGCATCAGCGACATGTGTGAGTTGCATTATTGTCCTTTGGTTATCCATATAAACGGGAGATTCCGCAGTTTTAGAAGACGCAGGGAAGAGAAAGTGATTTACTCTCGCCTCCACTCTAATGCCTTCGGAAAAAGGGTGAGCTATTTCGAGCGTCTTAGACATCTTAGATGTCTTGGACGTCTTACAATTAGACGGCTGAGGAACCCAGCATGAAATAGCGCGTTTTAACAGCCCTCAAATGAGCCTTAAGTAGATGCGCGCGCTTGTGTATTGGGGCTAAGCATATAGTACGCCTCTCCTAGAACCCATAAGTGCACTTACGCAAATGCATGTATTATTTTAACGTCACCTAGGCAAAGTCGGAGGACGCGTGCTTTTCTTTGTTTGTCCGATAGGCTTATTAAGACGTCGATGCATTGGAAGCGTCGGGTCGAACGGCGGTGAAAGATTGGGAATCGTTTGGCTTTTTTTTTGAATCTCGAGGGAGGGTTGTAATGCTAGGGGTGCAGACGTTCCTTCTTTTTGCACTCTGGCAAAGTGAAAAGTTGCTCCGGAAAGACGCCGCGCGAGAACAGGTATTGTCGGTTAACGAGGTAACTCGACACGTTCGAAGATAACAGGGTTCGTGCTTCGCACGAGTAACTCGGCAAAAACTTCTGCTACTCGCGTGAAAAGCACGGCGAGCGAGACGCTACGGAAATGTAAGTTCAGGAGACGCCGTCGGCGTCGCTGTCGTGCGGTGCACGTAGTACCACCTAGGGCTGCAAGCACTGGTTATCCTCTCCTTTTCCTCTCTTCTCTCTTCTCTCTTTCGATTACTTCTTGTGGAGTCGACTATATTTTTTCACCACAGCTACAGCGCTTACATGACTTCCAACGCTACCTCCATTTTGTCTTTATCTCGTTCTCTACGCAGCATCCAATTGCGGTTCTAGTTGAGCACGGTACACGATAACGTTAGCTTCAATACTCTAATAAGTTTCGTATAAGTAGGAATTAGAAGGTGCTTGCACGGAATAATGCAAGCCCAGCAATTTCAGTTTAGGTTGAGACGTCTCACAGTGGAAGAGTTAGGGGGAACGAAGTCACGGGCACGGAACACGAGAAGAAGGTGAAGAGAGCGAAGAGAAGAGCACGTGTAGTATCTCACTTGGGCAAAGTGTACTTCTAAAAATACGCGTTTAAATAGGCGTAATACTTGAGAGTCTGTGCGAGAGGACAGCGATTCGTAGACCAGGATGGCGGCGGCTGCGCTGCCTGGTAAAATTAATGAATTCTTAATACAAACATGGTGCTGCCAGAGGTATGGGCCGACTGTGCTCAAAGTTAAAACAATAAACGTATCCCTCGGATGCAGATATCCAAAGGCCATTTGTGTATAGGTGACGTAGTCAAGTGCTTTTCTACTCTTGAAGATGTCAGCTTGCAGAGTCAGGAGCACGTGCAGTCCCGAAGAGGTCAGGACGGGTGAGTGCAGCGACTGCACTGTAGCGAGAATCGCGCATGGAAATACCTATCTTGAGACAACGTTTATTATCCCTCTTCGAAATTGATTTGGAATTCTCGTAGCAGGGGCTAACTTTGAATATCTTGGCTTCTATCGAATGCTCGGTGACCCGTGAAAATGCGAATGCATGAGTTCCGCAAACAGCGGCGTCACGTTCGTAGCGAAAGCCTCTGCCTTTACTTTTGCTTTTGCTTTTGCTTTAGCTTTAGCTTTTTCTCTTTCTTCCTATGCTTGTGCGATTCTTCCAGCGCTTATCTCCCTCTCCATCGGTCCTCTCTGATTCTTCCTCAGAATCCTGTGCACTATACTACCACCCTTCCAGAACTTCCATGTCCTTTTCTCTTGGCATTCAGCAACCGCATTTCTGATTTTCAGGAAACTTGGAACTTGGGTTCACGGAACTGGAAATAGGTCCTGTTTCAATGAGCGCACAGGAACTTATCCTTTATCTAGCAGGTGACTACCGAGCGAACGGAGTTGCTGCATCGAAACTATCAAGCATATGGAACTCTATGTTCGCGGGCCGGAAGTACCGTCCAATTGCATAAAAATTGAATCGCCTATCAAGGCGGCTCAGTTTGACGGGCACGCTGCTTGGTCTGGCAGTGCCACGTGGCATATTGGATGGCGTGGCGTGGCTAAATGCAATTTCGCTTTGCCTCTCCTACGAATCTCGTGGGATTGTCGTAGCAGTAGTTCAAGGGGCATTGATATACGCTTCTGCGAAATAGCAAGAAGCAGTAACGCATTGCCGCGGAAGCGACTCGATGGGTGCATACGTTACTCTCATAGCAAACGTTAACTCGGTGCTTGCTTCCGCCTTTAGAATGAACGCGACTCAGCGACTCAGCGACACACCGACACACCGGCTCATGGACTATCACTACATACTACATATATCAACGACTAGTCTGATCTGTAGCTTCAGTTGCCTCTGCAGCATCCCTTAATTCTTCCCATTCGTTACTTCGGCCGGATACTCAACGTTCGTCTCGTCCCTAACTGTCGCGACTATTTCAACGATTCAACTGTAAAACTATATCGCTTCCAAACAAGCAATTAACTGTAGTGATCGCAGACTCTGCGTTTTCCTCGAGCTTCAATCGCCTACGATAGGTCGTATAGAGCTTTTGCTATTCGAACCTGACAGGACGCGAAGCGCGAGTCGGCCACGCTAACGAAACGATGATGACTATGGCGATGACGTGAAGTTCAGCCCTTTTGGAAAGAGTGCTGTTCAGTCAAAAGTGACATAGCTGGATAATAGCTAGTAATTACGGGAAGTCCAGGCGAATATGCAAGGAACGGAAGGGGAAAGGAGACCGGCTGACGTAGTCGTCGTAGTGGCCAGATGCTGAGATTAAACCGAAAGTTCAGTCGTGCTTAATCTCTCGTTTGAATGATGAGTCTGGCACGTAGTGGAACTCGGAACAGCTGTTTGCCTCTAACCAGCTGACTATAAAGCCTCTCTTTCGAAATGACCGATGTTTTTTCTCGGTGATTAGCAGGTCGTCGCGACGCCCCCGAGTCACCGTTCCAGTGGAGATCTTCTCGGGTCGGATCTGCCCGAGATAACAAAGTTCTTGATTCTTCAAAAACGCGCGAATCCTCGACGATCGAAGCGCAAGCCAATCGGAAGTGTGTATTCGATTCATAAGGAATTTTTGCTTCGATCCTGACTTGTACATCGTGCAACAGACGTAAAAGACATCTGCTCCAGGGGAAGTTGTGATATATTAGAGAAATTTGTGAGAAAGCAGAGATTGACCAGAGTCGAAGCTAATAGTTGCCGTTTCGTATTCGTATACTCGTGTTTAACGCAACTGCATTGCTGTTCAACCGATTTCCCATCGTGGCAAATCTACGACGTTACCGAGTCGTTCGTACGAATTCCAGAGCTGTGTTGGCAAATGTCAGATCTGCCGCGATACGTATCTTGATACGGAGCAAGTGACCAAGTAAGCTATCGTGTGTCAGCGATCACGAAGGGTGGTTTATATCTGAGAAATTATTAGAACCTCTGCTTGATATAACACGGATTGATGTATTTCATTAGACGAGAACTCTGTGGAGTACTGGATATTTGAGTGTTGGCGCTGGCTATGAATCATATCGAATTGAATCGATCCGAGCCGAGCCTCTACAATTTTCCAAGCGTCGCTTGGTCATTCGTGTCGACGCCTCGATATCTGTGTGACAATTACGCCGGAGAAGCGTCGTGACGGCAGAGACGATGACGGTGGCGCGATCGCCAGGCTATCGCGATGATGATGGTAGTGGCGACCAATATTGAGATCGAGACACGACGCGACTCGAGTCTCGATGCTGACCCACTAAGGTCTGCCAATTACACGTAACAGCTTGCGAATTAACCCCTGCTAATTGCCGCTAATTTCACTAATTGTACTTACAGCAATTAGTCAAACTTTTATGCGTGCTCTAGGTTGTCGGGTTGCAGAGATCGAAGGGCACGAGTAGTTGGCAAAATCATTTGCTTTTTGCAATTCAATTTTCGACAGGCATAACGTGTGACACAGTTCTATGGAAGTCTAGTATATTCCAATGATGCATCAATGGATGCTGTAGCTCTTAGAACGCAAGTTTTCACCTTCCCCGTCCACATTATAATATACAACTCGGTCGTTGCAAAGTGGGTATTGGACTCCCGTAAGCTTGCAAAAGGTCTCTTGTTGCGCGCGTCCGTCGACTACAGGCGCGAGACGTTGCGAGACGTTGCGAAACGGTGCGAGACACATGCCACCGTTCCCAGGAGAGTTAAAATTATTAAGCCGGAGGATCCGTTAAACTAAGCCTACGCTTCAGCCAGGTGGCGAAACGCGACTCCCAGGAAATCTTAACGCAACCAACCATGCGAAATGAGAGATTATACAGATTTTTCTCCGTTTTTGCATTTAAATTCATGGAATAATATTGCTCTGATTCTCGGAGCCATACACATAGCAGCCAGTCGCAAGTTTTGCTAAGAGGTTCAACCTGTCGAATAGAGACGAATAGAACGTGGGCGTCTGCACGACGACAGGTCAAAGCGCACAAGGTGGACGTGGAATGTGGAACGAGTGGGGAAACGATTTCGATAAAGCAGCGAGCCGAGAGAGTGTGGACAATGCTCGATAGATTGGACAGACAATCTTGACTGCAGAAAGCTCTGCTGCCTTGAATAGGAAACCAGTCATATTGACTGTATTGGATTGAGTATTCCATATTTCCCGAGTTCGCTCGGCCGGAAGCTCAAACTCGGTCAGGCGAAAGATTCGACAAAGGCATCTTATTGGCATCCGCCACTTTACTCCTTCCTTTCCGGATGTCGTATATTTTTTCAACTACAAAGAATTATTAAAATTTATCTTGATCTCTTGGTCTTTTTGTCCATCAATGCTACACGATTATACTTTCTCTCCTGTCGCTTATTTCTCCGTTAGAATTTTCACTCAGCACGAGCATCTTCAGCCAATGAGCCCTGTCCTTGTAGTGTCCTCGTCATACTTCATACTTTTTGCGTTTCTTTCTTTCACAAGGAGCATTGCATTGGATGAGTAGCTACATATAATTAATAGGACCCAACAAGTAATGGTTAATGGAGTTAATGGATTGAGATTATCAGAAGTAAGAAATGTTCCATCGGGAGTACCTCAGAGTTCATCATTGGGACCACTACTGCTTCTCATATATACAGCAGATCTACCACTAATCGTAAAAGAATCAAAAACGTACTTATATGCTGATGATACCTAATTAATGAAAGAATGTTATGCTGCACAAATAAAAGAAGCCGAAGAAGATGTTATAAGAGATTTAGGTAGTACAGAGAGTGGGTCAGAAGAGCAAGCTCTTCTCATCAATCCAAAAAAATCGGCTGCATTAGTTACAGGTAGTATGAATAAAAGAGAACTCTCGAAATCGTTACAATTAAGTATAAGGAACAACGAAATTGAGTGTAAGGAAACAGTGCAAAATTTAGGTCTAGTAATGGACTCGGGATTGAGTTTTGAGCAACATGTCTTGGCTAAATGTTCGATTGCATGGGCCAGACTTCGATTATTATATCCCTATAGGCATGTGTTATCTACCAAAGCGAAGTTGAATGTTACGCAAGCAGTGGTACTTTCGCTATTTGATTATGCAGATTGTGTATATGGGCCATGCATCACGGATGGAGTAGCTTGGAAGATTCAAAGAATACAGAATGCATGCATTAGATTTTCTTACGGAATCAGAAAATTCGATCACATATCGGCAGCATTTGAGAAGTCAGGATGGATTAATATGAAGCTTAGACGCGTACTACACATGTGTTGCATGATTCATGAAATCTGTAAAACCCGAACTCCGGAATATGTCTGAATTGTTAATCACAAGGCGCGATCGCTATGCAATACCGTCATTACAGACTAGAACAAGCAATTTATTGATGACACCCGCACATACAACAGCCAAGTTCAGAGGCGGATTCTCGTTTGTTGCGGTGCAGTATTATAAGCGAATTAGTGATGAAATTAAGGAACTTCCTCCACATTTGTTTAAGAAAAAAGTAGAGAATTTGTTAAAAGATCAAATGTTACACGTAAGCTAGGATAAGAATAGGTCTGACTGTGACCTATTGGGGTCAGAATGCAAAGCAGTTACACATGTAACTGATTCTCGCCCTTTGCCTGTAACATCTTGACAATAAAGACGCTATTATTATTATTATTTCCGTAAAGGAAATTATCACGCAATGGCCCCAACGTGATTTCCGCAGCGTCGCGACGCCATTCTTGTGATTTGTCAATGTCAAATTTAATTAGTCACAGTGATTTAATCACATCTAGCTTCGATATGAGCGAGCGAAAACCTTGAAGCACGCAGCATCCCTTTTTCAAATGATTAATTTCCCAGAAGCCGAGAGTTGCAAACGATTTGCAAGAGAGCGCAGATGAGTTGCATAGGGGCACCGAGGGGGAAGGCAGGGGGTCAGGCTGCGGCAACTGGGGGACTCGGGGAGAGAAATGTAAATTCCAAAGCAGTCGTTCCGATGACACGAAGTCGGCCAAGAGTCGACAGTCGCCAAGTTCACGCGTCTCACGATCCAAGCTGCTGCTGCTCTTTAAATCATCTGTATAATCGATTCGAGGAATCGAGCATGTACGTGTGTGCCTCGATCTATTTATTTACTATCTTCAGTTCAGAGGGAGATGCGCCACCTCTCCCCTGTAGTTGGCCACTCGCTCGAAAGATTTATAGGTTCGCCAATAGAAGCTTAGCAGAAGCAGCCTCGCTGCACGCAGAGAACTTGCAAGCGGCGCACGATTCCACCCTGGGAAATCTTGGCTCTTTCTTTATCCCTGAATCCAGCTGCAGCTATCGCCGGGAGCAGTCGGGAAATTGGGGAAATTGGGGAAATTCGGTCGTTTCAGCCGGTCGCTAGGTGCGCTGGGACACAGTGAAGTGAACGGCGATATTCCAAAGTAGAAACTGAACAAAGTTATCGTCAAGGGCGATGCGAGCTAGCAATTTCCTTTTCTCGATTCCGCACGCTCGCGAGTTCTAACGACTTTTTGGTCGCGAGCTGCTCGTCTTTCTAAGAGCTATTAAACGTTACAAAACTTTTCGAATAATAGCCAGGGACGCGTGCTTGCGGTAATTTTACGTTCGTACTGTTCGTTCGTTTTATTGCGTCGACGGAATGGCGATAATTGAAAAGTTCCCTCCTTAATATTCGTACTGTGGTTCCTAATGGCAACTGCAGCAACTGCAGCAACGGCTGTACCGTAGGTTCTCGTTGCACTGGCTGCACTCGCTGCTCCATCGCGAATCCTGGAACGTCGCTTTGCTGTTTCCGTATGCTGAGTCAAATGAAATTTCACGGAGGTCGACGCTGCCGAAGGACGTCGCTCTCCTTCCCGTGACAAAAGGGAAACACTGGCGAATTTCAATGACGTGAAATCGAGGCCTGGAGTAAAGATAGCTACTAAGGTTGGCCAATTTCCGACACAGGTTACAAAGGGTCCTTGCACCGATGGAATGGCACCGCACGAGTGTGCAAAGAATTACGAATGGGAGGAAGAATATGCGACCTTACGTCGTCATCGTGCTGGTATTCGCATAATTCGGAGAAGCCAGTAACGCGAGTCCACAATCTGACACATATCTGCGACAAGCATTCGCGCAGATATTCCAGAAGGAAGGTCGCGTCATTCGCATGCAGCTCATCTTCCTGCCAAGTAATGACAATAATCATTACAAGTGCATGCATCAGAGGACTAAGGCTGAGATCTATGTCCATAGGGCAGGTTGTGGTGCGCGACCCTCGTCTTAAGGGATGAAATGAATACTGCGGTGACCCCCGAGAAAACGCTGGAACTCGTAAGCAAGCTAACCTCTGCTGATACCTGGACGAAGCGCCCTTCACTCCACCCTCTAATAGGGTTAGTTTTACGTCAACGGGAGTAAAGTTAATTTCATCCGAGGGTAAATTGGCTTAGTCCGTTGTCCCTTGCACATCGCCGTCCAACAATTGTGCCAGCATTGAGCGTTCGGACAGAGTCTCACTCGTCCTCCTTCACCTCCTTCACCTCCTTCACCTCCTTCACCTCCTTCACCTCCTTCGCCTCCGCATCGCTTCACGAGTCTCCACATTTTTGACAACGTCGAAGCGTCGAAACGATATTGACGCGTCCAACGTCGCAGACAGCTGCTTGTACAGGGAGAGTCTCGTTCTCTCTTGCTCTCTCGCTAAAACATGATCCACGATAATAGACATGACAGCTGACCCACTTACGAGCAGTGACATACCACGCTTCGCTCACAATTTAATAACAGCAATAAATAAGCATCGTAACGTCATTTGTAACGGGTAGGTCGAGTGGCAGAATGAGTCGGCCGACAGAGAGAACGCGAGAGAAGAGAAGTACATTATTTATAATACTGGATGGGAATCTGGGAGAGCGAGAGAGGCGTACGGACTCGTCGCTTCGCGTTCAGCCAATACTCTCACGTGAGAGACACTTTCGTCGTCAGTCGAGTTGCAAATTTTCGTTAATGTAAATTCGCCTAACGTAATTTCTATTGTTTGCGAATATCTTCTTGATTGAATGACTAAATTGAACGAGACGAGACTGTGATGAGTTTTCATGCTGGTACAGCGAGCGCAGTGCGAAACTCCACAACGGGAACAATTTTCACGAACCGTCAGTTTTTTTTTCTTTATCGCGGCAGTGGGGCGTGGCTCGTAGCTCGTGGGACTCACGCTGCTCGCAGCACTGTGTGGATCGTGCGATATTCCGCAGAACCACCGCGACTCCCTTATCCCCATCAGTTCGCCAGATAACATTGAGCACCCAGACCGCTCGAGCCCACAGCAGCTAGCCGCTTCTGTACAGCTGAATCGAACAGATTCAGCGAAATTTGCGGAAAACGCGTGCAGCGCGCCCAGGATCGATTAGAAAATTGCCCTCAGCGTCCTCATTTGTCGATTGCATTGTAGTTGGACCGCGGTGCATTGGAAACTCAAGGGTGTCGCGGGTTGAGACTGCCGGGCCCTTTCCGACCTTCGACAATCAGAGTCCTTTAATCGGAAACTTGCGAGAGCTCTCTGGCGTGTCCCTGTTCTCCGGGTGTCGAAGACGCCTACAATACGCAGCCCAGCTCTCCGGCGTGTCACCTCTCCATTGAGCAGCGTGGTTTCACGGGGCGTCCGCGCCGAGCGGCGGTCGCTACACGACGTCGTCACGAGAGGGAAAGAGTGAATGAGAGAGAGAGAGAGAGGGGGGAGGGGGGGGGGGGGGGGAGAGTGAAATACTTTACGGAACGTTTTCCGACGTTTTACCAGCATTTCTGGGTCAGCGCCTGCGCGTATGCCCGCGTGCACTCGCTCGCTTAATTCTTGCGCCAACAACAGGGCCAATGTTAGTCTGCTGCAAACCCAGCGCGATGCCGATCAACCGTGTCGCAACATTGTCATCTGTCGAAGCCAGCCAATTCAACGGCATGAATTTGTTTCAGGCTCCAGCAGAGCCTACTTCCTCCTTGGACCAATTCCATTCCTTGAATTCTCCATCAACCAAGAAAGTATCGAAAGAGCGAAGCGCGCTCGAAAAATCTTCGAGATAACGTTTTCTAGTGTGAATCGGTCTACGGGATGCTCGTCGTTTCTACTCAGGACAATGGATCGTTATACAAATAATCGGACGACGTTGATACGTGCCGCCGGTAATCTAACACCGGATGAAACGTCCAAGTCAAAACACGAGGCCGGATCATGGCGGATAGTGACGGATCGATCATACGTATCGCTACATGGAAATGCTACATCCACCCGGTACATTAGACATTACTCTAAGATTATATATTCGTCATTCGATGTCGATTTCACTTGAAGGTGCCATCTTCCTATTTGTAACATTGAAAAGCATAATCTACACTCGGCATATTGGTGAAAGACCGAGCATCCGTGACAGTGGAATATTAGGTCGTGAATCCAGATTCCATATCGAGTTATCGCGGCGAGTAAAGAGAAAAGCACATAACTACAGACGGTGGCCTATGAAGGAGCAGTAGGAAGGCCTAAAGGAGGTCCAAGGAGGTCCAAGGAGGCCCAAGCAGGTTCGGGCAGACCTTGACGAAGAGTCCCCCATAGAATGACAATTATTTCGGACCACTGGGTACATGGCGCTTGACGGTTCTCTTTTACTCCGGCTTATATGCATGCCCGTCATGCTTAAGTAAACCGAGTTTATTCCCAGCCGAGTACACTGCCCTAGAGTACTCGTTTCGATACTCGGGTTAGTGTGAGTTCAATCGAAGTATCCCCAGGACGCGCGTCTTCCTGTCAATTGTCCTTTCACATTGATCCTCGTTAATAAGAAACGCGATCGTTTCCATAATCACGAGAGGAACCTCAGCCGGTCGCAAGATAGCGTTGAAAATACTGCGAGATAGGGGGAGCTTGAAGGGCCTTCTTCAGGATCCTGATAGTGCGAAAAACGCACTTTACGCAGCCTAATTCGCCTCGAGTTATTTTGCATCGTACTGCAGTTCTTATGCAAGTGCATTCCTTGCATAACCTTTTATCGGCATCCGGTCTCACAGCTAATTCCCGTTACTCCTTCTCTATTTGCCTTTTACCTCGGATATCTAGCATATATATCCTTTTGGCTTATAATGGTTGTATCGATGATTCGGTTGATTCGATTGATTCGGGTGATTCGGGTGATTCGGTTGATTCATAAGTGACTCGAGTGATTCGAATGGTTCTCAGTGACTTAGAATATCGGGTAGCGCTTCATTATTTTACCTAAGACTAAGGACTTACGGCTCATGGCTCAGCAGCCCTACGGTCGCAGTAGCCGCGTGCACTGTAACCCGGTTCCTGCGTGTATCTCGGAGCACGCGTGGATTTATCAACTAAGGGCGTGTCTTCCTCCGGGGGCTCTGCTTACTCTCAAGAGCGACATTAAATTTCCATTCTAGGCACATTCTCGAAATTTGAATACCCACGTAAGTGGATTCTGAGCCCTCGCGGTGACTAAGCCATACGCGAAAAGAATACAGATACGCTGAAATGTTTTACGAATACATTAATATTCATCAGGATTATAAAAAAAACAATGCCGCCCACCACCAGCACTGCTACAACTACCACCAAGCAGCCCAAGCAGCACCCCTGACCTGTTGAGCTACAGCCGCCAAACGGGATTATATCGGATTACAAGTTTATAATTGAATTTTTATGCGTGTCGGGAGTGTTTTGAGTGGACCCGGATCCCGGGACGAGTGTCAACTGAAATTAGACCTTCGATCGTACGACATAACTGCCGAGGGATACTGCGAGGACCTTACTAAGAGGAGATCGAAGAGGAGCTTCGAATTCAAAAGCATCCCTCATGTGCCCAGAGTCGACCTCTCGTATCTCTCGTATCTCTTCAACTTTCAAGCGAGCTCGATCTCACAGTTGACGTCAACGGAAAGGAAGCAGGGAAAAGTACTTTGCGATTTCCAGCAAGGAAGAGCACGTCTGTTAGTGTTGCCTTTGCAAACCACAAATCTGAGCTATGTCCCGCGGGTAATCCATAAAAAGTTTTTCGTTTGATATTCATATCACAAAACGCATGCATGCTGCACGCGGCTCACTATTTTCCCATTCTCCTTTCGAAAGGAACATCCATTCGCTCATCCTGCCTATTTGATACTTCAGCTTTAAACAGGAGTTCAAAGTGTTTCACTTTTTCAAAGTATCGTCAATTGCGATCTAGTAGGATGAGCGCCCATCCTATTCTCCTGATTCATTATTGCGGCGCATCACGATCAAACGTCGATCGACTGTCATTGTTGTCGTTTGAATCTGCGAAAACGAGACGCCAAGATAGCCGTATGTCAGCCGTTACGTCATCAGTAGAGCAATGCGCGAACTACAGTGTCGTGCACGTCGACGGCAGCAGCGATGTCGGCGTCAACTTTGGGCCCCGTAGGATTCCACCAACTTACGCATCAATCCCCTGCCTACACCATTCGCATTCTCGACTTATTAGACACGAATTGATAATTTTCTGCTGACAAATCTCCCCGATGACTTTGACGAAGAAACGAACAGGTCGATGCAGTGTCATTAATACGCAGGATTTGACCTCGATGATACGCACGCACCTATCTATTGAAGACATGCCTCGGCATGCATGCAGCACGGCAGACGCCTGGCCGACCTAGCTGAACTCTTCGGACTTCGGCCTGGGGTCATCGATTCGCCCGATATTGCATGGACGCATCGGGGGAGCGTCGCCGTGTCTCCAGATGGCATCGGCAAAGAGAGGAACTGCCAGTAAGAAAAGAGGTGGAAAGAGGGCAGAAGAGGAAAAGTTGGCTTTTGCTGGCCGAAGGGATCGTCTTATTACAACACAGCCAGTGAGGGTTCTGTTTACTCGGAAGCGAGTTTAAGAGATTCTGAGAAGGAGTACAAGAGCAGCAGATAATTAAAACTTTTAATTATGCATCGTTGCCTTCGTACAGGGTCGCAAAAATTACGAGCGGTAAAAAAAGCTCCTTTGCAACGGAATTTTAACTTTCAGGTTGAAAACTAGAAGATGGAAGAGGTAGAAGGTGGAAAGCAAAAGGGCAGAAAGGTGCAATGGGGACACGAGGAGGCTGTCACGGTAGATCTTCTAACGATATCGAATTATGACATTATGGGCATGATATCGAGCTTAGCGGAACGCGACCAGCTTCGATCGCCGTCTTACTTTCTTCTCTTCCACCATTCCTCTTTTTACATTATTTTAGATTCTCGTGGACACTCAAAATATTTCCAGGCAGTTATGTCAGGTGCATTTCGATGAGAACGACCACCCTGTACCTTTCTAGATGTGAGATAGTCTTCTAAGTTTTACATTTGACTGCAAAGTGCTTAAAAAAATGCTGGAATTAGTGTTATTTGCTGATAGGCAGGTCCAAGAACTATTAGACTGTCCTGTCGCGCTAAGGCGGAGTCCAAAGTTTTGAGAGAGGCCAGAGGAAGAATCCTGCGTGATTTATCGAAAACTGCAGCTTGCTAAGCGATTCGACGTCAAGGGGTGGAAGCCAAGGGAGACGGGCAGGAAGAAGAAAGAAAGAGAAAGGAAGAGGGAAAACTAGGACGAGAAGGCTCAGAGAGAGAAAAACAGATGCAAGAGAATAAGAACTTGATGAGAGACTCGGGGTACGTGAAACTATCGTGCGAACGACGACGTCGGATAGTTGGATAGTAGGATAGTGTGTGCGTCTGTGTGTGTGTGCGCGCGGCAGTGCCGGCTTGCTCGGCTCTTGGCTCTTGGCTTTCGGCTCTCGACCGGCGCACCGAAATAGAATTTCGAAATAGATCCAATATTTTCGTCGTCTCGCATTTGCGCCACCTCGCCGTCGTGCGGCTGACTGAGAAGACTTTACACGACGAGCGAGTGCAACCCTGAAGTGTGAAGCTGCGGCGAGAGTGAATGCGTGTGCGTTTCCCAACCACCGGTCAAACCCTACTCGTCTGCTCGATTCTCGAGGTGGATAAACCGTTCACCCCTCAAAGAGGAGGTAGGCGCGATTGTTTAAACGAAGGAATCGGAGCAGCGTAAGACACACGAAGGGAGGGGATACACGCGGGTTTGTTTCCTACAACTTTCCCACAGCGAACATGGCAGTAACCATAGTAATGGGTAGGGTACGTAAGGAAGGATACGTATACACGCTAGGGAATAGGGCGACGGGGCGACGGGGCGACGGGGCGACGGGGGGATGGGGGGATGGGGGGATGGGGGGCATAAGAGAATAAGAGAATGACAAGAGAAGACACCATATAAACACAGCGAAGAGTCCCGCGAGTCTTGGCACAGGTAGAATTCCGCGAGCTGCTGGACTCGGTTGCTTCTGCCCTTATACGATTCTACGCCATGTTCATTGGACGTTAGTTGCGTCTCATGCAAACCATCTGAGAAAGTAAAGATGTGTAGCTGCAGGAGCAGAGCCCTTTACTGATTAAAGGGTGTACGTTATTGGAAAGGGACACGGCTAGGAGCGTAGTGAGAAGAGTGGGGCAGAGCCCTAAGGGCAATTCACTTAACGCCAGAGAGAATTTCATTTGACGCAGACGTCTAATTTAGTTGAGCGCAGTACTTGATAATGTTGAAAATCGAACAGTTGCATACGGTCAGGAATCGACCTGCGGAAAGTGAGAATAAAGAAGAGAGAGGCGAGAAAGAGTGGGTGGGAGGAAGTAGAGTGGCGGGGGGAAGAAGTATTAGGTCCAATTGAAGGAGTTCTCTGAACGGAGACTCATGGAGACAAAAGCACGTCACTGTTTCTCTCGCTCGTGACTAATCTAATATTCTTTGACTCTCTCTGAGCCACGCGAGACTCAGTGCTCAGGCTCTCTCATTGTCACACTCGGCGCGATCTCGTTCCACTTTTCTTCTCTCCTTCTCGCTCGATCTCGCTTCCCTCCTTCTCTTCGCGTCTCTTCAAGCGTCTTTCTTCCCTGACGTTCCTCTCGCAACGCTCGGTTCGTACAGCCGGGGAGCTCATCACTTTTTTGGCCGCGAATTGGAGGAATTGAGCGAACGGAGATGCCAGACGGCTGTAAGAGAGAAGAGGAGAGAGAGAGAGAGAGAGAGAGAGAGAGAGAGAGAGAGAGAAACAAAGAAGGGGGGAGAGAGAGAGCGAGGGCAATAACTCGCGGCATGTTGTGACTAGACGATGACGGCCAGACCGCTGGTCGCGCGCCTGTGCGGTCGTCACCTAGCTGCTTGCGAACGACGTCGGAGACGCCGGAGACGCTCGAGACGCCTTCGAAATATTTGAAATCCCCAAAATATCAATTGGGCGAAGACACATTCCTTCTCCTCTATCGCTTTTCGGCTCAATCTTTTATAATATTCGCTTGGCGTACTAGCGGTATGGAATTTTGATTAAAACAAGAAAAGGACAATTAAAAAGTTTTAACGTTTCTTGCGCAAATGCTCACCCTTTTCGCTTGAGAGATGTCGGAAGCCGACATTCGCCAACAAGCTCAGAGTAGCACCACGGAGCAATAGGTATCGCACACAAAGCTCCCTTCGCAAATACGGGTCGTCAAAGGCGAATTCGGTTGACGAATTATTCGGCAAGAGAATGCGTTGCACGTTGATTATTAAATTATCTCTTTCCCCGAAGGAACGTACAAAGAGTGTACGCGTAGTCCTCAAACAACGACGCATGCAGGCTTCCTCTATTGGCTTGCTACTCTTCCTACTTCGTTCTAGCATAGTCTGGACGTTTGTGCTCTTTCTATGGGAATGTCCTAGTGCAACTCAAGATAAGAAAAAGCTTAAATAATTCCTGGATTGTTTTAATCAATACGTATTACTGCTACGATACGATTAACTGTAGTACAAAGTGAAAAAAGAAGTTTACTATTTGATTCCTGCCGCCGAACAAGCAATCGCTCCCTGAGCACGCATCCTTCAAAAACGAAGATTTTTCCAGGATAATTGTTGGAGAAGATCGAATTTGGTGCATTTTCTTTAGACATTTGGCAATAGCCGAAAAACAAGGTTCATCTACATCAAATTGCAAACTTTCGATCACATTTGCGTATACGCACAATACATATATACCTACTCCCGAATGGCAATGACTGCGAATGATTACCTTGACTCTCTCGTATCCCTTTGCAAATTTAGCTCGGAATGAAGATTATTCAATTTTGCATAATCATTATTACGCGTCTGAATCTTAGAAGCGAGCTTGTAGATTGCAAAGTTTGAATGAGATGCGTTTTCTTAAGTAGCCCCTGGCGGATATATCTATATATCGCCATTATTCTTTCATACTCTCATCCCAGAGAGTGTAACGCGACGGTATAGAACCTGTGATTCGCTGTAGAACGAACTTTCCGATTGGCGAATTGGGAAATTTCTAGGAAATAATGGAAAACGTTCTTCAGTCTGTATCCACAGAATCTGCAGCCTAAAATTTCCATTTTCTTCAACATATATGCGATATTCCATTAACGAGATTTTACGAGTTCGTTGCTTTTCCTTTCTTTTCGTTTAACCACTCGCAGTTTCAGTCTTTTTCGGAAAACACGTGTTATCGATGGCGAAGAATAGGCTGGAATGGAAGAGAGGGTGAACGGGCGGTATATACTGTATACACTTTGGCTTTCCCTACCCCGGCCAGCTACTTCCCTCTTTCCTCTTCTCCCTCAGCTCTTGCGTCGCTTTGCTTCGAAGCGAATCGAGTGTCCAACTTTTTGCCGAGTTCCTAACGAGATGTCGACGGGGACGTTAGCGGCGTTACGGAGAAGAATTATTTTGGCCGACTCGACCGGAGTTCCGACCAACTCCAATTTGCCATCCGTGGACCATGTGAAATCGATCGAAAATGAAATTTCAAGAGATTGGACAGATCGATCGGGTCTTCCTCGGGAGAGGAAATTCTCCCGTTGACCTTCGCCCCCTTCCTGCAAGACCTCTTTAAGATGGCTGTGTACGGGAGAAGTGCACGTCGCCCAGCAGTCTGCCTGCCTGCTCGTCGATAACCCACCGATAGGCGCGCGTGTGTCTGGCCTCGCCACGAGGCACCCACCTCTCGATACCGTCTCTCCATCCCCAATCTCATCTCTATCCAGGAGCAGATCGAGCGCCACTTCCACTTCCAGCGTAACTTGCACTTCCACCTCTGTGTCTAAGTATATACGTTCGACGAGTATATACAGTATATAGTGTAGCTTTGGACTCCTCTGAGTATGGGCACGGGGCTGTACGTGCTCGGGATACATACGTGGCCATTTCATCCCTTCCCACCTTGTCGATACTCCCCTTACGACCAATCTGCTATCTGCTATCTGCTATCTGCTATCTACGCTCTATTCCCACTAAGTTGCCAATAATGCCACCGCACTGACTCCCAATGCATTGCGGGGCATTGATTTTCCTCGTACCTCACGAAAAATCCACTACTCCCACGTGCACGGTCTATCGCGCCGCATGGCCGTCTGGCTTTCGTACACAAACGGCCAACTGCCTCGATCTTATTATCCTTAGTTTCTGTTCAATCTTTGCGAATAAAATGATCTTCACGTACGCGGAGAGAAATCTAGCGAATTTAACAGCATGGCGCTGCTTCACGTTAAATGTCCTGGGAATTAACATGCTATAATGATGATACGGTTCTGATTCGTCTATCCTTCTCCGATCCATTATTTATCGAAGAAGCGCAGAGGCTGACAAACATTGCGGATTAAACGGGTGCGATAGCAGTGGGTCAAAGGTAAATAGACAGAGACTTATATTTTGAGGAAGCTATGCACAGCTTGGACATGCTGACCGAAGGGCGAGCCTCCATGAGAATATAAGCGACGCACTCTCGATAGTTGTTTAGTCTTAGACGTTGGAGCCATGGAAGCCGCAGCGACTCGCCAGAATACGTCGACTGCTCGCGGTGCTCTCTCGCTATTCTCTCCCTATTCTCTCGATGGCTCTCTCCGTGGCTCGCTATAAGCCAACAGAAGTAAGGACGGGTTTCCGATTAAGGCCTTATAATTGACGTCTCGGCCCCCCCGTCTGGCTTAGTCACCGGCAACTGGAAGGGCCGGTGGACCCGCTTTTGCACCGGATCAACGAACCGCCCGATCGATACATTCTCGATCTTTGCCTCGCGTTTTACTTCGCGTTTACCTCCGTTCTAGCAGATTTTCCACGTGTAGGACGCGAATCGCGCTGTTCGTTCTTATCAGCTGGCATCTCCGTTTCTCTCTCCCTCTCTTAAAACGGCGCTACATGCCTTCCTCCTTAGTACTTACAATTAGTATGCATCTATTTCGGTGTATTAAGGGCATTGCATCCACAGACCCTTCGAAACGCAGCTTCCATAGATATCTTATTTCGTTGCAGTTCTCTCTGGGCTGATGCTTTCAACTAGTATCAAGTATTTCTTTAAGTAAGGCAAATTGAGGCCACGTTCAAGTATTGTTATATGCTTAGAGTCTACTCAGTTGGCATAGAGTCTTCTATTCTGGACTTAGTTAATTAATAATTTGAATTATATTATATTGTAGGAAGTGGTGTTGCGATTCACGGGTTAACTATGTGGTCCAAATCGAATAAATCTGATCTGACAGTTGTTCTCGATCACTTCGAGTACACGATTAGGTCAGAGCGTGACTTTGAAACTGGCATGTAAAATTACAAGATACAGCGTAGTACCTCCCTTCATTCTTGCATCCCAATTCGCTGCACGAAATTCCGGAGCACCTGATTTTTTGGCCAGTATAAATCGGAAGGGGATGTCGTGCCGGTTGAATGCAGCAGAGTCTAAAGCTTCGACGAAACTATTCGATGCTCCGAGGGAAGGCTTAATCTGAGATAATATCGGCGCGAATCCGCGAGTCGAGCGAATTATCGGAAAAACGAATAAAGCCAATCGATAGCACTTACCATAGTCTGGTCGAACAACTGCCTGGACCGCTTGCTCATTCTTTTTAGTGCGACTTACTGGTTCGCCGAGAATGGTAAAGTTTCTAGGTCCCACGCGGTTCACAAACACTAGATACACTTTACCCTTTTTAATATCGGCCCTCACCATCCCACTCTGATTGCGATGAAGTACCTCGGGACTGCACAATGTCGATTTGCCCGGCATCTTGTCGCGAAAGTGCAGCCTCACGCTGTCGTTCTTCTGCAAGGGTTGGAAGCCCGGCTGACTCTTGTACACCTGCTTTACCTCGAAGGTCACTGCATAGTTCGAGTCTGGTTTCCTCGCAGAGGACATGCTTCTGGCCTTGCCCTCGAAAACGGTCGGTGCGAGAAACGCTCTGTTACCCACGTCCACGTCAGGACACCAGTTCTGTCCGCGACATGGTTTGTTACGACATCGTCGTCGCTTCTCCCGAGCCGACTCGGCCCTCGTACGATTCTTTCCTCGATTCGATTGCTGCTGCTGGGGTTGTGGCTGTTGCTGTTGCTGCTTCTGTTGCTGTTTCTGCTGCTGCTGCCTCTGCCTCAGTCTCTGTCTCTGGCTTACCGATCTCATCATCCTTGGTCGCTCCACTGACGATTCCGTCTGGAGCATTCGGCTCAGCCTATCCCGCGGCTGCTGTTTTCTCGTCAACCACGCCTCCAAGACTCTGCTGTACCTTGAAGTTGCCGCAGGATCTGGTATCGCATACGTCCTTGGGGAAACGCCGGCGTGCTCTTGAAATTGTGAAGCGAGTGCCTGACGATACGTGGCGAATCGCAAATTAGTTGGCGTTGGCTGATAACTATGGAAGTCGTCGGTGCTGGCTTTAGGGAAACGGCGATGTCTTGGCTCATCCCCATGAATGCCTGGTTCCTCGCGTCTTCTCGGCAGGATCGCGAGGGACCTTTCTCGAGGAAGCGAGTTCCGCATCGGCTCGATAGGTCGGTGATACGCGTACGGCTCAAGATTCTCCAGAAGGGAAGGGATGCGTGACCGTGTAAGTCCTGCGGGGAGGAGGGCATTGGCCATGCGGTTCGACGTGGTTCCATCGTCCCGAAGCCTTTTCGTCTGGGATTCTCTTGAGATGCCCATCGTACCGAAGATGGCTGTGAACGTCGTGGCACTTGCGGAGGATGCAGGAGCAGCAGCCTTGGCGGTGGGTGCCGACGTGGCGAACGCTAGTGCGCCCCACCAACCGCTCAGAAATCCAGCCAAAATGAGAAGCGCCCACATCATCCAATCTGCTGGTGTTCGCGAGGTAATACGTCCTCGCTGGCCCCGAAGGAAATCTCTGCCCTGGAGAAATTTTGAATGGGCCGGCTTATTCCTTTATCACCTCTTTCTCCTCTTATTCTTCTCTTCTTGTTGCGTCCACTCGACGAGGATGTGCCTTTGCCGACTTGTACAACTCGTAGAGGGCTATTCGTTACAGGACACGCAAGGGTGTCCAGGAAGACAACGCACTCCCAGAGTGATGCGACATATACACACACACAGACACACGGACGCAGAGATATATAGATAGACAGAGAGTGAAAGAGAGAAAGGGAAGGAGGGAGAGAGAAAGAAAGAAAAAGAAAGCGGGAGATAGATATATTAATGAAAATATAGTCAGGTACAGAGGGATGAAGGGATGAAGGGATAGAGAAATACACGCGCTACGGGGCGCGCGCGCGCACTCACTCACACACTCACTCACGCACGCACACACGCACACACACGCGCGCGCGCGCGCGCGCTCTCACACGTACGCACACGCAAAGGCACGCAGGACGATCGCACGCGCGCAGAGACGGGGGCACAGGGAAATAGAAAGGACACGCACAGAGAGAGTCCTGCGAGCTCTCTGAGCGTCTCGCGTGTTGTCTGAGGACTATTGGATTCACATGAGTCGGCGGCGCTTCACTCTGCTCTTCTTCGCTTTGTACGCATTGGCCAGCGGCACATGCAACGTATTCCAAGTTCACGAAGCGTTGTACCAGTACCGGCATGGGCAGCTGATGAGTCTCGTGTCTAGATGGAACCGAAGCTTTCTAATGGTCATCTTAGGAAGGACCCTTTTCCACATGGTGGTGCGCCGATACCGGAAGCGAGGTACTCGGCCTTGCGAGGACGCCGGCGAACGGCTATCGTGACGTTGTTGTTCGTGGAGGGCCTGGCGCTGGCGCTGACGCTGACGCTGACGCTGACGCTGCTGTCGGAGGCGGACGTTGATGGAGCCGTCGTGAGTGTGTACTAGTCATCGCAGCTATGTCTGCGTCCGATCATCCTGGAAGTCTTTTTCCCGTGAACGAGAGTGTCGCAGAGACAACTTCGCTGATCTTACTGATTTCGTTTCCTTCTGGGCCTCTTCCTTTTCTATGCGGATCCTCCTCGCACTTAGGCGGCCCTCCTTGCTATTTCCGGCGTGCCGTCAGTTGTCACTGTCGTCCAAGGTATCGCGTTGCACTTTGCCCGATCCGTGCGTGCGCGCCTCCTTTCCCCTCTTCCCTCTCTCTTTCTCTCTCTCCCCTTTCCTCTTCCCTTCGCTCTCTGGCCCTACTATTTAAATAGCGCCTCTCTTCAGTCTCACAAATCTCACCCGTCTATCCTTACATTCGAAGCTTGATTCGCCGTTGCACTTCAACTTGCACAGTAAAAAAGTCTCTTATGCGCTTTCGTCCTTCGTCCTTTATCCAACGAGTCTTTGACTTTGTTTCCCTTGTCCGCTTTGGATTGACCAATTTGTGCTTTTCATAGAGGATGCCGAGGAAGCGGAAGAGGCGTTGGCTTCAGAACAAATAATTGCAACGACCTTTCGTATCGATATATCCTGGCCGAATCGGTAGCAAAGACCGTTGGCGGTGGCAGCGCCAGTGAGATCGTCAATAAGCAACAGAATGAAAAGTGGGTGAAAGGGAAAGGCCTGGCAAAGAAGGGGAAAAACGGAAAGGAAAGGTGGGACGAGGCAGTGCTTCCAGGGAATATATTCACGCGCTGACAGTGCTTTTGATGCGTGATAGGCGTGACAGTCGCCTTGAGGAATAAACTTTATCAGACTTTAGAAGGACGAGAGTGAGGATGTGGTTGGGAAACTCGTCAAGTGGAACCGTGTAAAGTCGTGACTCGAAGCACTTGTCGTCGACAGTCGCACACGAGGTAATGTCTCGTGGATGCTTGCTTCTGTGGTAATGCGGCTGAATGATTGCGTGGTTGCGTGGGTGCGTGCGACACGATGAAAAGATCAGTAAGCCCGTGAGTCGATGGGCACACGCGGCGGTTCAAATTAGACTGAGCGGGCCGTGTACGCAGAGCCGAGGCCGGCCACAGAGGCAGCGACTCCTCGCGGACGCCGGTCGAGCCTCTGCGCGCGCACACTGCATGTCGTACACCGGCGCGATGCTCGACGTCGCTCGACGCCGTTCGACGCCGTTCGACGCCGTTCGACGCCGGGAACCCCCTTGTGTCCTCTGTAACAACGATCTAACAAGCGAAGAACCGCACGCGTGATCTCTTCCCTCTTTTCTCTTCCACTGGGGCTTTATACGACCCTATACGACATTAGGCTCTACTCTCTCTCTCTCTCCCTCTCTCCCTTCCTCTCAAGTTCTTCGTTTCTTTTATTGTTTCTTAACATGTTTTGCCATTTCCTCTCCTCACGTTTCCTTCAGCTTGACCGAGTTTCACGGTGCCGCAAGGCTCTTCAGCGCGATCCAAATCTTGCTCCTTGCTTAAATGTGTATACACATGTTCTCTCTGTTGCTCCTATTGTCGGCGCGCACGTATCGCACGAATATCTGGATACGATGGCACTCTCCCCATTTCTTCTTTGCTGGCTTCTTTTCCTCTACACTGCAAATCGACTGACTTGCCTGCAAGTTGGAAAAGTTAACGCGAGTGAGTGACATTGAACCTTTTTGGTTCGTGACCATGAGAATGTCCCGTTTTTCGCGACTCTTTAGTTTCATACATGCTTTCTTGCTCCTTGGCGAAATATGGTATGAAGAGACGTACAGGTTTGCCGATAATACGTTGCAGAGGGCTGGAGGGAGAAGAGAGGGGGGAGAGGAGAGAGAAAGGGAAGGAAACTCCGCATTACCTCGGAGCAGAGAGCTATTCTCGTTATTCGTGTACGCGGAAGAGTCGAGCATGCTTCTGCGAACGAAAATAGTTTGGAAGGAGTCGAGGGGAGTCAAGGAGTAAAGGCGTTGGCGATCGAGGAATTACCGATGCGATGTCGAACGTGACGCGCGCCAGCCCTTCTCTGCACGGTACGCCCTCCAGTTGATCAATTTACATTTGATTATATCGTTAATAGCCCTTTGCCTCGGTATCGGCGTCTCGATGCCCACTCGACGGTTCGTCTTCGCTGCTGTCCCTCCAAGTATTTTCACGCAGCAGTGATCATGCTCGGAACCATCGACGGTGCTTGAAGATCCATTGGCTTCTCTCTCGGTGATAATTGATAAATTTCATCGCAACCACTAAGCGTCGAGGTGCCCACGAAGGATTTCGAGCGGCGGAGGACGCAGATTTGGCAAAATCGGTTTTGGCGAGCGATTGGCGTCAGAGAGTTTCCGGTCGGAAGCACAGGCACGCAGAACGGAAGTGGTGTCAAAGCCAGTAAATAATCGCTGCTCACGAACCACAGAGAAACCAAGTCGCTACCAACTAGCAGCTATACGCTGTGCCAGCGAATTATCGACAAACACTTTCGATATTGGCGAATTGCTGTTGCCATTGCTAGTGCCAGCTGTGCTAGTACTGTTGGCACTATGCGCTATATCGATGTATTATCAGGGTGCGAGTCCCACCCTATGGTACAACGTACGTATACCTATAGTTCGCTATGCCGCACACTCCCCTCTCTATATCTATCTCACTCTGTGCCCCTATACGCACATACAGTGACGTTTACTGCTCTCGTTGCCTGGCAGTATTTCGCCTGGACCTTCGAGCTCTATTGAATTACGTAATGAGGAGAACATGCCAACGACTGCAATCAAAGCATAACCGTGCAGATCATTGAGCTAGTGTGCACACACACACACACACACACACTGCCAGGACTCATCAATCACATATTTCGGAACTCTTTAACGCCTTCCCTCAATCAATGAGCATCGGCGAGACGTGCCGATACTTACAATTATACTTATGAACGAAGTTGAACCGATGCGAATCTGTGAGAAAGCCACGGTAGGAAAGCGACGAAATAAATGGGAGTGAGAATGGACATTTGACGGTTTCATTTAATCGAGTGTACCTAACTGCTGCAATTTGCTAAAGGGCAGAGCGACAAGGACTTTCAGAAATTCCCCTCTAAGCGAGAGGTGAGCGGCCATTAGAGTATTTATGGATTGGGCAGTCAGCTTGAGCGTAGCGTTCGGAATGCGGGCGAAAGGGAGGGTTGCTGGGCCTATTGAGAGTACAGCGCCCCTCGGTGCTGGCACGCGACTCGGCCATCCCTGAGCGCACTCACTGATGCTCGTTCCACACACAGGACACCTTTCGGCCTCTTCGCGCTTTGGCAGGGGATGAAAAAAAATGAATGATTTATAGCACCGCGGCTAGGAGGAATTTTTAATAGTTGGTCGTTCGTTCCTGGGGATGGGGATGGGGTTACGTTTCAATTTTCTCGAAAATCCCACGACAAGTCTCACCTATCTCCGTGCTGTCCACTGTCTTCCTCCGTGATCTTAAATCATTGCAAATGATCCGAAACCATTACGAATGTCCATAAATATCGTGGGAGATAATGCGATTCGACGAAGGTGACGGTCAGGAAATATTGTGGCGAAGAAGGTTTTTTAGTTTGTCCCTTGTGAGGAAAGTGTCCTCTCCCGTGACGAGGGAGGACGTTGTGCCAGTCATGTTCGGTGACGTAACGACTCGACGGTATGCGCCATATGTTTCTCTGTGGAATTGGACTCTGAAAATTTCAAGAAAGCCCGGATGAATCAGAAATGGCGGCGTTCCACGATATATCCACAGGACGTAGGAGAGAGCCGCTAGTCGTAATACATATTTAAAAGGTGATATTTCTGTGTTTTCAAAACGCTGCTGAGAAATGGACGGGCAAAGAGTCTCTTTCATTCCTTTTTAATAAGAGCCGCCTGTGCTCGCCTATTTTTCGACTTCCGGCAGAGCTGAAGGACCGACCCCCTACCAGACAGCGATGCATTGTCTGTGAAGCACCTGGCACGCGCCAACTTCTCTCTCTCTCTCTCTCTCTCTCTCTCTCTCTCTCTCTCTCTCTCTCTCACTCTCTCTTTCTCTATCTTTCTATCTCTCTTCCTTCATTCTCACATCCTACTTCCTACCAGTCAGCTCCTTCCCTTCCTCCCTTTTCTTCCCTTTCATTCTTTCGCTTGCTCGTATTCTTACCACTCCTCTCTCCTCGTATTCGTGGCTGTTACACTCTGATCCGTACGCGACACGTCCAAGGATACAACGGATTCGAGAGAGTCGAGAGTCTCGAAGATTTCGGTAGGGTGGCCGATGGTTGCCAACTCGCTCTACTGTCTAGCACCCTTCGCTTCAAAATACTCGTAGAGGGAGCGTCATATGATCCCAGTTGGCGGCACGCGTCTGCCCTGATCGTTCCGACTGTCAAAACACACCTCCCTCTTTGACTCCTAGGAAATATGAGAATGGCGTGGAGGAGGCGACTCACTGGGATGACGTATATCTCTCCTGCAAATAGAGCCTGGCAAATAAGACACGTGCTAAAAAAGCATGACAGAGTTTGAGCAATCATCTCGAGGAGAGTCGCCACACTAGAGAGTCTTTCCAGGGATATTAGACTTTTCGGTCGAACCAGTTCGGTGCAGCCGCGGTCTCTTGAAAAAAGAAGCAGACCCAGAACGTATCTTTCCCACGGGAACCGCGCGAAGGGCACTGTTTTTAAAGTCCTAAAAAAACGGGACTAATTTGACAGGAGCGAGGCTCTCTCAGGCCACAGGACGTGAAAGTGAGTGCCAGCGCGTCAAAGACAAGATCCTTTTCATTGAGCGAGATGCTAGCGGCCATTGGAGATTTCATAAGTTGCTTGTGAATGATGACTCGATGACTCGATGACTTGATGACGTTATAGACTGAACAACGAAAAGAGTCAATATCGATACAAAGTATCTGTCACTCGGGGAAGCTTTTATGGATTTTTCATATCAGTTCGAAAGTCTTGGACTTCCTGTCAACCGAATAAATATAACGACTTGTCGATTTATCTTCGTACCCTATTTCCTCCGGTTCTTCCCCCATCCTATTCGCCCCCTGTCGCTCTCTCACTTCATTATCTTCATTCGTCGAATTCAATTGTTACCAAATGCGATGGCACAGACCTTCTTTACAGACCGCCGGTCGGGCGGCTGCTGCTCGACTGTGATTCGAATTTCACTAGATCCTCGCGATTCTTTAAAGTTGACTGGCAACGTGGGAAGCTGCAGTCCCCGAAAGAAGCCAGGCTGCTCGTCTTCCCGTGGCGGCTTAGCGTTTTTCGCGAGGTCCTGTGATTTGTCACGTGGTGGGTGGCAGCAGCGCTCCATTACGGTGCATTTTCAATTTCACGGATGCCCCTTCCTCCCCCATTACTGGGCATCTCACACTCATCGGCTCTAGATTACTGCCACAAAGATCATTCTTTTTACTTTGATCGTTAATCGCTTCCGAATGTCCGATTCGCAGATGCACGTATTGAATCCATTGAATCCATTGAACCCATTGACCTATACGTGTTGCACTCTGCTGCTGTTTCGCTCTCTAGCCAGGTGCATGCTTGCGTAAATGCAGTGCGCGCGCGTATTACACGCATGCGGAACACACGTCGCTGTAGCTTCCCGAGAGACATCGCTCGAAATTTAGATTACGGCGATAATTGCCGGGCCGTTACTCCCTCTGGTATACCGTACGTACCTAGCAACGGCAATGCCACACCAACACAATCGAGAATTAGAGAGTAGGAGAATTGCACATAGGAAAGCGTCGGCGTTTTCACGTCTATACTCTCATGTCTCATCCATTGTTTTCCATCGCGTCAAATCTCCGAATTGTCAATCGGCAATCAGTGCGAAAACTTTTCGGCCATTTTTGAAGACGCGTCAAGAATCCAAGCCAATGCAGCATATGCCCTACGTAGTGCAGTGCATGCGCTTCTGTTATCGCGTCGTTGTTGTTCTAGTTGTTGTTGTTGTTGTTGTTGCTGCTGCTACCGCTCGCGCTGCAGCCGCTGTTAGTGCTGTTACGGCAGCTGTTGTTACCGAGGCCACTTAAAGCACGGCAAGCCTAAACTAGTTAAGGATCCTTCAGCAGAGGCCAAGCTTATGCTCTAAATGCCCAGTAAAATTTTGAACCCCCTGATTTTCATTCGACAGCCAAACGTGTCTCATGGGTGAACTAGCGCTTTTGCCGCGCCACTATCTTAGAGCCATCAGTTGTATTAAAAAACGATTCCCAGAAGAAGGAGGAGAAGAAACTCGCAATAAAGCCACTTCTCGACTAATTAGCAGAAAGTCTTAAAAATTTCAAAGTCATTTATTTCTCTATTAGAGTAGCTCGACTGGCAGACTGACGAATCATCCCTGATTCTGCTAAAAGCCAATTTCCTCGAAATGGCTGGATTTTGAGGGAGACGTGGGCGCAAGCAGGAGAAACATACTAAGAATATTCTTTAATTTCTCCAGGCCTGAATACCAAATCCGTCGTCGCCCTCCGAAGCACCTACCCTTCTTGATTAGGAACCGCCACCCTCCTCTCGATTGTCAACAAACAAATCTGCCAATATATCTATAGCTTCCGCTGGCTCTAGTGTATGTCGAATTTCGAAAGATGAAATAAGTTTCGCACAAATCCCTGGAGGACAAACCTTAACGTGTTTCCTTCCTTCCATATTCGCTCGCGTCTGACTACTGTGTATGTCGTCAGCGTACATTCCTCTAAGAAAGTTCCCTGCGAGCCCTCGATGGATCAAGGGCTTAACCACACGCAAGAGAGTTTAAGAGATATACGTGCTGGAACGGGGTTGAGGGGTTGAGGGATTGGGGGAAGGACGATTGAAATTGTTTGTAAAGAGGGCCGCCATTTCACGTTCCATCGCAATGGGTAGAACAACGTCGATCGGAAGGGGCGGACAACGCCAATCCAAAGAAGATGAGAATAGAAAAGGGAAGGAGCGGGAAGGGAAAGGAAGGGAAGGGATGCGACGAAACGAGACGGGACGCAATAGAGATGTCGGTTTGGCTATATAGGCAACTGCACCGAAGGATCTGTGGGGAGGGACTGGAGAGGGAAGAGCGGGGCCGGGGGTGGTAATGGTGTTGGCCTCTGGATTGAGCGCGGTGGCTGCTCGCACCTGTCGCGAGCCCGGTGGTCTCGTTCCACCGAGAGCAAGAGAGCAAGAGAGCAAGAGAGCAAGAGAGCGAGAGAGACGCCCCCGCGCTGCGAGTCCAGAACATTCGCCTTTCGAATCTTCTCTCGTGGTGGCTGCGCTCTCTCTGTCTCTCTCTCTCTCTCTCTCTCTCTCTCTCTCTCTCTCTCTCTCTCTCTCTCTCTCTCTCTCTCTCTCTCTCTCTCTTTCTCTCTCTCCCCCTCTACTCTGATCCTCCTACTAGGATCGGACAACACTACCCGCCAAGACGAAACTCGCAGGGGAGAAGACGGTGTGAGAGACGACAAGAGCCATGGTCTTGACATCACGGTGTCAGCCGAGTTAGCCATGCGTCATAATGTCTAGGTGCAGAATCGACAGACGGAAGTGAACGGAAACGGACGGAAGCAGTGGAAGCAGTTATTCTGTGCTGCTGGAAGCTCGGATCGCTTGGGCAGATCTGCCCGTGCACCGGAAACTCAGCGCGAGCGGAACGTCCGTTTTGATTCGAAATCCGACACCTGCTATCTCTGGCTGCAGCAACGCCGAGGCGCACGGAAGTAGACCCTAGGTGGCTCATGCGATAGAACATAGTCCTTCCGGCATGCAGCTCCTCTTCGCAGCCGTTCGCTCATTCGTTCTGTGCACTGCTCCGACACCAACCGCCCGACAACACACGTCACTCATTGTTAGTCCGATGCGTCTCCTCGAGCACTCGCCAGTGACTACAACCGATCGCCAAGCTGCTCTCAGTAGATGACCCTGCCCTGTGTCCGACGCGGGATGCTGCGCGTGTAACAGTTAGGATGCGGAAACGAGGAAACGAGAGAAGAAGCGGAACGCAATGGAGCACGGGAAGCAGAAGAAGAAGAAGAAGAAGAAGTCGACGAAGAAAACTGGAAGAAGCGAAAGGAAGCGCGCCCGCACGTCATACTTAACGAGGCACGGTTCGCCTCTCGTTCCTTGGCCCGTCAGCTCGTAGGCTCGAACCTCTGTTTATCTTTATCTCTTTTGGTTTGGTTTGTCGGCTCGCGGCTCGCGGCTCGGCTCCGTGATTACAGGCTACCCGGCACTCACCTCGGAGCTCGGGTGGTCCATCCAACGTACGTACTACTACGAGTTGCGCGGGCTACGAGCTACACGATCCTGCAACAGCATCTTCCCCTCGCTAGCACTCTACTGCACCAGGACCAATCCGGAACTTCCCTCGCGGCTCTACACTCGCTTCGTCCATGCGTACGACGGCGTGGTGGTGTGCGTGAATGTGCTACTCACAACCAGAGCTCTCTCTCTCTCACTCTCTCTCACTCTCTCTCACTCTCTCTCTTCTACTTCTTCTTCTTCTTATCGAAGTAGCCCTCTCTTCCTCTAACTACCTGTGTCTTATTAGCGATACAGTCGATGCGAAAAGGTAGTCTGGTTCACGGCGAGTGATGTGTTAATCAGGGATCGGAGCTGCAGTCGACTTTGATACTCGAGCATCTTTCGGCAGGTTCGCAGGTTCGCAGGTCCATACATCGAAAGAAGAAGGACGTGTCAACTGGACGCTGAGCGTCGGGTGTGTCCTCTACTCGCAAAGATTGATCCTCGACGCGTTGTATTTGGGGGTGGTCGACCGATCTTTCACTCGATAGTAGATTGGCACACCTACACTCGCACATCCTCGAGAATTAGTCTTGTGTAGAGCATTTAACTTCAGTCCAGTGAAATGCACCTCAATAAGGTACGAGCAACATAGCTCTTACTCGCACTTTTGCTAATTTCACTGGTTTCTATATGGAGAGCCCTAGAAAGCACGTCGAGAACTGGCGGCGGATAAAGAGAGAGAGAGAAAGAGAGTGAAAGAGTGCAAGCTTGCAATTAGCAGGAACCCAACGTAACGAGTCCCTGCACCTGTGCGGTGCTGCTGTGTAAGGTCGATTGCGGAACCGAAGGGGACGATTCTATTAGGCAGGCGGCAATGGCCCGCTCTAACGACCTCAAGAGAAAACTCCAGCAGTGGTCGGAGAGTGGCTGCGCGCTCTAATCTAAAGTGAATTTCGGCGCAAATGTACTCGGAACAAGAGCGCTCGGATAATTTATCTTTCGCAGCGAGTCCAGCGAGGCGAATGTTTGCTTCGCTCTTCTCTTCAAGTTGCTTCCTCCTGTCCGTAGCATTGCGAACTGCGCAAGGTACATAAGTAAGGAAGAAGTAGAGGCTGACGTTAAGCCGCTACTAATGGAGCTATAGCCCGCAACGACGGTACGCGACGCACTGATTGCACTCGTGCAGGTTCAGCTGCCGACTGCCGCTTTAATTCCGCAGCTTCTCCAGGGATGTCGTCGAATTCTCTTCGTCTTCGCGCAAATTAAAAAGCTGAAAAGGTACGCTCGCCGGTGGAGGTGTCGCGAAGGTGTCGCGAAGGTGTCGCGAAGGTGTCGTGGCTGCCACAGTGACGACGCTACGGCGGCAGAGTCGGTGGGAGGAACACATGTTGGGAGACCGAGCTGCGACACATGATTTTCGTGTGTCGTCTGTGTAAAAAGCTGCAGGGGAGTTAACGACGCAGCGGAAGACTTCATTACCACCATTGCTTCGTGCAGTTTCTGCTGCATAAAGAATGCACTGCTGTTAACCCATTTTGCCATTCGCGTTCTAAGTTCATCGCCTGTATGTCGATCTATAGCGTCGATCTTCCGAACGGCAAGATCCGCGATTAAGTCATTTGCAGTTTTTCATGAAATTCGGCCGAACTCACTTGCTTTTCCACTGGTCGTACGTAGGAATTCCAGTGGATTCTTTGACGTAGCGAGCGGCGAAACGACAGACGGGGGGGGGGGGGGGGGGAGGGAGTCTGGAGGAAATCTGTAAGAAGAGGAATCGAGGAAAGAAGAGATATCGGGGACAGCCGAGCATTCTCGATCCTCCGCTGCTCGTTCGCCGTCCTAACAGAGCAAAGAGAATTTAAATGGCGTTGCAGAAGGTGCGGAACGTGTAAATTCCTGTGTGGTCGAGGTTTGCGGCCCGATTTAAATATCAAAGGCGGCTTAAATCTGACCTATACCACGCTGAATCATGTTACCTATAGCTCGGCCGAGGGATTTACTAAACACATTTCCAGCCGGCGGACTTATTGTTAGCCCGCGTTGACCGGACCGCTAACATCCCTAGACAAAGGTTCGTTCGCGCAGCTCTTTCCGAGGTTCCAGGCTCGTCCTTGGCTCTCTCTCTCTCTCTCTCTCTCTTCCCCCCCACCTCTCTCTCTCTCTCAATCACTCCTTCCCACTGTCTCTAGTGTCTCTACTGCCTCTACTGGAAAGGTTGCCCCTGCTCGCCCGTCTTAAGAGGAAAGGTAAAGCGAAGCCGCGTAAGCTCTCTGGATCTGGACCTCTTCGTTTTCGCTGGCTCGATCGATCGATCGAGAAAACATGACAATTGCGATGGTAAATTGCAAATTGCCGTGCCTATGGGAGTGCGCTCCACTGGGAAAAATGCCAACTGTCGTTTGTTGCAACGAAGAGAGGAAAATGGAACAAAGGAAATGTAATAAATCGATGAAATTGTCGAAGCTTTTTCAGGTTGATGTAGATTGCAAAAGAATTTGCGTGTGCGGCAGACGACAGCTTTTGCCATTTCGCGGATCACCTGCAGCTTTGGGGAGAGTGCAGCTTAGGACATTCGTCGATTACGTCACGGTGTCGCGAGACGGCGTCGCTGACAATTCGCAGTGAGTTCTTACGTGATTAATGAAAATCGGCTTTGTACGTATCGCTTTCAATCGGATTTGCATAATTTGCGACTAGTCGACGTCCTGCGCTAATTTTCTTCTCATACTGTACCTTATTTGCCAATAATCGAGGGTAAATTGGCCTCGGAGAGAGAAGGCAATGGCTATTTTAGTGGGTGGAAAATTATACGGCGGCTTCCACAGGCTCTAAAATGGGCAGCTCTTCGGTTACGAACTATAATAATCATTTCGTCGGTATACCCGTAACTGCCAATGTGGTAGTTAACATATTTACCGGCTCGTTAACGTCCCGCTGCGGCCGACTCATCACCTATCTCACCTTCCTCATCTTCTTCACCGATAACGAGATGAAATTTGGAATTTCTTTTTCTCGAGAGGGCAATCTGTTGCTATCAATGGAAAGAGCCGAAGAGCAGTACTGGAAAAAGAGATTGGCAAGTCGGGCGATGTGAGACCCGAGAGGGTCTTTGCCAGTTAGCCAGTCACCCAGTCCGTCAAGCAGCCAGTCAACCAGCCAGTCAACCAGCCGGCCAGCCAGGCGCAGCTCTTCTAAGGGGCAACACTTTTCCAACCTGCTTACCAGAAGCAGACCCTCCGCGGTACCCGGCTCTTCATTTTTTACCTTTTACTCGCTTTTGATTGGCGGGAGGGGGAAGAGGGGGGCTATAAAGGGCCGCCGAAAAATAAGACTGGCAAAAAGCCGAGCGGACCGCGCGCCTCGGACCGGGCAGTGTGTAATTTTGCGCTGGCTTAGGAAAACACGACGGCCACCCGCGTGTCTCACGAATGCTTTTAAAAATAGAACCAACACGAAAGTACACACCCGCACGCATTGCCGATCATGGTACCCAACTACCCACCTCCGCTCTCAAGAATCACGGAGGATCACGGAGGACCACACTCATTCTCGTCCTCCTTTTACTTTCCTTCATTCTTTTCCTCCTTATGCCAGTACACTGTCCCACCAAGACAACGCCTTGCTTGCAGCCCAGTTATCTCGACAATCTGATACCTGCTGTCGCTACTTCCTCTTCTGTAGCGCCACTGTTGCAGAAATCCCAGTGAAATAGGAGGAGATGAGACGTCGGGACGCCACGGTGAGACCGGTCTCAATGAACGGTAAACACCAGAGAACGCCGATGAAGGATTGAGAGAGGGGAGGGTCGGTTGATTTCAACAGTTGGAAGAAATCGAGAATTTTGTTAACTATAGGCTGTTGCCTTCGTTCGAATCCCCTCTCCCTCCCTCACGCCCACGATTGCCAGGAGCGATGCACTTTACTGTTGGCAGTACAAGTGATAGAAGGCGGGTCATGGTTATCAGCGGTAACAAATGAAAAATAGAAGCAGCAATGACGATCGCCCAATTACAACTTGTTTTTGCTCCCTCTTTCTATCATTTTCTGTTATCTTCCTCCAACGGAAGATTAAGCGCTGGTAGAATAAATTCATTTTTCTCTTTCTCTTTCTCTTTGGGCAGAGTTTGGCACTGTTGGACGAAAATAGAACAAGTCCTGTTAAAAAGGACTGTGTGGAATCTGAGACATCCGCATAGCGAACAGTTAGAAGAAATGAAAGAAGGAAAAGCAAAAGTCCTCGGCTGGATCGCAGATTCTCGAAATTACGGAAACGAAAAAGAAAGGTAAACTGAATGAAGGAGAGATAGAAGACGCTTGGCTCGCGGCATCGCTTATCGCTTAAAAGCGTCTATAACCCTGACGAGACTCCTCAGGGTGTGACCATCATGCTCCTCTCCCGGTCGTTCGCCACCTCAGACTTGGCAAAGTGTAGCAAAGTCAAGAGGCTGGCAGTGAGGAGTCGAAGAAGTAGAAGGAGTCGAAGGGGGTACCGATAGAATGTTGTCGCATACAATTTTTTCTTTGGTAACTAGATACGAACGTCTCTGGGAGGGCGCGGCGCGACGGGACGCTTGGCAAAGTGGCAAAGTGGGAAAGTGGCAAAGTGGCTAAGCGGACGACCGTTCGAGCCTCACGTAGCTGCTGCTCTTCGATCCACGGCGCGGCAGACAGAGGGTTCGCTCGTTTGCTCCGTCAAGATAGACGTCGGCGTCGATGCAACGGCGCCTATGCGCGGTTCCGTTATGGGCTATAACCTGTGAACTATGAACTACGATAGCTTAATCTTAATCGGAAATGTTTCCGCAAGAGTAAGAGTAAGAGTATAATTGACGAATTCTCAGATGATTTCTGGAGGCCATAAACGGGCATCGCCATTTGCCCATGAATATTGCACTGTGGAACTCAGACACGAATAACTACAATCTGTAATTGTTTATAGGCAGAGAGAAGGAAATGCTTTAATACGCGGGACTAGGTTATTAATTCCATTATGGCTCCGTTTCATACGCGTCGCACCGCAGAGCTCAATTTCTTTATGAAAATTTCCACAAATCTTCATAATCACACTCGAGCCTCGCAACGCGAAAACGCTTCGAAAGCAGGAATCTTTACGTATAACGTCGGCATACATTTCTGATCCAGAATCCGCATCGATCTCTGTTCTCAACCTGTTTTAATTCGAGTATCAGTTGTTAATGATTTTTAGACGGAAGTACCGACTCTGCCGCGAATAGGCCACAAGTTCCGGGACTTCTTTCTGACCTGCGTGCTGTCAGGATATAAGGAGAGTGTAAGTGTGTAGGAACTGTGTGTAACCTCTGCAGGGTTTAGGTAGTTACATCGTAGGAAAACGCGAGGGACTTTATCTTCGAACGTAAAGATCCCTCAGACTCCGATCCGCGAAGCGATCCTTAATTCGGGTCGCGCTACGGCTGCATTTCGGGTAAGGGCCATTCCATAAAAGTTATATGGTGGAAGATAAAGATGTTATCATCCTCGACGCCAAGGGCGTTGCGGCCACTAGCAATAAGATTACACTTTTATGAATTTACCTCTTTCCACGAAGCGCTTTATATTATTTCGAGCGGCGTAACTTGAGCGCTACCGCAGCCAGTCGCCATCGAGCAAAGACGTTCCCGGCGACGTCGCTCCACTTGCTAACGACGTCGAGCGTCGATGCGATGAGCCAACACAAAAGTACGGGTAGAAGAAAGAGGATGAGGAGCAAGCGTCGATGACGGCGAAGGAACAGGAGCACTTTCTCGATGGATCACTCGAGGAAGCACTTTGGTGGTTGGCAGCGCGCTACTGGTGCTGCTGCTGATGCTGCGTTGCGCTGCACAGGAACCTGCCATGCCAAGTAACAGCGTTTTTACGACGGTCTCCATTCGACTCTCTTGACATCGGAGCGCACCGACAACGTGGGTGAGCCTTGCCACGGCCCGCGCTGCACATTCTTCTGCAAATTCCATGGAGATTCGCCGTGACGCACCGCTGTGACCTAACTTGCACGAAAATCAGGAGATATTCCACGGAAAAGTGGAAGGAAAGCGAAAGAAACGAAGGTAGGTATCGATCGTGGAGACGAGTGAACGAAACGAAGAGAGACGTTCCTCATCTCCGTCGGAATAGGACGATGCTTTAAATCAGTGATTTCCGTTAAAGTCTGTGGAAGCCGAGGGAGCAATCCATTCGTTGGGACGGACCCTCTATTTCCGTGAAGGAAACTCAGTCCACCGTACCTACGCCATGCATCTACGTCTTCGTGAAGGAGGAGTCGTCGCAGGGCAGGACCAGCTTTAATATTTCTATACATTTTCCTAGGCCGCGAAATATTTGCTTACATACGTAAACGCGCACGCGATCAAGTTGGAGTTGCGGGAGTTGCGGGAGTTGCGGCAGTTTCTACTAGATATCCAGAGGCAAGGCTGGCTATTTGCTGGCTAAAACTCTGCGAGTGCCTTGTCGAGTAAAGGGTGAGTCGGACAGAGGAAAGAGGATGACGAGGGTGGCCAGACGGTAGGGCGGCAGGGCGGAAGGGCGGCCGGGCGACGTGGCGGTGCGGTCGGCATCCGGGCCGGTGGATTAAAATGTTATTCGCCGCGGGCGGTCCTATCAAACGACCCGTGCACCACCACGCTACGAATAACGATTTCGCTTTTTGTTATTACCCTTCTATATAGGTTGTGCTTTGCTAACGACGCTGTAGGGCCGCGTAACTCTGCGCAACGGTGCGTTACCCAATCGAGTCTACATTGGAAACCGATCCGTCTTACTTTCGTTTATTCAAAAGACTTTTACATTTATGGACTCGCGACTTTGGCACTTCCCTCTACACTCGGTAGGAATCCGTACTAAAAAAGCGATACAGTCATCTCCTTAAGTTACTGATCTTTCCGGCAGCTGCACGAACGTCGGAAGGATCTTTCGGCCAAGTCTTCATAATCTGCGATTGGTGCAGGATGTGAAGGGCGTCACTGGGCACCAGAGGGCAAATAAATCATGGCATTATTCAAGGACTAATATGAATCCCGGGAAAAGAAGCGAGATAACTTTGTGTAATTCAAGCGTACGGCGAGGAATACTAATTCGAACGATTAATCTCGCCGGGCAGCTTCCGAGTTTCGCCCGACGTCCCACCTCACTCCTTACGCTAGATTAATAGTACCGTTAGATTATCGAGTTATTCCCGCGAGATGCCTGAAGGACTTCCGATCCGAGCAATAATCGTGTGCTCGACGTTATCGCGTTATCAGAATATCGGACTGCGATTTTGCGGCGGGTCGCCAAGAGGAGCGCGCGACTGCCGGAAGTCAAGCGTCAATCGCCTGCGTCAAAGCTCACGGACTCTTCAAAAACATGTGTATGCGTGGGTGTGCCTCAGAGGGAAGTCGCTCTGTCGCTCGTTCATAATCGCGACATCGGCGCTGTCCGCGTAGAAACTAGAAAGGTCGAAAATACGCGTTCATTCAGTTGTTCGCTCTATTTTTGAGTTGAGTAATCTTGCGCAAAGATTTAGCAATTTTCTAACAAACTGCCAAACTTCGACTCCTCCCACCAAGAGTCTCGCGCTCTCTCGTAGTTCAGTTGGAAAATTCTCTTGGCCACAATATACATTCGCTTATAGGACGAACTTACATTTCCTAAACTTCCGTAGGGAATGATGGGAAATTGCACGCGAATATCCGAAGCCTTCTGTTGCAAATCTGTCTGCGAATGCTCGCTTAGATGCTGCTGCAGTCCTCGGCCGATTCGGTTGCTTTGTTCTTCGCGCAAAAAGGGCTTTTCTCCATTTTATAGGAAACTATTGCGCGCGTGTTGGACCAGCATTCCATAAACGATTAAAATATTATTTCCTATCTTGATGTTTCTAGAGTAACCGCAATCTGTCAAACTGAATGCATGCCGTGAACGTGCACGCCAAGCGGCAAATTCACACGCATTGGACGACGATAGCGAGGACCAATCGGCATCGCGGGAAAGCGAGAGCGATACTTTCAAGATATTTGCGATATGCGGCAAATTAACTCTGACATGGATCTTATACTAAAGGGGGCGGGAAGGAAAAGGAGGAAATATCGCGGAGACTCCTCGCGAGCAGTTCATCCCAGTCTCTCATTGTTTGTTAGCCGAAAGGCGAACAGGGTTATTTAAAAGTGGACATGGCCGATCGGTGTCGATGTGGAAACGTCACCGCGACGAGCGACACGGGCTCGCTTAATGCACGTGGCCGTCATTGGCGAAGCTCCATGGCCCACCTGACGTGTACATCGCGAGTGAGTACTCGGCGATGAGTCGCAAGAAAGAAATAAAAGAGAGAAGGAAGGAGGCAAGCGAAAATAGAGAAAGACGATAGGATGGTTGCGAAGAAGGAGAAATTAGAGAAGGTCGCAGAGTCAAAATGAGAATTTACATCGAGGTATGCGGTCGCCTCGTTTCTCCCTCGTTTCTCCCTCGTTTCTCCCTCGTTTCTCCCTCGTTTCTTCCTCTTTTCTTCCTCGTTTCTCGCTAGTCCCTTTCATATTAACTCATCATAAATTTGCATGGCGAATTGGCGTAATCACTACTAGGAGGACCAGTCTCGACTCGAGCCATTTCGGTTGCAGTCTGTCTCTGGGCAATGCAGAGAGAATGGGATTTTAACATGAAGATTTGGCGCGAACGAATTCTAGACACCGAAGGGACGTATTAGGCAGTGAATTTCATGAGTTTTTGCGACTGATTCAATAGCTCCTCTTTTCTCCGACATCTGCTCTCTCCGCCACGAAGGAACTGTATTTGCTCCGTTTGGCTCGCTGCTCAGAACATTGACAACCTGAACGAGAAAACTTTACCCGCGAGGACAAAGCTCGCGGAGTAATTAACATAATTGGAATGATTCTTAACCGTGAACGCGATAAAAGTCCCAAAGAGGCAAACTTTTAAACAGCTTACTAATTTTCAACTGGAGAAAGTTCATCGAGTTTGAAATGTCGAGAGGCCGAGGGACGGAGGTCCTTCTCGAGGATGCTGAGTAAGAGTACTCTGAGTAGGTACCACGAGCTACTGTGAGCAACGAGTTGAATGAAGAAAGTAGGTAAAAATAAAATTCAACTACCCTTTCCCTTTCTCACCTTCGGGATGCTACGAGCAGTTTGTCGTTGTTTTTGTTGTTGCCGAATCCACGGAATTTCAAGAGAAGGGTTGCCTGTAGCGACAACGAGGATCTTACGTGACTCCGTGCGACGTAATAACTCGTAAGTGAATTAGAAGCTCTCTCTTAAGGGGTTTCGGGAAGCAGCATGGAAGTACGGTACGAGGGGGTACGTGGAGGTACGAGGAGGTTGCGGGGAGGTACGAGGAATGGTAAGTGTAGTGGCGAGGGGCGAAGGAACTAGGTAAATGGAAGGAAGGCAAAGGCAGCAGGAGTAGCAGATTGCTTGACAAGATTGTGCTTGCAGATGACGAAGGGTTCAAAGGGAAGAGGAGGATGAGCAGAGAGTTGATGGAGGAGAACGTAACGGGGAAGATGGGCCAATCTCTTGGTCACCTCGTTACGCGAATCTCTTTAAGCGTCAAGGCGTCGAGTTGCCTTAAAACCGAAGGAGCCCCGAGCGACGTGGCCAAGTTCACGAACTCATCGGCTTATCGGACGTGTTAATTGCGCGCTCAAACGGATCTGCCCTCTCGAGCTTCTTTTGCCAGCGAGTGACAATGGGAGGAGAATCGCGCGTTTCTTCTCCCTCTCTCGTTTCCTTCTTTCTTCTGACTTTGTGCTCGCTCGCTACTACGGCAGTATCGGCCGTTCATAAAGCGAGGAGGCAGGAACATTTATCCTTTCGGGGTAGCAGGCTTGGACAGCGGAGAATAAACGGAGTCCGGGGCAGTCTTATTTTGGTGCGACTCCGCCACCGCGATACGCTCCAATGGACGGAACCATTATTTCTTCAGTGTCGACAGCTCGACCTGCTTGCCTGGCTGCCTTGGCTGCCTTGGCTGCCCGCTTGCCTGCTTGCCTGCGTGCTTGCTTGGTTGGCTGCCTGCGCCTACCTTCCTGCAGTAGTCGCTTAGCCTGAGAATCCTACCAAATACAGCGCCAGAGAGCTGCTCAACGTGCGGAGTTAAGAACTGAAAGGCCGCGAGCGGAATTCTCTCCGCTCCTGCGACTTTCCTTGCGAGAAGGAACGCGGCCAAGACTAAGCAGTGCGCTGACGTACTTCCCTGTCGGAGCGACGCGGAAGTAGATGAGTGCCAGCGGGACCTTCGTCTCGTGCGTCGCGAGACTTCCGACTTCCGATTTCCGACTTCCGACTTCCAACTTGCCACAATGCGCTGGCCCTCTTTGACATACGCTTGGCTCTCATTGCACGGGGGATTAGTAATTTTAACAGGGGCAGATTCTTTGTCCCGCGGGACTCTAAGACAAATAGCTCCATTTGCGATCCTTTTGGCCTAGACAGTGTGCTAGATTTTCTTGGTTCTCCATCCGGCATGGTGCTGGGATTCCCTAACGCCCCGACGGCCACGGCTGCGTTTCCCTCGAGAACACTACTTTGCACGGTCGCTACGTTCGGACGAAGCGTCTCTCATGTATAATAAAATATGATAAAACTAGCGAATCCCGAAGACCCGGGCAGCCAGCGAGCCGAGAAGCTCCGCCGCTTTTCCGCATCCCTCGACAGTCCCAGAGAGTCCTGGCTGGAAAGCGAGTGTAACCGTTGGATTTCTGCGGTCCATAATTCAAGGAAAATGACGCCGGAGCAGGACGACCAGGCAGTCGTGATTCCATTCCGGTAACGTCGGCAACGGCCAACGCAAGGACCGCGACGAACGTGAAAATGGGTGCGTCGGTTATGACGACATTGTGGCCCATTGCTGCCCCCCTCCCCCCCTTCCGCGGAGAGGATAATGGATCAGCTTATCCCAAGCAGCTATGGGAATGGAGGATATTCCGCTAGTAGACGATTTGTTCGATGAATGGTTGCGATTTTTTCCGAACGATGGGTTCTGTCCACCTAACTAAATGTGGTCGATCGAGGCGACCAAAAGCATCCAGATGCGTCCGGGTCAGCGGGTCGATCGTTAAGACAAGAGATGACCTGGCTTCTTTCGTGACGACTGTAGCTCGGTGTCTACCGCGTGCCACGTGTGCGCAAACTGTCATCGAAGGATCGATCGATCGGCCGCACGACCGATAGATCCCTCGCAGCTGGGTTCTTCGCTATGTGGCGAACATTTGTTATCGGAAATACATGGAGCGTGGCAGGGGGAGGTAGTTCCGATTCACTTTGAAGATGATCAGCGTGACACAAACTATAGGCACAGGTGCTATAGTTACCAGGTAAAATTTGATCGACGAGCGACCACGAGCTGCGCGGCTCGAAGGGGCTGTGTGGATAAACGGAATCGACTAGTAGGTGCAGCAACACCCTACCGGTTGAATAGTAAATGTCAATTTGACTGCGACTCTGCGAATTAGGTATTGCAAGGTATGGAAGGAGAGAAGCGAATTGGAGAAAGCACGCGATAAGTGGGCAGCTAGATGAAGATCAGTGCGTTAAAGGAAGAAAGACGAATGGAGGAGCGAAGGAGCGGAGGAGTGGAGGAGTGCGAGCAAATTCAAGGGAGTCGATGGTAAAACAAACAAGACGCGAGGTCCTATCCCAAGACGCCCGCGGCGACGCATGCCTCGACGGCCGACTATCCTTTTGCGCTTGTTGTTGCCGCCTGCCCGGTACATATTATGCGAGAATTTTAAACGCCGAATATTATGAAATTCTTTCGCGTAATCTTGCAAGAATACGTGTGCTTGATAAGTTGTCTGTTGCGTCGAGATGGCAATTAAGTCGAGCGCCGACGCGTCTCTTCTCCTTCCTTCTTCTTCTTCCTCTTCGGCTTCTTCCTCATCCTTTATCTGGACTTGTATGCTCTGCCTATTAGCCCACGCGCCAACAGCACGCGAGAAGATCGTCTTTAGGCGATTTTATCAAGTAGTTTTACAAACTTTACGTCTTAAGAGATCTTCCGTAAACTCTGTTACTTTGAACGATCGCATTTTTGACTTGCTATGACAGTCAGCGGATCATAAGAACACTTGTGTGTGAAAGACAAGGGTAGGAATATTATTGGATCCAGACATGATGGATTAGCTATGCAACGAATACGCATCTTTTGATGGCTACCACTTACGAACGCATTGACGTAATGTACATTTTTATATCGTGAAGGACCATGAATAGATGTATACTAGAAATAAGGGTAAAAGGTCGAGACTCTCGTATTCAATTTGGAGTTGCTACATCTCCGATACTCTCGTTGCACTCTCGTTGCTCTGCGTTTATCCGTCCATCGTCTTATCTATCTATCCATAGATACAAACATAGCTCCATCCGTCCATCCGTCCGCCCAGTCATCCTTTATTCTCGACAATCGTTCGTCCAACATGAGCCAAAGCGCGCGCCGAGTCCACGGATAGGCCCATATATAGTCCATGGATAGGGCCCACATGACTATTTTGGTGGCAGAGTCGAAAAACTGCGAGAGCGAATTAGAGATCGGTCTGCTTCGGTCGAAGGTTCGGATGCTGCGCGCGAACAAAGTCGGTTGACTTTTGGGAGGCCGCAGTAGGAAGACCGCGGCGGGCAGGCAGGAACGTAATTGGTTCTGCATATTTATGAAGGAGTTCTCCGCGCGCGGTCACTCTCGAGCGCTATGTCATTTACACGTAGGCAGGTATGCACGTCGATGCGATATTCATCGATAAATATCACTTGGCTGCCGCGGCGCACCGCGCTCGCAGTACCATTTACCTGCGTCGGGTTTACGACCTTTTTTGCGGACAATAATCTACGACGTTCGTTAGTCACTTTTTTAGCAAACGATTTCGAGGTAAATTCGAGGTTCCCTCGCGCGTATCATGGAAGATGGCTTTAAATCTTTTTGCGAGCCACCATCGGCCCGTTTCCCGCCTCTTTGCCCCTTTGCCCCTTTGCTCCTTTGCCCATTTGACCACCTGTCCATTTCCGACTGTCTGGAAAATTGCGAAAGATCCACACTCGCCATCTACGCGCTCGCGAGGCTTTATTTTGTTTTCCCTCTATCGGTGCCACTGAACGCCCCCATTTGTTTCGTTGAGTGGAAGCATTTTTCAGTTCTCTTCGGACTGCTGCCGCTCTCACCCTCTTCTCGACTATATCCTCCCCGATTTCCCAGACTCCCGCACGCTGCCGCCAGCCAAGATGGGATTTTATGCTGCAGTTGGTGCCGTTCTGTAAACCTAGGGAGTCTCGATAAGAGTAAACGGAGTCAGGATGCCTCGCGAATTCCGATCGATACGCCCAAAAATTCTTGGATTTTCGTTGAATCTTTTAGTTCACGCGAATCACAGATCGATCGTTCGTACGCCAGAGTACGTCTGCTCAACCCTGTTTTGCCCCTATCTCGCCGCCTCCCACCTCAACTCATTTCATTCTGCCCCATCACGCCCTTCCCTCCCCCTACTCTGCCAACCCTCTTTCACCAGTGCCCTTCGAGGGAACAGGAAAATCCCCAGCGCGAACCCTTTTCGTCTTCTTTCCAAGATAATCCTCGGCACGTCGTTCCTTGATTAAGAAATGGGAATCAAGATCTCGGGAACCTCGAACGTTCACAAGACACGCTTTGCACTGGCTGGTACCAGCCGCGACTAACGCGACGCTGCCGCAACGGGACTGTTCCTCTGCGTCGTGTGGCTACGTTAAGACAGTTTCCAGATGGAAATTTGCCATTGACGTTATATAGGTGCTAGCTTGCCAAAGATTGGCCAACCTTCGGCAACTAATCTTGGCCCAATATTGAAATGATACCATTGTATTCATTACTGTTGTGCTAATTTTTGCGAAAACTGAGCTTGTCATCGGCGTATCATTGGCTGCGGCTTGTGAAACTCGTAGGAAAATTTTCCATTGCCGATAGTTTTTTGCCAAGGGTAATGCGTGGTAAATCAGTGAAAATCAGTGGAAAGCCATTCATTACTTTTGGCAAAAAACCATTGGCAATGAGAAATTTTCCTACAGGAAAGGTTCGTCCACTATAAACAGCCAAACAGTCCAATTCTGGAATTATAAATAACATAAGTGGAAGGTCAATTTATTTTGAAGAACACAGTCAGATGTTATTTGCCTATATTGAGATAATAATGGGCATCATTAGCAAATTATATAAAAATTCACTCAAAACGAATTTGATGTTATTAGCGTCCAAGTGAAATCATCGTAACACTGCTGTTTTTACAAATAATTATTGCTATTTTTACACGCTAATTACCGCTATTTTCTTTTCCCCTCTTTCTTTCCCTATTCGTCCGCCGCGGTCCTCCTCCTTCCCTCCTTCAGCACCAACTCTCGATTGTTGGATATGGCTTTCGTTTCTTCTGAAATGCGTATATCTGAAAACAACTTACATGAGAGTCAAACGAAAAATTGTCACTTATATATAAAATACATATTCTTTGACAGCTTACGAGAAAAGAAACGATGGGTCATCACCTATGGACGAGTCGAGAAGTTATGTTAACTGTCATCTTCTATTGGCGGCAGCTTGGCTGGCACTGCGAACTATCTTCGTTTAGGTTCTCCTCATACGATTGGGCTAATACTGACTCCTTTTCGTGCTAATGAATGGCCCACGGAAAATATTTTTTATGTAACAATATCTGTCCCATGCTCGGACCAATCATGTCCCTTTGATTGATCAAATATCAAGCAGTTAATAAAAACATCAATATTGAGGCAAGATGGAATACATATATAACCTTGGCAACAAATACTAGCTCAATATGTTACCAGTGATTAATCATTGGCTATACAAGGAACTTTTCACCTGGGTTGTTTTATTTTTCTAGGTATCAACAAGACTCCTCTGATCTTGGAGTCATCGGCCGCACCCGCACCGAAAACGTAGATACGACAACAAGGAGAGAGAAGGAGGGTGTTTTAGTTGGTCTCGCCTTAATATCCGTGCGCAACGAACCACTATACAGACCGTTCGATCGGACTCGAAAGTTTGCTCGTGAATTATGTGCCTCGCGTCCGGGAGATGCAAAGGCGGCAAAAAGGGCGCGATTCGGTCGTACATGGAAATTAAATAATGTCCTCGAAGAAATTGTCGTATCAAGTTTTTAAAGCGAAGCAATGCGAAGGTAAAGAGGGACACACACTTCGCTAGATATACCTAGCATATACAAATGAAATGCGAATAAGCAGGCGCCAGAAATATCATTAGTCCGACAGATACCTACTGGGAATACATATCCAATGACACTTATTTATTTGTACGTGCTCATCGGATTAAGTGGATAGAGATATCTTTGAGTCAGATACACTTTAGTGACGCTTTCAGTCCTCCTATAGAAGAAGCCAGGGCCAAAATTTAAGTCAATTTCTCAAGATCCTTTGCAGTGGTGGTACGTAATATTATCGTGGGATAGGACAGCTCAGCCAGAGTTCTCTCGGTGAAATACACGAGAAAGCATCGCTGACAAATTGTCTGTAATCGACGCCTGGCTGAGCACACCTGAAACTCAAGTGGAGTCTCATGAAAGTATTTGTTAAGCGGCAGAAGGTGAGAGAGACGATAATGGGCATGACGTGGATGGTAACTGAACAATATCGAAAAAGGATTGCTGCTGGCAATGGTGACGGTGATGGTGATGGTGATGGTGATGGCGATGGCGATGATGAACCAAAGGTAGAAGCTACTAAACGCGATCAGAGAAAGTTGCTCACCCGGCGACACGACACGAGGTGAATTCTGTGTGAGATCGTTGCAGTTTCTATGTGGGTTCTTCTTGGGGGCGACCAATTACAGTGCGTCTCAATATGGCGAGGGCGGGCTTAATAAGGAGGGAGTTTCGGCGCGCGGCTGAGGGACAAAGCGGAGGCCGATACAGGAGGTCAAAAATGCGCTCAAAAAATTGCCGCCAATTTGAATTGCTAATGTCGTTGCGTTGGGCCTACCGGTGCAAAACAATGGCCAGCGTAGCGGTATATCTCGGCGAAACGCCGCGGTGACGAAGCCCATATAAGTGTTCCGTTTGGCTTGCAGAAATGCAGCCCAGTGAAATAAATAAAAAGAAGCCTGTGCCGAAGCTTCATGGACGCGCACCCTAAATAATTAGTCACCGCCACGTCGGAGCAGGATGCAAGGAGCTAAGGGAACCAATGGGAATCCCAGTATCTCCCGCGATAACTGCGAGCGCTCCAGTTTTCCCCAGCTTACTTCACTCCTATTAGGGTTCTTGGGTAAGGAGCATTGGAGCGACGCGGCATCGAATTTCCCTGGAAACAGCTTAAACTTCAGAGCAAGGAGGTTCGCGAGGCATTTGTCCTTGATAAGATATTCTTAACCCACCGCAACGACCACCGTCAGAGTTTTGCCGGTCTTGGTGGCACGGCGGTTACCGATACCGGTAAACCGCGAGCAGCATTCTTGCGCTAAATACCGTCGATTCTGCAGCGGGTCTCTACCTCTATCCAGCCTCTTCCGGTCCGCGTGGCTCTTACTCGGATGCTTGCTGCTCTAAGCTACCCTTGGCAGCAGCAAGATACTCGAGGAGATGCACGCTACTCGGGAAGCTCTTTACCGTGAATTAAGAAGCATCGGTTGACGGACAAGTGTCAGCGAATGACAGCGAATGACAGCGAATGACAGCGAATGACAGCGAATGGCAGCGAGAGGAGGGAGAAATGTCGACGCAGGCACGTGTGCATCTATATGTATAATAGAGCATAGCCTTCTCGTAGCTACAGTTTAAGTGTTGTTTCGCAGTCGCAGCTGCACGGAATAACGTTCTTTGCTATAGAGTGCGCGCGTGCTTATGCTTGCGAGCGAGAATACGTGAGGAGAGGAGAGGAGAGGAGAAGAGACACGGGTGCTGCTGGAGGAGGAAAAGGAGAGCTAGAGAGGAGTCTGACCGCGAGAGCGTCTGGCCAGTCGGTCTGTCTTTACAAGGGCTTGTGCCTTCTTGGCGTGATCTCCTTTCGTCGTTGCCGTTGCGTGGCGTTGCGTTTTGCGCCGCAGGGACGCAGCCAACGCGTCGCTTTTCCTGCGGTATCACTTAACCAGTTAACCCATATAGAAGCGGATTCGGTAGCTGCACTTTTGCTGTTCGAACAACGGGAGAGCAAGTGCATAGAAGCGAGAGAGCCGTGAGAGAGCCGTAGCCTCTTCCTCTCCCTCTCGACTCTTAAGGCTCGAGTCATTAGGAATTTTCAGTAGAGAGCCCGAGAGTCCAGAGCCAACTCTACTGGGGATGGTGTTACTAGGAAAGTTCTGGCTTAAGATCCAGCTGGGTACCTCGGTACGTGGCACGCGGTCCGTGGATGGCAATGGGCCTTAAAAGGATATTTGCCGCTTTATATGGGAAGTATCGGATACCAAATACATCGCGGGCGAGGAAAAACAAAAGAGGCGCGTGTTTCAGTCCTCGGCTTGCTGACACCGGTTCAAAATAATGTCATTCGCCAGAGCCAACTCGGCTCGAGGGACTCGAACGAATCGAACGAATCGAACGAATCGAACGAATCGAACGACTCGAGTTGACTGGACTCTCCTCTCTCGAACCTCTCGACCCTCTCGACTCTCTCGACTCTCTCGACCCTCTTGAGAGCGACGATGGCCTCTGTGACTATAGGGTACACAGCATGCTTCCATCAATTCATCCGAAAATCTCGATACGCTTTCTTCCCGGCTAGTCGGCTATTCTTGCGACAAGAATAAGTAAAGGTGCCAAGTGTGGCTTCTTCCCAAGAAAGTCTTTTATGAGGCAAGAGCTAGTACTCTCCCGACCCCTCAGTCCTCTTTTTCACTTATCCTACATTCACACACCAATTCGGTATCGACTAGCTTCCAAATAATTTCCTTCTTGCCTCTTCCGCTCGAGTCACTGGCAAATAGCGAAACAAACTTCCGCTTTGAGGGAAAGTTCTTCTTGAATAGGCCGGATACGAAAGAAAACAAAGTAGGTCCACGTCTGCGTTGTTGTTGGTTTGCAAGCGGGAATCGGTGTGGCGGAATCGCGAAATGGCAGAATGGGAGTGCAGATGCCGATAGAAATGGGATTGCGAGTACCCAAAAGGGGAGGGAGTAAGTGTAGAAATAGGTAGAAATAGGTAGAAATAGCAACGAGATGGGAATGGAAACGGCAATGACTATGGTACTACGATACGTCATAGAAACGTATAGATGAGTGTTCGATCGAGTCTCCAGCATCCTATTGTGCCTTTTGGCCTCTCTCTCTCGCTCCTGGACCAACCTGCCACGCGCCTTCTGCAATGTTGTCACCGCGAATGGACACGAATCCTAAAGCAAAGCCTTCGACGCAGCACGCACCAGCAGCGGCGCATGAATATTTAAAACAGAGTCGCATTCACGATAATAGCGTCGGTCGCAATTATCCGCGTCACAGTCAGGTGGGGGACCAGACATCGTTCGTTTGATCTCTCATCGGGCTAATTATTATGCGTCACTCTGTAAACTTGTCGGTTAATGGCCTCTCTGTTGCGGTAACAGGAGTAGTGCCAGGAGCAACAATACAAGCGACTAACACGAGTAACACTGTAACTATCGGCAGTAACAGAAGCAGCAACGGCTGCAGCCCCAGCGCAGTGTGCTTCCCTCGTGAAAAGTCTCATGGAATGAAAAGGTCCTCTGTCGATTCTCGGCACGCTCTGCGGAAACGAGCAAACGCGGAAACGGATGGATGCGGCTTCCGCTACGGACATTTTTCCTCTTTCAAGGGAGAAAATCCTCGGAGCGACCGCGAAGGACGGGAACAACAAGAGTTCTGGCGGCTATGTGAAATATCCTAAACCATAAATAAAAAATGGGACGCGTGACCATAATAATAATGGTTAAATAATTTCCTTCTCACTAATTTATTATTATTTATTATACAAACCTCTCCCACCCTTGAGGATTATCCGATGAAGACTAAATCGCCGGCATGTGTGCTCGGTGTGTCAGCGACGTTTTGTGAATTTTGTGAATGATTCTCTCTATAGCGCCGAATGCTGTTTGCAACTATAGAATAAATAGTGACCAATAGGCAAAGAAAGCTCTGAAAAAATCTGATAAAGTTAACTTCGATCGAAATCTTAACAACCGCAAGTGAAACGACGATACGAGAGTGAAAAGGGCACCGGGGCAGGCAGGGTGGACATCGACGAAGCAGCCAGTCTCCGGCAACCAGCAACACCAGCAACCGGCTTTACGACTGAGACCCTGAGGGCCACTAAACTACTTCACTAAACTAATCAGGATTTACAGTCCGAACGTTCCTCGGGCCAGGACTACGCAATCGCCACTACTATCATCGCCATCATCAACGACGAGCATTCCGCTCAACAATCGTCAAGAGCAATTACCTTCCGGAAGGTGATGGTGGTGGAAAAATATTATATGGAAAGTATAAAAATCATATAAAATCAATATACCACTTTGCCCACATATTAACTTTATATAAATTTTTAATGGAATCTGTTTATTTTTATGAATCAACAGTAATATAACATTTTTTTAAATGAGTTGATATTATTTACCTAAAAACGAAAACTTCAATAATTCTTGGTGCATCAACTCTAGAGGAATCGGTTATTCACACTTAAACGAATTCCGATTCAGATTATTTTATTTCTATTCGCGATGCATATCGAGTTCATGCTATCCTAGTCACTATGATTGAAGTAAAAGTTTTAAGGATATATAATTTTATATAATTTGTATACTTTCCATATAATATTTGTCCACCTGGGCCGCTATGCCTCTTTCGACTAATGCAACACGCCCGTGCTCTTGTTTGTGCTCTTGAGGTAGTATTCTTATTTCTTATAAGAGTCTCGCCCAGCTCCTCCTCTTCCTAGAAAGCATCTTCATCCTGTGAGAGAGCAGAAGGAAGTAAAAGGACACAGGGCGTCTTTTTAGCATCCAAGATAAACTAGAACGGCAGGAAGATAAGGCAGCTTTATGGTTTGACGTACGAGCTTCCCGGCGACTACTTGCGAGACAAAAGGTAGGAAAACTTAAGCTCAGGTTAACAACTTCAAAGAGACGGATACGAGCAGCGAAAGAATAACCTCGACTCATTCATTGTTACGTTATTAAGTAATTGCTCGAAGATCCATCGTAGTGTCGTAACGTCTTTGCCCGCATTATGATTGGTTATTCGCAAACACAGCCCTTGCACAGGAGCCCTTTCCCTGAATATTTCGTTTGGCCAGCAGTTAAATTTCAGACTTTCCTACTTTTTTAGAGGGATCTTGTAAGAGCATCCCAGAGGCACAGAAGAGTAAAAGGATTCTTTAATGTTATAATCCTCGCCACATCTAGAGAGACTACTGCTCTACTGTTATGCGCTGGCTCACAGGGATCGTATCGCGAATTCTCATTGTCCTTCGAGCCAATGAAAACCCGCCGCGTCTCCTTCTTTGTTTTACGATTAATTCTGCGTTAAGATGCAACTAGTATATCTCCGTATATCTGCGATATCAATTATTTGGAAGATCTGAAATGTCGAAATTATCTAGCAGATTGAGGCGAACCAGAAGAGCAATAACTATCTCTACTGGAAGAATTTACCGGGTCGAAAGGTCGAGGCATTTCGAACTTGAGTATTATCCGAATAGGTTGGCGTAGCTGGGACTCCGCGAAGGAACTTTCAAGTAGAATGATCGAAGCAAGGGTGGAAGGGAAGGGAAGAAACTCGTGTTAGCAGGAGAAACGTAGAAGGAGATCCAGAGCGCGACTGCCGCTTTCCAGAGTGTGTTTAAATCTTGGAAGGGCCGGAAAGGCGTCTCGCTTCTTCTTCGTAGGAAGTTCGGAGCGCGAATATAGTACGTGTCTCAGGCGGGACTTGGAGCTCCACTATCTCTGTCGAGTTCCTGCGACGCTTCAGCCCCCAGTTGTTGCTATGGCATCCCTGGGCTCTCTGAGCTCTCCGAGCTCTCTGAGTTTTCTCAGCGCAGTCTGGGCTCCCCAAGAGCGCGCGGCTTTACTTACAGTTAACTTTGCTTGAGTCACTTAGCGAGGATTGCAGAAGAGGCAAGTAGCGAACAGTGTGTAGAGATAGTAGAATAACGAGTGCGCAGGCAAGACGACGCTGCGCTAATCAGGAGACCATTGTGGCTCTGCTTCGTGTTTCTGGGTCATGGGGACTGCCGTACAATACCGTACAATACCGTACAATATGGTCGCGCCTCCTGACCTACGCTAAGAAAAAGTAATTGGGTCAACCTGGCTGCACCCTGGGTATAATCCATCGATAGGAGCTAATTCGGAAGCGACGCCCAGCGTGTCCGCACCTTCCTTCCCTTTGTTCGGCACGATCGCGCCGTGCGCACCCACTGAACACACGCAGTGAACAACTGGATGAATATCGATTATGGGAGTGGGTCACACTGCCGAGAATCAGTCGCAGCTACAGATTTGCAGGGCTATGAAAGAAGTCGTGATCCACCATGCGAGACTGTAGCAACGATAACATTTCAGGGGCTGAACTTCGAATTAGCAATAGCCTGTGCTTAGTGACGCTACGCTACCTTCCTTTTTCGCTTCTTCCCTTTCAGCAATGTTGCACGTACGCGCAGGGAAGATTAGCGTAGTACTGGGCAATGCTAGCTGACTCGACGTTCGACCCCAGGTGCGACAACCCGCAAGTACGAGCGAGTTTCAAGCGAAGGCACTTTGTGTCCTCGTGGTTAATAAAACGCAAACAAGCAGGATGCGTTACGGAGAAATGGCTCATTTAATATTTGGGGCTGACTAGCGATGCGCTCTATCGAACATCCATTTTGACTATCGATCACTTAATATAATGCACGAGTGACGTTCAATCAGCTTATGGTTCAGTAGTGGCCATAGCGGAGCTGCGATATGCACATCAATAGTGTATTATGTGCGTCACGGGGGTCAGGTAGGTCAGGTTTTTCTTCTCAGCAGACCTTTCGCCTCTGGTTGTCGCTGCTTAGCCGTTTATAGTTACGTCTCGATTTCCCCCATTTTCATTCAAGAATTCGGGACTCGCTGACTGCAGGCTTTTACGTCGCAAGCACTTTGAGTGTCGCCTAAGAAAACAACATCAGGAGAAAAGAGTCGTGCCTGATAGCTACAACGAGCGAAGAGACTTGTTCCGAATCCAGCGTCTTTAATTGGTTTGCTAATTACACGGTAATTGTGTATCGATCCACTTTAAGTGAACCAATTACAGAGTCGTATTTGAAGCTGGCTGATTCTTCAGTGAAGAGAGGCTCTCTAGCGTAAATAATACCGTTCGTCGCGTATTCCCCAATGATTTCCGCAGGGGCGTACGCTTTTACGCTTTTACGCTTTTACGCTTTTACACGCCTCGTCGAGAATGTTCCTCGACGCGTTACGTACCTTGCTCGATATTTCACGGTCGATTCTCAAAAAGATCACGAATACCCTCCACCACGAAGGCCCGTTGAATAGTTCGCGGAACGCGTTTATATTGGTCCTGTTGCTATCGGCAGACGTAGAACATCCCTTAATTAAGTTAACCCCGCTCGTATAGTATCGAGAAACTATCCCTGATTGCCTTGTTAACCCGATAGGGTACCTATAGGCACGATATCGATCTAGCAGGACTGCTTGATAAGGGTTGCTGGCTCTGCTAGCTCTGCCAACAGCAGATTTATGGCAATCCGAACGAGAGAGCTCCGTGTGTTTGCGTCCGTCGCGGCCACAAGCGAGCGGCTGCACCCCGTGGGAAGGATAAACTCGCGAATCGCGAGAGAACTTCGACGAGGCTTCAGAGGAAAGCGGGATGCTTCGACCGGGAGATCACCAGATGCCGTGACTGCTAACAGAACTGTCTGTCTGCACCGAACTGATTATCGCGGCTGATTCCAAGCAGAATTACTTGAGTCGTTTTAGAGTTGATCTTCATGTAGGCTGAGGCCATTTCAGTGAAGCGCATCACGCTCGAGTAAAACCCTGAGAATGGGCCCTAAGGCGGTTCCAAATAATTAAAGCCAGCGAGCGATCCGTGAAGAGGCACTTGGAATGAACGAGGAAGGAACTCTCGGAGAGGCGGCTGAGGAGTCTCGGGATCCTGTGGCTTCGCATCGTGTATTTTCTTCACCCTCCCGGAAATTAAGCCATCCGCATCCCTATTTATCCGAAAGGGATGGACACTACCGAAATGCCAAACGCTGATGGCTAGACTCCTGAAACTGGCAGCAACAGCCAACTGGTCTTATTAATTCGCGGTGACACAAAGGATTTCTCGAAAAAGCCTGGAGGCCAATTACGATTCGAGGGCCAAAGGAATTTTCATTCGCTTCTGTAGATCGATTCAAGAAATTTCGAGAGAGCTCGAAAATTCTGGGGTACTCGCGGAAGGAAATAGAATGGAAGTTTCCTTTCTCTTTCTATTTTTTGCGGTGGATAATGCGAGTCACGGAAGTGGCCGGCTGTGCAGTTACTCAGACCAGTTGCATAATGCAGCTGACATTGCTACTTTTGGGACTGAAAAATGGAATAACTCGGTTCCGTCACGTTTCGACGCTGGGCGTCGCATCACTTATTTAACACGCCAGTTGGCTTCCAGTGATGTGCTCGATCCTCGCCGACCTTCCGCCTGTCTTTTCAAAGGCGCCCGGAGCCCAGGGTGCTAATGCTGCCATCTCGAACCAGCTTAGCGCGAGTTTCCTGCGAGACTATATTTATTTGGCTACTCCTTCGCCTCGAACTTGCAAGTATTTTACTTTGGAAAGTAGTCTCGTGTCTCATGAACTTTTAAGCGTATAGCGGGGGCGTCGGATCCTAACGCCAGCTGGCCAGATAACCTTTTTCGGAAACTGGCTAATGGACCACAGTATCGATGAGTTTCAATTGGATAAATGAACGACTTGGAGAAATTGTATTCGTGTCAAGCAGAGTGTAGCGCCACGCCACAGTCCTCAGAATAGCCCCTCGACTCTTCGGAGCTAGACTCTCCCTTTCCGGAGGTGACTCCCATAGGAGGATGTATGGTATACCTATATGTATATAGGTAAGACGTATTGCTTTGAGTAAGGAAGGAGAGCTAATCCCTGAGGTTCTTTCACAGCCTAGCCTTACGAAACTCTTCGTTTCGTCGCAGATTTTCCCCTTTTATCCGCCTGCCGGGACGACGACGCAGACGCCAGGTCGAAAGAAGGCTCAGAATTCATTTCCCATAGGCAGAAACAGGCAGATTCTGAAAAGCTCAAATATCTCAATGAGAGGACCTTGAATAATTTACGAAGACGACGGTCGGTGCCGTCAAGTCGTTCGAAGAAAGAGCAAGTATTTAGATTGGCGATAGCGATCGCGTTTTTATATAGCCGTTACCTAGTTCGTCTTTAATTTTTTATTCCTACGTTGTACGGCCACGTCTGACTCGGACTCCCATTTGAATTAGAGCTTGGGTCGACACCGTTAATGAGCGATATCGCCTGACCGTCGCGTGACATCGCCTTTGAACCCCAGAAGGAATGTGTCTAGTTTAATTCCGATCGGCCCTGCGATTTCGTATTTTTTTTTAGCTACTGCTCATTTTTGCCGAATGGCAGTCATTCTTTCTCGTGGGAAGAAAAATACAGAATTTAGAGGAAAGGAAGCAAGTTTTTGTAAATGCAAGATACGACATCAAGCTTAGGACGTATCTCGATAATGTACCTGCCACATTAAGGCTTAAAATTTTCTCAATATTCCGCAAAGACCAAAAGTTTCAGTTTCACTCGACAGCCGATCATCATTTGTTTTTCAGCTTATGATTTGTTAAGTTTCTAGAAGGATTCGCGGCTACAAAATACCCAGTGAACAATATTCTGGTTTCGGTATCCAATATCCAGTATCGACGAGGCGTGTCCCGGCGTTCCACATGAAGGTGTGATTAATAGCTCGCCTGGTATAGCCAGGAGATTTTAACATGGAGCGCCTCCTTTTTCAATTTCTATTTCTCCACTGAGCCAGATTCTAGTTCCTCGAGACCGGTTGGGGTGAACTGATCGAGACGAATTGGCACTTTACTCGAGGTGCACCTGCTGAAGGTCTCTCGTGGTGACTGGCACGGGTGTGTGTGAAAGAGAGAGAGAGAGAAACAAACAAAATCAAAGAAGAAATATAGTATTCTTCACATCATATGGAAATCCGACGACGACCAAGAGTATTAAAAAGAATCGCACGTGCCTTGCGGCATATTGGGAAGCGGTGGTACCTGCGCTCCGATTAGTTCCTGGGCCCCAGGAGCGCTCCGGATGCTTCCCCGTCAGGCCCCTGTAGTCTAGCATTCTAGAGTCGACTTGGTAAGTAGGCGGTGCCGATTAATCATAAGGGTAAGTCGCGGAGCTGCCCACGTAGCGGACCTCTCGAGAGATTGAGACCTCCTCACGCTGGGACTCACGCCGGGACGGCGATTCACAAAGAGTCCTCTGCAGCCCTGTGTGAGGGCCTAGCGATGGGCCAGTGAGCGTCCCGCTGCTCGGCAGGGGTCGCCTCGCTTGCCCACACACCTCGACATGCCCCTCACCCGAATGTCGAAGCATCGGACCACCGTCCGTACGATCGTTCGTATCATATGTGCTGCAGCTAATAGGCGCATGTGTACCAGCAGTTACATCTGCAACAGCATGCGGACATTCCGGACAATGAGAAAACGTAATGCGAATCTCTCGCATTCCATCCTTCGTTCGATTTCACAGGCACTGCGATATATAGATAACTCAACTGAATGGACAATAAGTTTTCTTGTCGTCTCGGGTGATTGTTTACTCGCAGCTTAGACCCTTTGCGGCCCGTGGCTGCTTAATTATGACGCACAAGATTAGCTACGTAATTCTGTAAGAATCAGAGGCGTTTGCCAAGGTCGCTGGGAACTGTGACGGAAGTTGAAAGTCGATAGACGTTGACTTGGAAGTCCGTGTATCCGTTTGTAAGGTTCAGTCCCAAGGCAAGTTTGAAAACTGAAACTTTTTTTGCTCGAGGCAAACAACAGTATCTGCGGCTCAATATTGACAGTTTTGAGTGAGCTGCGTGGAAGCTGCGTAAAAGCAGCGTGCCGATGTGGCTTCGAGGTGCGAGGGCATTGGGCCTGATTGGGCCGCAGAGTGTAGTGGCAACTGGCGGCAGGTTAGCCGGCTGGTTTGGGCGGAGGCGTGAGAGCACGACGGGTCTCATAATGCCACGGGAGCCGATGTAGGAACCTTAACCCGGGACGAACGGCGATTAGTCTTGGGCCACCCCGTTGTTTACCCTGGCCAGCTCTCGCCTGCCACCTAGTTTACGTTATTATATATGTGCCTTCGCGCACCCACCGACAAGTCACCCAACGAGGACCCACCGCGCACTTCCTCGCTCGATCTCTTACCTGTCAAAGCATATTTTGCTTCTAACCACAGCCGCCATCATGGCTTTGATACATCGCTCCCACTGAAAAGTCAGACTTATCGGAATTGCCAATTTCACAATTCTCCTATGATTTTCCTAGTTTGAAATACGATTTGAGGCTTGAGGAAAAGTTGATGAGTGCCTGGGAAGCGATATTGTCTCTCTCTCTCTTTCTCTCTTCCACTGCGAGGAATCATTCGTACGGACAGATGCACGCATACCAACGAGCACGCATGCATTCTCTGAAGCTATCTATGTGTAGAACGCAATGGAAGTTCCCACGTCCCATCAGAGAAGCCGGCAGCGTTCGAACGAGCAACTCGAAACTCCCGATGTTTATTCAAATAATTCCCGAATTAGTGGCGCTGTTTGAGTAAGCTGTCCCCCGAAGGTTCACAGTCGGAGAGACCTCTATTCCCCTTCTTTTAAGGGGCCCTACGACTCACAACCCCTTCGCTCTCGAAATGCGGAGGACCCTGTCGAGAAGGCCAACGAATAAGATTGACCCCGCAGAGTCGATATTTCCGGCAGAGGAATCTTGATAGAGTCCGTCCCTTCTTGTTTTGCGTGTAACTTGTGAACCGTAGTCCGTTCACGCCTTCTAAGGACCACACGAGCATACATATGCCAAAAAAGAAAGCAAGGAACACCTGGACGTCAGGACTTTCGGTAGCAGTGGTATACGCGACGAGATGCGCTTTTTCGAGCGATCCTCCTAAACGGGTAAAGCCAAGGCTCACTCTCCAAATGGAGAACCATGTGGCCCGGTGCGAGCATCGACGTGCACCCATATCTCTTATGTGCACAATTTTTAATGCTGTATCTCTCGAGTGCTTTCAGCTTTAGATATTTCCAGTAATGTGATAATTTTCAAATTCCGTAGGATAATACGAATCATATGTACTCCTGAATTAAAATTGGATTCCCAGAACGTACACCGTGACTATTGTATGGAATGGTTTATTGTTCAGAGAAACATTCAAATTCCTCATTCAAATTCGAAATCCACCATCGGTGCTGAGATACTCACGTAAGGTTCTATTTTACGAATATCTGTAGGATATTTTTTAATTTAAACATAGTCTTATACCATCTAACATTCGAATCCTGTACTAAGGATTGCTTGAAACTCTGGAAATTATTTTCGTCTCATCAAAGACGTCCGAAATGAATATGAGAGAGCAGTTACGAAACAGATAAAGCAAAAGGGAGTAAATAAGGCCCTACCCCAACTCTTTCCGTCAGTCTGAGGGAACAAATTACACTAGCTGTAAGGGCAAGAAAAACTTCCTACAAAGGTTTTAGAAAACCGGACTAGTACTATGAGCTTCGCCGACCAAATAACAGAGACTCGAGTATCGACACGCAGATAGTTCGCTAGACGAACGATTACAGGAAAAGATAAAATTCCGCTGTTTCTATCAGATGATTCAGAGAACTATCTAGCAGCTTACCTTTCCTTTTCCTTCTTGTTTCCTTCTCATAGAGTAGATGTGCTACCATCTTGGAACCAGAAGTTGGACGAGAAGCTGCACGAACAACAAATTTGCACTTATCGACCTAGAAAAGTGCCATTCACTGCCGAGTTTCACGGTAACCTAAAAGCTCGTCCACACCGGAGGTAGCAGGTTATTCTGTAGTTGATTATTCATGTAAAATAAATAATACGCGCATACAAATAATAGTGCACAATCATTTATCACATTTGCCTAGCAGTACGCGTTTCTCACTCAATACTTTGACTGAATATAGGTAGACTAGACGTGCCCGTGCATTCTGTGCCTCGCGGTTCTGATATGTAGAATATATATCTATATAAATCATTTCAATGGGTAAAATCCATTTTGTAGGTATCCACGAACCCAGGCTTGCGTGTCACCATATCCCATAAGATATCAGTCTATGTACCTCTTCAGTGAACGCTCAATGAGAAAGACTCGATCGACGGTAAAGTGGTAATACAGAGAAGACGTAATACAGGCTCGTGTGATCTGTCGGTAAGCATATCGTAGAGCGGATGCGCTGCAGTGCATACGGAACAACGAAGGCGGCGCCACCGTAGAATGTTCCCGAGAGTGGGCAAGAAGTATGCGTTTTCCCGTGATGGTATAGCTTTGCTCCGTGGCAGATAAGTGTCGGTGATAAGGTGATAACAAGATACAAGCAGCGGATAAATCAGAGTTCTAGATAACACTCATACGCGTTAAAGCACTGATTCGAGTTTCGAGAGATGCTACATCAATCACGTAAATCGACTATCGGTAAGTAGAAAACGCTTTTAGCAAAATTTCGAATTCTACTGTCTCCAGCAAACGGACAGACTTCGATTCTACCTCGCATAGCCGTTCGCAGACCTCGTGGCTCATTTGGTTCTGCAACACATTTGGCACCCAAGTCCTCGTATTGACAATGTGCCAGACGATCGCGAAAACACCTGATTATTTTTCGCGAGTAAACTTTGCCGTTCGTTCCCACAGGAGAAACGAAGGAATTGATTCGATAATGATTCTAGGGTGCTGGAGTGAAGAGAAAGTAGAAGGCACTCATGGCGTCTTGCGGTGGCATACGACGCGGGAGTCGACAAAAGAATGTGCGTCGTATTCAAATTTTATATTCGATTATGCAAATTAATGTGAGATACATAAAAGTGTCTACTGCGGTCCGAGGGCTGCTTCACAGGGTTTATGTCGCGAGCGATTTTTATGTTTCTTCGGAAACAAAAGTCTGGAGGTACCGTTCGTTTTTCTTGAAGCTGAAGGCTTCTCGTCCATTTTTAACCCCTTTTTACTTGCATTTACATCCCCACGCAGACACGCCTCGATTTCCTTCGCACACAACTCGATCGCACGATATAGAACTCGATGTACAAATCTTGGATGCGTCTCGCATATGTCTTGGCATAATGGAAAACATCAAATATTAGTGTCTAGACTCTAGAGCATAGACGGATGCCCCGAATCCTTAGGTTATTGTACTTGACTCTTGAAGTTCTCTTATTTCCGTTTGGAAAGTTTCCGGTAAGCGATGAGTTATGGATGAACCATGCTGCATCGCTGGAGGTGGATAGGTGGAGAGGTTATGGGAAAGGTATGATTTTAACGAAATCGCAGTGATGCCATGCAAATGGGAGAATGGTCCCTTAACAGCTTCCCCGCCTGCACTCGACGCTTCGGGTAACATCCTCGTCGGTAGCTTAACCCGATTCTATACATATTTTAACGCAGTGAAACCGTAAGAAAATTGCCTGATATGCATAAACGGCGTGCAAACTCGGTTAAATCGGCATCCCGTTATATAGACAGCAGAGTAGATTCCGATTGGAATTGGCAGTTGCGACGATTTAGCTCGAGGCATCTCGATTCCTCATCTGTAAAGTCGGCGCGTAGGCGAGTGATCCTGCGTGACGCACTTGTATTGTATTATACATATTGTCTCTCGATACTTGAACACCTCGCCCAGCAAGGAGAGTCTAGCGCGTTAAAATATCTATCGTGCAATTATTCATTTATGCTTATTCGCTTTGATACACGGAGCTTGAATTATTACCGGATTACTCCGTGAGTTTTAATTCAAGCGTACGTATTACCATATTATCGTGCAACCGATTCGTTGCTTGTGCTTTTTCTACGCTTTTTTCTATAGAGTTTGCTCACGTAGAGAGTCCTCTCTCTTGTCTCTCCTTTCCCCGGTTATTTTGGTTTCTCGAAGAGGAGTTGGGAGGGCCGGGGAGGCATATTTAGTACATAAATCATAATGTGGGAGGGCCTCGCTGGGGGCTAGGAGTTTATATGCTAATATAAGGTGGAGCACACTGTATACGTACCGCCATCTTGACCGCGATAGCGTTTCTCTCGAAGGGTGGAAGAAATAGTCGGTGCTTCACGCGAAATCACCAATATGCCCGACGCGGGAAATCCGTTTCTTTCTGGAGAACACAGGAGTGCGCTTCCTGCAGGATATATCATAGATACGTTGCACGTCTTGCACGTCTTGCACGTCCTGCACGTGTCCTATCGCAAAAGCATTTTAAAGCTATTGTCATAAAACCTAAAATTCTCAAAACATCTCTGGATGCGATTTAGCTCGAGTAGGCCAAGCATTTAACATCCTAGTAGTGCTGTTTCCTGAGCAAGTATTAGGTAGTCATGGTAGCAGGCAGTGCGCAGCCAACCAGCAGCCAAGAGAGCGTCTAATGACAAACATTTAATTAAAGCTGTAACGTTGCTTGGCTAAAGGATGGCTGTTTCTCTCACTCTCTCGGGCCAACTGCGTCTCTTGTTATGCGCGGAACGTAGAACGGTTAGGCGGCGTATCATGGCCTCGTAAACGTGATTGCCGGGGCTCCTTCGTATTTCGTAATGCAGGCATCTTCGCAGGGCGTGTTACGGCTTCCATTTTCTTATCGCGCCAAGGCGAACGTGTCATCTGCTTCTTAGAGGGCTCTGGAGTTGCCTCCGACCTCCTCGTGGAACTTTAGACTTTTTAGGAGAGTGTATCGGTCCTTTGAGCCCTAGAGAAAAATAATCTACTTCCACGTACACAATAGGAGAAAAGGCCCTTAGTAGGCTAATTGCTTTACTGACTGCGGCTGACTGGCGGATTCATTCCCCAAGAGTTTAGAGCTTCGAACGTTTATCCTGCAAAAATCTCACAACGGGAAAACAACGAATCGCTATTTCCATTTTTCATCAGGGTTTTGTAATGCAAACGGTAGCCGCGGGCACGCGCTCACGTCCGGGGGTGACGGTTCTTGTATAAAACCGCTCGCGACATTACCTCCAATATTCGCAAAACGGATTCTCCGACAGCCCGCCCCGTGGTAATGAGGTGGTTTCAATTCCGGCCTCAGGGCACCCCGAGTGTCTGACTCCCTCACTCGCTCAGTCGCTCACTCAACCCCTCTCTGGGCCGCGCCTACGTACGTGTACGCACACACACGCTCTCGTGAAACCTCTATCGCGGCTGTTGCCGCACGTAAATGTCCGAGCAAGAGGGAAGGCGAGGGGGGGATGGATGCTGCGACGGAAGACGGATCGACGCGTAAGAGATGCGACAGCTTCGAGACCACTTTTATACATATTTATAGGTGGCTCTTGCTGCCTAAGGTGTATAACCTTACTCCTTCTTTCCTACTTTCTTGCGATTCCTATAATCCCTGATCGCGAATGATTTTACGTAGAGATTATATGCCCAGGGCGCGTCAACGTCGCATCCCCTATAAAGAATAAATCGTAAAGTTGCCCTCAGCTCGTAATTTAAACTAGCGCAGTTTCGATAACTAGTTTCCTTGTTTCCCAAAGCTACCGGCTCTAGCTGCTACCTCGTAACCGCCAGTTGTAAAGCGATTCGCAGTAAAGCAGCGAATGAGTTTATTGCATTTATTGGCCCGAACTGGGGACAGAAGTCTGACGACGAGAATGACTCGTTAGAATGGAACGAAGCAGCGCAGCATTCTCTGGCTGTGGAGCGCCAAAGGACCTTTGTCTGAACTACGGGACTTTCTTGCTCCAAAGTTTTACAGAGCATCTCGATCAGGTCCACGCGTCAAGTGTCGTCGCTCGTCCTCACTGGCAGCGTCGCGACGACGGTCTATCGTACGACTCTCGCGAGCTTCTCATCGTATTCGCAAAGACCTTTTAGCGATTGAAACCATGTATCTCTCTGCGAATGAGTTATTTCCCGATAGTTCGATAGGTCCTAGAGTAATTGAAGTAAAAGTTCGAGCGAGGAAATGGACGAAGTGATGTTCCGCGAGGAGCGTCGCTTTGGAAAGGACGATGTCGTCACCAAGAGAAAGAAGTGGCTGCTTCTTGATGGGAGCAAGGAGAGAGAATGGAGTCTGCGAATTACCTGGAGTGCCTGGAGTGCTCAGAGTATAAGTTACAGGAGGATGGCAGGGCGAAAGGTTTAATCTTATTCGGTTGAATCGCGCCGTTTCTAATTGAAAACGCGTTATCACTAACTTCTGCACGATTGCATCGCGCTGGGAGGACCTTCATTTATCGGCGCAAGAACTTTCACACTGCCCGCGGAGACACGAGTGTAAATTCGCTGGAGAATACTTTTTACGTATCGATAAGGACGCGCTGCTACGTTCACACCAATCTAGAAGGATTCGATGAGAATCGGGACGCGAAGATAGACAAATAAAAAGTTTCGGCTATAATTCCAGCATCGAACGGAGTTCTCCGTGGTAGAGTGGCTTCCATATTTTCGGTCAGGGCCTCCATAAGTATTTTCTCAGATTGAAAAGCTTTTGCCATGAAATATGGGTCAGAGATATAGGCGCACCCCTTCGCTGCTTTAATGGAATTAGTATTTAATAGTCGGGGGCGACGTGCGAAAGGGTGTTTGCTACTCTCAAAAGTAACTCTCGCTCGTTCATTCTCGACGCACTTTCAATTAATGTGCACACTGCGCTCTTTCTTTTTGCTTCCTATCTTGCACGGCAGTTCATCCGAGAGAGACGAAGTGACAAGGAGGGGATGGGAGAGCGGGAAAACGGACGACTAGGTGCTGAACACACAAAGAGTGGCGCCCATTCACACTCCGTGAACGTTTGAACGAGCGATGCTCCCATCGTAAGGCGAATCGCCATCGAAACAGTCGACATTGTCTTTCGTAGCCCCGCGAGAAGTTCGTGAAACAATGTTCGCACCCTATTGCTCGTCCGACACGGACGTCTCAATTAAATGGGTTCGAGGCAAGCGGGGTTGATAGAGCGCCCGGTCATAAATATGAATTATCCGTGGCAAACGGTCCCCCGAGGACAAGAGGCGAGGCGAGCAAGAGAGTAGAGAGAGAGAGAGAGAGAGAGAGAGAGAGAGAGGAGAGTGCAAAAGAGAGCGACGAGTAGTGGCCAAGTATCGTGTAGGACTCGAAAGCAGAGGAGTCCATTCTTTGAAAAATGATTCGGAGAATAGCGATAGAAGAAGAGACGTACTGCGCGCAGCATGCAGCGCTCAATGTCCTGTGAAAGTTGGCAAGTTCTTCGCCGTGCCAATCTTTCGGCTAGTATCGATTTCTCTCAGGAATTATTCAATCATACTAATAGAAAAGTAATGTCGCTCCTGAAATGCCCCGGGTGAGCTGCGGAGGGTGTTTATGAAGTATTGCGATACGTTTCAGCAGATTGGCATCAGCATCGAACTAGCGATTCCTCAAGGCCCAGACGGTCCCATTCCCTTTCAGACCACCGGAAGAGACGAGTGAAAGGCTTAAGGAATTAAAGGTCAAAGCGGCAAAACTGACGCTCCCCTTGTACCTTCTCAAACTGAAAATCTAGAGAAACTAGAGTTCGCGGTGCCGCTATATCGGAACTTCCTTCCGGCGGGACTCGACTCTGGGTTCCCGAGGGAATGGAACAGCTCGGCCACGATTCACAGGAGTGTGACTGCGCGAGTCCCAGGAAGCGTGTGCTTTGCTAACGATGACAAACGGCCCGCTCTAAGACGGCATATTTATGCTAATCCTGCCGGAGGAGACTCTACTCGGTTTCGGCTGTGCCCTGCGATGTTCAACGACGCTCAACGACGCCCAACGACGCCAAAGGACGCCAAACGACGCCCAGCGTCACGTTGGCCTCGTGGTCCTCTCGTCTAAGCGGGCTGACGAGTATATCAGGTACGAAAGGATAGGAACTTGGAACGATAAGCAATACGCTGGAAATGCCATTGACAAGAAGCAATGGCCGCCATTTTGAAACCTATGTGGAAAACAGCAATTACGGCTATAAATGCTGAATACTGTCGAGAGAGCGTTCTTCTGTCGTTGCCAGATGCGACTACTCTGTCGATGATGTGTGAAGCTGCTGAGAATGGAAAGCGAGAACGAAGCAAAGTGTTTTGTCGTTTTCTCGTTTTCTCCTTTTGTCTTTGTCGTCTCGCCTTGGCGGACTCCGCATGCGACTTGCGAGCGGCTTTCGGAGAATATGGATCGGCCCTGACAATATTGCCGCTGGACTCACCCCACGTCTAGCGCGATGATATACGCGGCCGCATTTCATATATTCCATTGTTTCCAAGTTTTCGGATCCATTTGTAAGATTAAATTTGTAATGCGACCCCGCGGCACCGCGTGCCAGAGTCGACGCATATGCCGGGACAGCCAATTTCCTCGCAACTGGAATAGCCGAGGACTCCTTGGCTTCTCGGTTTTTCGGTTTCTCGCCTCTTCGTTTCCGAGAGTATTAATCTTGCGCAAAAATTGAGTGGCTCTGGAGAAAGCAGTGCTCTCCTCGCTTTTGTGGTCATCAAAAAGATATGCGCTGAGAGAGAGTTCTCTAGGGCGAATAAGTCGACAAGGAGAGGTGGGAGGATGGCGATAACGCGATTGCAAATTTCACTCTCTACAAGTGCAACGCTGCAACACGAAACGTATGTGCTGTGCAACGCTGCTGAATCGCCTGTCCTCACGGCCACTTCTAGATTGGATGGGAGTGCCGCTCTTCGACATATGTGATTTTGCAGATTGGCCCGTGGTTTCATCGCGAAATGGCTGTTTCATTCGCATAGCACGAGAGCGATGCCAACTGTCGTAGTCGCCACTGCTGCCAACTATGCGACTGTCACTATGACGTCAAGCGACTTGACAGCTCGCACGCTTCGACTGTAAACTGTCAATTATAAATATCGTCCGGCCAGGCAGTACCAGGCAGTAACTAGGCAGTAGATAATTATTCCGTAGCCTTGGAAAGTTTCATAAATTTCGTGACAGGGCCAGCCGAATGGCTTCCGGTCCAGCGGTCGGACATTGTCGATAACAGGCATGTCGCCAGAGCGAATTCGATATCGCATTCGCACCACCGTCAAGCATTGTCCTCGCATTGTCCCAAAAGTTTTGACTAACCCGTGCGCCAGCCCATTACCATATGAATTAAGTAAAGTGAAATATGGTAGAAGGACACGTTTCGTATCCGCGGGATCCCGTGTCTCTTTCCTTCCAACCTTCCGTGTCTGTTTTTAGCGGCGCGACGACTATTCGACTATTCCACTACTAGACGTTAATTCTTATTGTAATATGTTTCCTTCTGCCACAGTTTCATGCCTAAACAAGTTCCAGGTCTGAATAAAAGGACAAACCGCACTTGCTTGGAAAATTCCTCACGTTTCCTTATGTGAACCGATGTGCTTTCAGGGAACGTTGGATATAAAAATGACGCAACAATGCTGATTTAAACAGTCGGTGGTAACGAAAGGACGAGGAAAGACAGAGTTTATAAGGCATTGACGATTACAATGGCTAACGGTGGACGCGTGGCTATCGGTGGTAGGAGCACGCGACGTTTCCATAGCGTATCGCGATCGCAATAAATTCACATTAAACTATCTGCTCGTAGCCGACCGCAGCTTTAATCTGCGTGCGGCTGTCGGCGCGCCGATTGAATTTTCGAATTTCCCGTGCTCATCCGCCTCCTGTTCCAGCCGCGCGTTACTTTTCCGTGTTTCGAGAAATCCGAGCAGCAGGGAAGTGCGTGCTGGGGAAAATTCTGGGGTACAATGGTGCCGAGAGGCTTGCGCATTAATTTCTAGTAATTATCAGAGGCGTAATTCACCGGGGAGGGTCTCGGGTCGCGTCCGGGGTCGGCCACTGCGTGTTAACGCCGTTGTTATGCCCCATTATTGTCGTACCTTCCTAACGAAGCGACGGGACACGGAATCGCTTGCTAGAACTTACACGGCTACGTTTTGAGAGAATGAGAGAAAGAGAGAGAGAGAGAAAGGGTCTTCGTTTCAGCATAGGTGCTCTCGTGCAAACTAGTTCTCCAGTTCCTATGTGATTTATCGAGAATAGTTCCGAATCGAATGCCGAAGCAACGTAAGAATCGAATTGCCACCGCGTAACGAATCGCAATGAAAATTGATAAAACATTTAATCTTCCCTTCTCCGGAGCGAAGATAGTATTACTAATTTATTTAAATGGAGTTATCTCTCCGAAGCCCCCGATAGAAATGTAAATTGGACACCCCGACCGAATCAAGGGGGTAATGGCACGAATAAGATAAAGGTATTTTATTGCTTTGTGGTGGGACATATTTAAGCAGGGTCAAAGGCTCTGGAGTTTTTTTCAATCGATCGGTGGGTTTCTGAAATCGGGGTTTGAATCACGCTCTCGATCAGGCTGGTGTTTGAGCTCGGCTTTGGGATTTTTACAGGTGGACGCGCACTATAAGCGAGCCAAAGCTTCCCTTTCTTTCGATTGGCCCTTTCGAAGGGTAAAACGGAGAGCCGAGTGGTCGTCGATCTCTGCGCCTGCCGCGTCGTCATAAATAAAGCTGTGCCGTAACATCCGCCAAATTCGGACGGATATATTAGTACGGCGAAACGGCCGGGCGTAACAAAGGGCCAGTTGAAAAAATAGGAAGGCAGTGCTGAAAGTGGCGGAGCTGTCGGGAGCGCTGCCACCGCAGCAATAATTCGAAACGAAATGTCAGCCGGCTCCATTGTCGCGTGGTGTTGGTAAGCGGCAAACAGTGCGACGAAATATCACTCGGTAAATCATGAAGGTGCTCCGAAAAGCAAGTGTTCCTTTGGCTGCGATCGTCGAACGACGCCCATTGCCAAGAAGACGCCGACGCCATTCCCAGCGAGCACCTGCTCCTTGCCACTGTTCGAGCACACGCTGAATCGCTGCGTCCGACTCGCAAGAGAACGAATTGATTTTTCTGAAATTCTTTGGAGACGCATCGTTGTCAGTAAAATCTGCTCTGGGGATTAGCGTGAGAGCTGAGTGAGCTGCGTGTTCGCAGTCGAATTACATGATCGCGCTGAAGGACCATGACGAATCGAGTAAAGCAGAGCTGGGGGGTTCAGAGTTCAGGGTTGCGGTTCGTTACAGGGTTCAGGCTCCGGCCTCGTCGACGCGCTCGTGACGGCCGATGACTTTTCATGACGAGCGACTGTCGTCAGTTCCGAGTGAACTCGATGAGCCAGCAACGGCAAATATTCGGGTGGCCATGGATGATCGATATATCGGACGTCACACGCTCGATGACAGTAGGGTTCTTAGCAATTGGAATTCGCCAATTGGAGCTTCGACGGAAATCGGAGCGGGTGTCTCGCTGGAGGAGATTACGGCTGCGGCTATCGATTGGTCGTTAGGTCGTTAAGACGCAAGTTTCTCCACGAGGAAATTTAAGATTTAATGTTTCGGAACGGACGCCATATTAGCATATGCGCGTCCAATCGTTGCCCACGTGGCAGAGCGCCGTGGCGAATCAGCCCCGAGCTATGACATTGTCATTATTTCAGTGACAGAACAAGCATGCGCGTGATTCTCCACGGGACACGGAAAGTATCGCTAACAAGGGTGGGAAGATGAGCGAGAGAGAGAGAGAGAGAACGGAGTGGAATGGAGAAGGGTGGTGAAGGGCCCAGAAGGGTGCAGAAGGTTGGTGGAGGTTCGAGGAGGAGGATGAAACTGCGCGAGGATGGAGGTAGAACGTATAGAACAGGGGATGGTCGCTGCTGCTTCGGAATATAGGCTGGGTGCTCGATGTTATTTATCTTTATGGACCTCGGGCAGAGGGTAAGTACACTTACTGGGGGAGGCCAACTTAAGCCGTTGAGGGTGGTAAGAGATTGTTTGTCGTATTGGTTGCGGTTGCGAGAGGCTTAGAGCTCCCAACAATTTTTACCCTGGCAAATTGAAGTGACGCTTCAGATCACGACGCAAGAGAATGGGGTGATGTATTGGAATACGTTGCGAAACTTATACTACATTGAGGAGGGCAAGTGTTTGCAAGAGGGGAATGCAGGTAGTCGTACACCTGCATGTGCCAATATGAAGGAACTGTCACATACTTGGCCAACAAATGATTAATCAAGTCTCTCAGATTCCGCGGAAGCTCCTGCTTGTCCGCTAAATAATCTCTTGCCCGCTAATCGGCTTGTGATGATTTATTGCAAAGCGCCTAAAGGACGGGAAACATCTCTCAGAAAGAATCAATTCGGTTCTTACGTAAACGCTATCGGAGCTCGGCCATACTGTCGAGAAGCCGAGAAGCCGAGAAGCCGAGCGAGCGAGACAAAGCGGCGTATGTCTTGACTATCTTCCCCCCGCTCCCCCCCCCCCCGCGGACTATATCGCCACATCACCATATACACGGAGAATGGTTACGTATAACGATATGTCTCCCATTTACTTACCCACACTGTCTTTTTTTGTTTCGACGAAATACCTATAGCGCAAAATAAAAGAATCGATCGTTGCTACGGAATCGCTAAAGAACAGCCTCTTGTGTCACGGATATTATTTTATTAGTCGTTAACAACGATTCGAGATACTAATACATACAATGTTTATATACAAAATGGTATTTACATGGGAACGATACAACGAATTTTATAAAGGTAAATCATCTTCATAGAAGGAAACAAAACTCAAATATACTTTACATATCAGGTGCGTCTCAATGCAATGGCTAACCCTAATGTAAGAGACATCCTGGACAACACAGCCACCCCAGTCTCCATTCGCATTGTGTCCTTATCACTCGATCGACTCGAACAACTCGATCGACTCGATCACACAGGGATGTAACTCTTTCGGTTTTTCTTTAAGATTCGCGTGTACTCGAAATACACTATACGATACAACGTTAGGGTGCGTTAAGGTGCGATACGATACGATTACAACACGAGATAAGCGTACGGGGTGTTCGCACGCAACCACATAGGTATTCAACTCTATTTACACACTGGAATAATTATTGCTGTACAGAATACTGTAGTTTCTCGATAATCGTCCGGTAGGACCGGCCACGAGAATGGGATAAACCCCCTAATTTCGGACAATACTAAACCGTTCACAGGCAGTGTTTAACCCTATGTTAAGCTGAGTAGCGGCCATGCCCGGGGTTGACGGGGTCGACGGGGTACTCGGGGTAGCTCGCACAGTACGGAGGGTGGGAGGGTGGAAGGGCGGAAGGGTGGAAGCAGGAGCGGGGGTAGAAGGCAGGTTAGGTAGGTAGGTCGTGTGTATTTAAAACGCGAATGCGCGCCGGCCGATTCACTGTTTGAAGTTAAATGGAGTGTAAATGGCAGATAACAAACCGGCACTGTTTCCGATTACGGCATTCATTGTTTCCTACCATTATGCGCGCTCCGACGGTTTATGTGTGACGCGCCACGGTTTACGAGCTATTTATTGCCTTGCCCGAACCAATGTGCTTTGCAACTCTGCTTCGACCTACGGCGACTGTCTTGCTCTCTCTCGCTCTCTCGCTCTCACTCTTTCACTCTCTCATTCTCTCACGCATGCACGCCCACGCATACCTCATCATCACCCGGCTTCCCCTTCTCCATCTCTGACACCCGCAGGTACATGGACCGGACATCCCCAATTCTCACTCTAATTCGCTACGTGCGATCGTTCCGATCTGCACGTCTATTTACAAAATTCGCCTAACTATTATTGACTAGAGAGGGAATGCGCGATGGTCAATCGCTCTTAACGTAATAATATGTCTCTTAAGTAGGTACGTGATACTCTCTACGCGTAATGCCTATACGGAGGATAATCTTGAAAGGTATACTCTGCACGTGGCCACTCTGGAATATCCGTTGGCTCTTGTGGATCCTGTCGATCCTATAGGCATCCTTAGTTCTCGTATTCATAGACCGACCTCGTGGATGTGGAGATCGGCCCAGGCAGGTGGTCCTCTCGCAGCTTGCGATGTCATTTCCCGTGAACCGGTGCTGTTCGCCTCTTCGCTTCGACCTGATGATCGACGATGGCGTCGCTCTCCTTGTCCTGATGGGCAGTCATGTGCCTGGTCAGGTGATGCCTTTCCCGGAAGCTTTCGTCACAAACGGGACACCTTAGCTTCTCCTCGCGTCGTCTTCTCGCGGCTTCCCCTGTGCTTTCGTGCTTGTGGTGTGATCTCATGTGATATACGAGGTCGGAGGTCATACGGAAGGAGAGATTGCACTTGGCGCAAACGTTCTGAGCCGGAAGCGTCAGAGCGGCGAAGGACGGCGGCAAGAGTCCAGCGACGCCGGCCGTCGCGAGAAATCGTGGCCGCGTCAGAGCCTCGGCCATTGGTGGAAATACAGAGATCGGATTATACGGCAGATTCGGGTAGACTGGAGGTAAGTCTGGACGAAATCCTGGCAATTTCGGACTGGGTGCCTTTGGCGGTTGAGAGATTCTCGGAATCTTCAGATTCTCCAGAAGATTGTTCTGCTGAGGATCGTTTGGACTTATAAGGAAGGGATACGCCATCTTATTAGGGAAGGTTGCGTACTTGTAGGACGTCGGAGGAGCATTTAGAGAAACGATCGGTGGACTGACGCTGTTACGATAATTCGATCGATCTGGCGAGACCGAAGATCTCGGGGATATCTGTCCATCTTCGAAGCCATTTCTATGCGGTTGCTGTTGCTGCTGATTGGTGAAGGCCACCTTAGTGAAGGCGCTCCTGGACTCGCCTCTGTCGGTTGGAGCGGTGATGCTCGGTTGGGACTCCTGGCTTATCGCTTGAACGCCAGGATTCCGCTGAACACTGAGGAAGCTCGGCGGACTCGGCGTCTTTTGAGTTCTTGGTACAACCGCGTAAGATCTGCCTGATTCTGGCGACAGGCCTGGTAACGTCGCTGTCAGCTGAGGGGACAAATACGGTGGACTCAAAGAGTTCTCCGTATAATGCCGACTGGCGGCTGTCGTTAGATTCTGTGGAAACCTGTCGGAATCCCGCTCGTTCGGCACTTCCGTGTCTTCTCGATCGAGCGTTCTACCTTCTATTAGTCTGTCCGAAGACACGAGTCTAAGTTTCTCGCTTTGACGCCTGGCTAGATTCTCGTCTGGCGCTACCAGGAATGCGACGTCGAAGGATCTTTTGGAAGAACGTTGCAAAGGGTAGGAGGCGTCGGAACCAGGATGCGTAGTCCTGGTGCCTGTCGAAGAAGTGGTCGTTGCGATGGCAGGGGCAGCTCTGTCTACTCCTCCTGAACGATCCTCCATTGTCATCGTGGTTCGAGCTGTTTTGTTCCGGACGTTGGATTAGAATCTCGCCCGTCGAGACCCTGAACACCATTATCATCGTTATCGTTAGCAGGATGCTTTGCGTTAGATGTATCGCATCGTAGGTCAAGAGACAAACAATGAAGAGTATTCGGTAGTCGAATAGAATATGCGGTTGAAGAACGAATCAAAGCGTAGACTCACCCTGACAGGCAATCGAAGTATCCGTCAAAAATTCCTGAGGTTCTCGTTAGAGAGGGTGAAGGGGGTCGACTTGCAGATTCCCCTGGCTGCGAGGAGGCGAAGAGTCTTTACGCAAAATAATGGCAGGGTCACTTTCGTGTGATAACACGCGTTAACTCGTAACTGAATTCTGTCGACGGCACGGACCGGCGGTCCACGTTCAAATGAGAATGTCGTTCGCGCATCCCCCTATTTAGGGGTTAGTCGTCGAGTGGCTGAAGGCAGGTGGAGGCGGCTAAGGGTAGCCCGGGCCAATGGAAACACTGCCACCCTCGTTCGAGGGAGGAGCGTCGAAGGGGTGAACATATTCGGTCGTCGGGACGCGTCTGCTAGCGTATCCGAGGCCACGCCTACATATTTCAGGTTCGACACATGTGCTCCATGCGCAGCAACACGCGGGATGCTGGATACGTGTGCCTCTCACTATATTTCAGCCTGACAAACGATCCTGAATATTTTTAAGGTTGCGGTTTTTCGAAGCGCTGGTTATTGGACTCTGGACAGACTCGACGACCCTAAGATAGATTCCCCATGTCGAAATCGTTTTACGAGGAAGCGTCCCGACGCCACCGCCGTTTCTCTTGATCGCTGCTACGATCACTGCCATCGGAACGAAGAGTCACTTTGTTCGCGTCCAGAAGGATCGCTGACATGCCTGACATATTTTCCTTCGCGGAAGCAACGTCCCGCCGCCGGCCGTTCAGTCGAATCGGTCAGTGTGGCTATCCTAGCGTATCGCCTGACGACCGGTCATTTTGGAACACGAGGTCCCCCCTCGCCCTGGAGTAACGAGCTCTGCTAAATCGAGCGCACCGGACAGAAGGTGCCGCCGAGAGTCCCGAGGATCCTCGAGAATCATCATTTTTCGGATTATCTTTCGGAGGAATTTCACAGGGCGAATCCCGTCGCGGCACACGCCGCCCTTACCGCCCTCTTCTCTTTCCCTCTGCTCCAGCGAGCTACTAGAATTCTCATTGTCGGAGTAGCAAGAATCGTGGGGAAAAAAGTGACGCTAGCCGTGAACCCAATAGGCGATCAATCATATCGCGGCAATCCATTCTGCTGGGCATGTGAGAACCGTCGACTTCTTGCGCTCAGTCCAAGATCCTCGACTCTCCAGGGAAACCCGAGAGGTTAAAGGACATTAACTTCTTGATTGAGTCGGCAAAAAGTTGTAATGACATTTTGATTGGGCTTCAGCTATCCGTGTTAATACAACCGTTTGCCAGCAAGCATTGCATCTTAGGTGTTACTGTCTCTCGTCACGATGCTAATATAGCGAGTGATCAATCGGACACGCGTGGCATGCGTGGCATGCGTGGCACGCGTCTCTCACCAGGATGCCTAGAGATGCGCCATCCAGGAGTCCTCTATCTTGCCGATGACACTCGCGGATTATAAATAGTGCCTACTTATAGTCGATGGCATCGGTTGTCTCTGTTCCCCTGCGCGCTAAGGATCAAACGATACCGCACCTAATTCCACTTTATGGGATTGCAATGAAGAGACGCCTCCGTCGCTCGTCCAGTGGAAATCATCGGAAGCACCAACAGCATCGCCTTGTACCTTAATGATTTCGCTTCTTGAAACTATCGTAAGCTTGTAGCAGGACAAACTATAGATAAATGAAACAAAGTTTGAAGACTTTCTCACGTGCGGACGATCACGGGCCATCTGCCTCTGTTATTTTGCGAAAGTGCCCTCGCGGGAGCTCTTCCACCTACGAGCAATCGCGTCGCCTTTGACTAATTCCTATGAGTTAAAGCGCGCTGCTCCGTACTTGCTCCGTATTTGCTCCGTATTTGCTTCATGGGGTCACACACTCCCGGCACGTGTCGGTCGGCACGCGCTCGCAGTTAGCGCAATACCACCGGCTGCACTATCACTGACGCTGCCACCGTTACAGCCCCCCTGCGCTTACGTGCGACACTTTTCACTACTGCTCGGTGTCAAATATTCCTCCTGATCGGTACAGCATTAAGATGAATCCGTCCTAGCTCACTTTTTAGAACTCAAAATTCTTCATCGCGTTTTTCAGTATTTTCGAGAATGAAGGAGACTCGCGACTGGTGAAACTGCGAATCCTGATGGTCGATTGACAAATGATGCTTTATCATCGAACTTCATCGGGTACATATTCATCACAGGAACCAGAGGTTACGCAGCGCGATTCACGGTTCATCATTCACTTAAAATCCTCGTGAAAATCAATAGCATTCGTTAGGCTTTCTCCATCGAAGGATTGCAGATAAATTGAAGCTGCGATGAATTCGGTGGATTGTTGTAATAAACGAGAGCGCTAGCTACGAGGAAAATTCTTCGGATGAGTGCAAGAGATTTAGATTTCACGGACGCTTGAGCAATTCCTTGACTTATCGCGGCGACCGTGCATATCAAGTAGCTAAGTGAGAGTCGGTGCGTTTCCGAGGAAACTACTAGACTAGGAGGGATGAAGGGATGGAGGGTCAAGGAGTCAAATGCTCGTGGTAACTACGTGTAGGAAAGGGTGAAGGACGACGTGTGACGTCACACGGCGTCGTGAGTCGGTCTAGCGACGTGCGGAATTCGTTCGCGCTCGACTATCGGATGTGCGATATCGAGCGCTGGCTGCCTGGGGAATTTAATTTACAGTCACAACCAAGTAAGAAGCCACTCCGATGAGGAGGCTGCTACTGCCTTCCGTTCTTATCTCTGTGCACACGGTGGCTGCGCGTGTCGTTGCTTATGTGTTACGTGAATCTCTTACCTAAAAGCCAGCAAACGCCAGAGACGATTCTCTGCGTGCGGTTACGTTCACCGAGGGTGCCTAAATTAATGTTCTCCTCTGTGTTTGGTATAGCGCACGACGCTATCTTACCCCCGTCGCCGACGCCGACGCCGACGCCGAATGCCACAGGGAACGTGAGCCGAGTCGACGAGAAGTTTCAAAATTAATGCGAAAGGTGCGCCAGTACTTCGTCGACAATGAGAGCTTTTAAAAAGACAGGATGACGCTGCGCGTCAGAGACACGTAGCCAGAGGAATCCGTACAGATGCGTGCAGTGGATGAGGAGCTACTAGCCTATTACGTATTAGATATTAGTCATTCGATTGGGAATCGTGCCACGCTAACGACACGTCTAAATATTCATATGCCATTAATCACGGTGATGACTGGTCGAAATTGTCGGCCATGTGCTCGAACGCTCTTAAGAGCATTCTGCTAACACCCATTTAATTCGTATTGATGATTCCTCTTCTCGTTGGCTTGCCAACCTATAGTCCGATACTTCTATACTCCTCCATCTTCTTAGCTGCTGCCCCCCCCCCCCCCATTCACCCCCTGCTAAGGGAGAAAGAAAAGTAGCGGGGCATAGGTAGGTAGCGGCGATTAACGATCCTCTTTCAGCCGAGTTGGACTCAGAATTAGCGTGGAGTTAAAGAGGCAAGGTCCTTTGTTTCGCGAATAACGGAAAGAAGAGTCGCGAAGAAGCGCGGTACTTTCCATCGCCACGACAGCTTTACGGTTATTTTCGTCGAATTTTTATATTCGCCGGCCTGGCTGTAGGTATTCCCGGGCGTCAGGGGGATGGTGCCAGTGCCGTTGGCGGCAAAGATTCCTGCTACCGAGACGAGAGGGGAAGTTATTAGAATGGTCCGGAAAAGATGGCGCGGAGTCGCTCCGTATTTTTATACTGTATGGCCGCTGTTTTGCATAATCCCGCACTTAGCTCGCTCGTCCCGAGATGCCGACTCGCGCTATGCAGATCTCGCCGCTCCGCTCGCCGAACTCGAACCTTTCGGTGCGTTCCAGCTTTCCTCCGTTCCAACGTTCCGACGTTCCGCCGTTTCCCCAAATGATGGACGACGTGCCTCGACAACCAAACTCTTTGAGTCTTTCCGCCACACTCGCATCTTATTTCCAGCCACTGGAATTACAAGAGACGAGGCCAGGAGGAAAGGCGTACTGGACTTAAACTGGCCGCTCCTCTCTAACGATATTCGCTCCGACATAAGGCACCTATGTCATCGAACGCGTGTGCTACATTATACTTCCGGTTACGTAAGCTCTCTCTGGTCGCGAACCCGCACTCTCCGTCGCTTCTGAGAAGACTTGGCGAATCAGTCACAAGGAATTCCCATTCCTTCTTCTCGCTTCTGTTGTTCCTCCTGCTCGCCTCGTCCGCCCCTTTCGCGCCTTTTCTCCCGAAGCGAAGCTCGCCGCGTCATCAATCTTGCAGCGGGAAGAGCGTCGGGTAAGGTGCAAGAGGCGCGAGAGGCGTCGCCTAGCTTCACAGATGTGACTTTGATTTTCTTCGATGCTCTCCCGGGAGAAGCGGATCTAGATTAAGTTTGCCAGTCGAGTAATTTGTCCGAGTCGACTGTCGGCCTCGACATATTCCAAACGTGCCGGAACGTCTTAACACCTGAGCTCTTGCCGAGATCGAACGTTCTTCAACCTCTGATTGGCAGACTGGCTGATGCACAGTCTACTGCACTATCGGTTGCACGTCGCGATTCCTGCCAGAGAAAGACGCGCTGAACGGTGTGGAACACCTGCGCTCGCACTGCATCGCCACTGCCTCTCGATCCGACGAATTAAGGGGGCTGATCGGCCAGTACAAATACTAAATATATTCGGGTCGGAAACAACCCTTTGACCCGGAGAGCAGTTAGAACCGCGAGAGGGTTGCTCGGCGTGGCGTCGCGACGCAGTGCGTCACGGTGGATGCTCGCGCTCGCCTGCGGTGGATCCGCGGACAAACATAAAAGGCGAAGTCTGAGCCAGAGCTGGAGAATAGTACCTAGAGCATACCTTAGTTGTCCGCTCGTAAAGTAAGCCCGTATGCCGCAAGAGTCAGGAGTGCGTGCTCTTTGTTAAACACGAGGAATATGCATGAACCGCCGTCCGGAGAGTTATGCTACGCTGATCTTAACGGTATGCGCTCTTAAATATGTAGATTCGCCTGCTTGCGAGATAATTAGCGAGTTCGAGTAACGAGTTATACCCACAGCCACACAACAAGTTCCTTGGCTACTAGGATCGGACGATAATGGATCCGCATTGGCTCGAAATGAAAACAGAAAGCGTGCGTATGCTAGCGTCATGTTCTCTCGTAGGATATAGCACACGCGGGACGGGACATATGGTGGTTGGCACGGTCCTCTCCGCCCCCATGAACACAAGGAGAGCGCATAGAGCGCATAGAGCGCATAGAACGCATAGAACGCATACAAGGTACCGACGGGTAGTATTGCCTCTGGCTCAGGCCTCAGCCCCACGCGAGTCCTCATGAGTTTTCAATGAGATTAGCGGCCCATCTGTGCCGAGACCGACCCCATCGTCATCATCGAGCATGGACAAAGCTAGTCAACCTGCTTGCTGCCCGTCGAGTCGCTCTTCTCCCTTCCCTCTTTGCTCTCCTGCACCCTTCACCCTTAATCCCCAGCTCTCTTTCTCTCTCTCTCTACGTAGCGTGCATGCACTTGCCACTGCCTGCTCTCCCCTAGACCATAGGAAACACCAGTTTTTAACTCTCCTTCCCCTCTGCCACATCATATGGTCGCATTTAAAGTCGCTATTGACCGCAGCGCTTATGTGAAATCCCAGCGCGAATCGAAAGACAGAAATAGGTACTAATATCCGCTAAGTATTTTGTAAATTTCTTCATTTTTTCCTTGGCTCTAAGATATCGCCTGTCTACGTGCAACATAATATTAAGATACTCGCAAAGAAGTCCAGCGACGGAAATCAACGTGCCCTTTGTTTCTTATGCGTCTGGCATTTCCGGCCGCGCATTTTTCGCAGGCCGAATGGAAGAGAGAAAATCAGCCGCAAAGCGGCTCGATTAAGGAAGAAAATCGTATCGATCCCCTTCGGCGCTTTGGCCCACAGTGATTTCACTCCAGGGGCCTTGGATCTCGAATTTGTGTCCATGGACCATGGTGGCCCATATGGAGGCTGCCTGGCGCATATGTTACGACAACGCTGCTAACGACCTGCCCTCGGCCTCTTCCGAATCTGCTAACTGCGGTCGCTCTCTCACCCTACCAATGTAAATAGTCATTCGATCCTCTTCCGCAAATACCTAATCATCTAATTATCTTTGAATAATTTGGATGCTTCCACTTATGAAAACCTGCGAGTCACGCTTCCCTGCACCTTGGAATTATCTTGAGGCATCTCGCGCGGCATATGTATATCGAAAGGAGGTTGTCCAAAGGCTTTTAAACGTGGCCCTGGCCAAGCCCGAACATTTTTTGTCAACCTGCAAGTCTAAACGAGTTACGTGCCATGAGGGTGAAGGTGGTCGAGGACCCCTCTCTGCCAGGTTGTATTTTTGGCCAGGCCATCTGGCGCGCTATTATAGCAGTATTTTAATTTAATTAAATACGCGTTCTGCGGCAATCGATCGATATTATCGGCGCTTGTCCGGATTAAGCTTGTAGGATTCCCAGCGCTCGAATCTGTCATTTAATTAGAATTTCGGTTGATCACGCAACTAACAGATTTTACGCAATAACGAGCCTTAGTCGTAGCTGTTTGTGACGTGTTTTTGATTCTTTATCGCCCCGACGCCTCGACGTTCCCGGATTCCATTTATTTGCAAGGTATTTGCAAAACCGCGAACACAACTCTTCGTCACGGACTAGTGATTTTGAGAGAGTCGTCCAGAATAAGTAGGTGGTGGTAGTTTAGTGGGCGAGGAAGGTGAAGGGTGGTCGAGGGTGGTCGAGGGAGGTCGAGCCAGTGCGGCATTGTCGTTTGGGGGTTATTGTGTGACGGTACCCTCATCCGTGGTTCACGTACATTGCACTTCTCCCTGCTCTCTCTCGTGCATCTGTCCTCAATCAGCAGCCTTGGAAAATGGAATAGGCGCTCCTCTGGTGTTGCAAAATTATTGTCTGCTTCAGCCGGATGCGAGTGATTCTCTCTCGAAACGAGAGAGACGCGCGTCGTTAGTGGCTCTGGGCGATGCTCTCGTTCCGCATCGCGGAGGAGAAGGCAAGGTCGACGTCGACGATGCGATGGCGATGTCACGGGACATCGTAGCCCTGGACAATAGGACTGCCGGTCGACCCTTAGGAACCAGCACAAAACCGGGCTGACGAAAGAATGGCCGCACTTAACTCGGGGTTGCTTAAACAGTTGTTTGATCGGCATTATGCATTAGCATGTGGCTGCTGCCACCGCTTGTTATACGGGGTCGGATGGATGGATGGATGGTGGAACCTGCCGAATTTGGCGACAATCAAGGGTTGTCTTATGGTCAGGATGATCCCGAGGACTATTTCGATTCCGAATTTCTTTTTGCCGAAAGTTGAGGATTTATCAACTTGTTCGACGAGATTTGCGAGTTTACGCAAAGGCAGCTGGCATCAAAGGGGATTTTCTGCAAGAGGTTGCCACTCGAGATTGTCATTGGCCGCGAGTGCGGATTACACATGAGTCATGTTGAGTCGACAACGATTGTCAAGAGGAAAGAGTCGATTCAAACATATAGAACGAACGTAATAGAAAATCACAAATATAAGTTTCGAATCCGAATATCGAATATAATTTCGAAAATCGAATATAAGTTTCCCATGGTGGCCTATGGGCCCGACTGGTCATGGGAAATGGCGGCTCGAGTGATCGCCAAAGGTAATCTTTCGTTACGCACGCCATCGATTGCATAACGTTATTCTACGCCCTTCAGGTATATTCTCCTTTATAATTCAGAATCCGTCTTTAGTGTTTTCTTTGAGTCCTATCCATTCCTTTATCTTGCAGAAAGGAAATGGAGAATATCCTGAGAAGGGCTCTTTCCGGGCAGTGGCAATTCTAGCAGGTAGGTATAATATTCCGGATATTAAATCGGTTTTAAATCGGCTTAGCGTTAACTAGTGGCACTTTAAGCTGCCCGGTGAAATGATTATCAGGGCTTCCCACTCCGTCCGTGGTTTCGCGCTAGCTGTTATCGCCCGTTGATTAATTGTTATGCAATATGACGTCATGCTGGCCCGGATTAGAATCCCGCATGGGACGCGACACGGGCCACGGGAGGAGGGAGTCTGGCGTGAAGTTTCCCGCTAATCCTCGAATTTGAGCTAACCGAACATAGGAAGCTGATGAATATTGATACCCGAGGCGTCGGGCATCGGGCGACGGCGACGCCGGCTGCTTCTCTCGCGCGTTATTCTCTTCTCGTCTTGAATCGACATCCGACATTCGACATCAGATATCAGATATCACATACTTGACTCATATTGTACGTCGATGGGCCATCCATGCACGCTTCCCAGACCCATAAGAGATCCTGCGAAGTTCAGAATTCCAGCACTGCTCTCTTCATTTGCCCAAGCGTTATTTTCTTTAATAAAAGACACGATAAATCGCGGCTACGTGCGTGACGTGGCATAGCCGGGTAGTAGCGTCGGATAGCGTCGGATAGCGTCGGATAGCGTCGGATAGCGTCGGGCAGCGTAGCGGCGTTATATTTCGCGACGAACAGTTCCTACCCTTCTTTAGCGGCCATTATGCCTTTAAGATACGAACCCCTTTATCTTAAGAGGCTCGGCAAGAATAATGCGCAGAAATCAAGGGTTAATTCCTCGGCGTCGTAAAGCATTTTATCTGTGGCTTGGGCCCACAGAAAACATTAAATATGGTAATAACCCTTGAACGGAAGTTATCGCTGACAGAGGGCTTCATTGTTCCCCGACAAGAATTAATCGCTTCGGATTTTCGATAGCTACATCTTTTTTTGGCTTTGAATCCTGTCGAGACAATCGAAGTGCGATGAGAACGAGCACTTGTCGTCGTCGCGGTCGCCAACACCTGATCTCCCCCTAAAGATCCTATCTGGAAAATTGGATTTGCTCAGGGTGACCAACCACACGTATAAGCAGCTCATAAAATATTTTTTAGCTTTCGAAAGCTCCGATAGGATTAGTTTTATGGGTAGATATGAATCTGATCGAAGGAGGGACGCTCGGCGATAATTGCATTGATTTTTTTTCCCTCCTTACTTAACCCTGTACCCCTTGACTCGAACTGGAGGTTCGCAGTTCGGAATACATCTGGCAGTAGATATTGGCCTATGTCGATAGTTGTCTCTCTGGAAAGAAGGATACGGGTGCGAAGTAATATCTTCCTTTAAAAGCTATTCTTTCCTGGCGATAGGTCAATTTGGGTCACGGAATTGCCTTATTGACCAGCCGAGTGGCCTAGCGAGGGATTTTCAGCATCTCAGATGGATCGTACAATCGAGTTAGGTGGACGCCATCATCGTCGCAATAAGCGACGGAGAGACGCGTCTCCTTCGATTTATCTATCTAGATAGAGTGGCAGCAGCCATCTTTGCTATTGGCCAGACACAATACTGTAACGTATTGACCGACGGAATATCCAGAGACAATCTGCTAGCTTTACGTGGATCTTTAGCATGTCGTCGAGCAGCAAAGTGTTTCTCACTAATGTCCACGCAGCGTAACGCACACAGAATTCTATTCTGTAGATATTTCGTACACGAATCCCAGTGGTATATGCAGTGTCCTATAGTGCCGTCCGAGAGCATCTCGACGCGTCCACCTGCAATTCCTGTGAGTGGGGGGAGGAAGGCTGCCGAGTCAAGAGGGTTGAGAACCCGAGGCAGTATGTTAACGTATAATGCGAGTGCGAGACGTTTGAGGTGTCCGTGTCGAGGTAAAAAAGTGCCCGAGGAAAGATCTTTCTGAGGCAGGGGATGGCAGGGGATGGCAGGGGATGGCAGGGGTTGGCAGGGGATGTCGGGTTGGAGGCGTGTAAGGAGTGAAGACGGTTATTCGGGCGGACAGGAGCCAAGTGACCAAGTCAAGTCGATCGTACAGCTTGGTCACAGCCCGTTTGATCTAATAAAGAGATCAAGACTTTTTCCTACCTTCGATTCCCTCCCTTGCTACCTCCCCTTCCCCCTTATCCCTTCTCAGGGAAATGGATATTCCTGAAGTTCTCTTGGATATTCGGCAGGTGTCGAAGCTGAGCGAGCAAGTGGCGGAACAGCTATAGGCAGTGTACTATACTATAGCAATGCTCATTGACGATACCGAATGACAAGATGAGTGAGCGGATAGCCGATACCCGATGGCCGATAGCGGGACTAGATAGCGTCAGTATTTATAGGAAGTGAGATCCCATAAAGGCGATATTCATCGAAGCAGCGATGGCTCATATTGCGGTTTTTTTACTTAGCTCGAAACGATCCCGGGTAGATCCCGCTGCGGGGAGACATAATCCGTTTGATCAGATTAAAATAGAGGATGGGTGTCCGGCCGGCGAGGCAATCGCGAACTCCAACCCGGATCAAAAGGGCTCAAGCGCAGCCCGGCGTAAAATAACATTGTTACGCGCGAGAATGACGGAGCGGAGTCGCGGCGCGCGACGTGCGATCTTCTCTCTTTCTTTATTTTCAAGCAAACGCGCCGGTACTTACGTTAAGTAGCGCGCGAGCAAGAGTGGGCAAGAGTGGCCCAGGCCAACAGCGGGATTACGCCGGAAGCAATATTAAGCTGCCGAACTAAAAAGACGATTTTCACGGATTACGGTGCATCGCGTTCTCCCGTGAAATTGATACTCGGGTTTTTAACGGGACTCGCGTTGAGCCTTCCAGCCTTTTCCCAGCAGAGCCGAACGACACAGGCCGACCTCGCGACCCTCCAAAGTCTGGCCAAACTGGCATTCTACTCGCATTCGCTTCTGTCTTACAATTCGCAGTTGTCCCCGCTGGCGTTGACGTTGCGACGCCTTAACGAGACGCTGTTGTCCGCCCTTCTCGACGGAGCCAGCAAGCGGACTGAGACGTAACGGGCCAATTTAGATATGCTAGCGTATAAAGCGGACGATTTATATAACAAATCTGACGTATACATTTGCCGTGGAGTTAATAACAGAAGACGGAAAATAATCACGGCATCGATCACGCGCTCTGTCGCTTCCACGTAATGCACGTAATAGACGTAATACGCGCAAGCCCATTTTAAAAGATTCCACTGTCCTTTTTATCGCGAGCCGCCATGAATTAGTTTCGTGACGTAGTCGGCGTAGCAGGTAGGAGGTAGCTTCTATGTGTGCCTATAGGTACACATGACTATAGATATGCAACTGGATAAAGTTGGACACTTCGTGTTACAGTTGGACAGATTCGTGCCTCTCGAGTCGACGCACGTACCGCGGTTTATCTCTAAATATTGCTGTAGAAAAACGTGGAACGTATCGGTCACGTGGGAGACATTAATCCAAGGAGTCGCTGAATACGCAGGACGCATCGCACTGCGCGAGCTAGAGTGTGTGTGTATATGTGTGGGAGGGGAGGAGGAGGGGGAATCTAGTTGAAACACCTTGAAAGGTTAAGTCAGGCAATTACGCCTGTTCTGAGGTGGTAACTTTGGATGCCAATCCACACTTTCCGAGTCACATCGACGACTCCGACGCCAACTCAGACGCCGACGCCGACGCCGATGCTGCGGCCTTTGTTCCGACCCCATGGAAGCGCGCAGCTTTTATTTTGATCGGGAAACGCATATATTTTCATATTCGAAGGAACGGCTCTGGAATATTGTAATTTGCATCGGAGACGCTGCGGAAAGAACTAAGTTGGCCGCTGGAAATGTGGAAACGGGCTGCGAGGCGCAGTCAAATCGGTACCCTATGCAAATTACCGCCCTCCTGCTCCCTCCCCTCGAAATCCTTACTTTTCTCCGAATAATTCTTGAAGCGGAGGCAACGTCCTCTTCGGCCAAGGCCTATGTCGCAAAGTTCTTATTGCAATGTTGTTATTTCACGTATTTAGACAATTTTCCCTTTTGAAAAAGTATCGAGAGAGCCAGTGGGGTGGGAATCCCTATGCACATTAAGGCAGAAGGAACGATTTATGTGGACATTTTGTGGCGGCACAACGTTGCGCTGTGTGTTGCGCGCCATTGCACATCGTCACTCGCGTGCTGGAAAAATCGGCAAATCCAATAAAGGGTGAATAATGCTGCACGTTACGTTCGCTGCTGGCGAAGTGCGAATCCGCAGCTTCCACGAGGTACGTGCTAGAGCAGGAAGAGGAGAGGCGTCGCCACCGACGGGCCGACGGTCCAGCAGGGATGGAAATCCGAAATTTTTAATAGAGAGAAACACTCGGGAATATATGGCCGCCTTCCGGGTTGTCGACGGGTTTTACTAATAACCGATACCCCAAGCGAACCATGGAATATTATAATTGATTTATTACTCCGGATCGAATTTATCAGCTTGGGAGAGTTTGCGAACACGATCCGATCGGAAGCGATCTACGAGCCATTCGATTTGTGCCATTGATGATCTATACATGCCTATAGTGAAATGTATAGGAGTATAGTCACTTCCACGCTCGTATGCTTCTATACGGAGAATTATACTTTGCTTCCCTTCTTCTTTTTTCCTCCCTCTTCCCTCACCCCCTTCCTTCCTTCTTCCAGCCGCGATCTTTATCCAGTGGGTACGTTTGCTTGCTGCACTTTGTGCGAGAAAGGGTTGACGATAAATTCAAATTTAGGGGTGCGCGCAATCTGTGATTCAGCGCCATTAACCACAGAGTCCTCTAAAGGATGCTCCCGGATACACTCTTGCTCTCCTCTCCTAACTTGACATATCCGTTCCCCGAGTAGTTGGCCCTTTAAACCTATTAGGCAGAGCAACGGGGAAGGCTGACTCTTTCCGGCTTTCCGGCTTTTCGGCTCTCCTCTCTTTTCTTTTACAAAATCTTTCTACATTCACCTTTCCTTTCGTTACATTCTACTCGCGAGAGCATCCAGGAGGATGGGAAGGAGGAGGCTTGCACAGTGAGATCCATTTTCGCTTCAAGTCGCAATACTGTCCTCGTAAAATCCGCCAAATAAAATCTATCCAAGTACCCCGAAACAGAATGCCGTGCTGCTGGAACACTTTATAGCTATTCAAACCAAGTTTTTAACTGTCTGGATATTCTCTGCTTCCGGGACATAAACTTCTCGGCCGATAAATGTATGTACTCATTGTGCTGCATAAGCCGATGCTCTTTACGAATCGATCCTCGTGCGTCCTTCCGCTTTGCAGGCTTCTGGATCCTCGTGTTGACGCGCGTTCACATTCACGCTCGCGTCGTCGACTCGTGCTGTGGAAACGCGGAATAGGACGGTATCGATTTCTTCGACGACGAGTGAAAAATAGAGAAAAAAAAAGGTTTGCTGGGAAGTCTTGATTTATATCGTCTCGATATTTTCCGCAAATCTCAGTGTTTCTTAATTCGAGGTTTCTCCGCATTCACCGGCCGGGTAATTCAATTTCCTAGCGAATCGGTTGGAAGTAAATCAGAGTACAGTCTGCGCTGGAAGTGTCGCGATGCTTCGAAAGAAGAATGATAAGAGGAAAGGATCAAGGGTCATGGATGATCGCTTGCGAGAACCAATGACCGGAAACCGGCCGAAGGGCCAATGACGTTTCGAAATTCTGTCATTCGCCGCCTCGCGGATGCTCCCGTTTCACATGTGTTTCGCGTGTATCCCGCATGTGCGGAACAGATACCGGCCAGGGAATTGCTTAAGTTTCGCGAAGACGAGTCGAAATACGGCTCGTAAGGTTTTATGCGGGTCTCTGCGAGTGGCGAGAGAGCGAAGAATAGCTATCCGAATGAGATATCGATAGAGGACCGCAAGGGACATTCCTCCGGAAGGGCTCTTGCGCTGCGTCGTGCTGATAACAAAAAGGCCAGGATGGTCTGGGCAGCCTGGGCAGCCTGGGCAGCCTGGTCAGCCTGAGCAGCCTGAGCAAGGTGTCCGACGTAGGCAGCTTCTACGGGTTGAGTCCGAGCACGAGTGACGCGTCCGATTACCAGCTGGGTTCGAGGGAAAGAGCTCATGGCTTTTCTGCGGCGAAGCTGCTTAGTATTCTGGATCGGCTGTGATCGTCGGAAACCGATTTCACCGAGTTTAACATGTATCGCGCTCAGCTCTCTTCGTTCTCTTGATTCTATTCGGTTGCTCGTAGCTCTCGTGCCTCTCGTGCTTCTCGTGCTTCTCGTACCTTTCGGCCGGTGTCTTCGCAAATCCGTCTGGCCACCGTTTGGGATTCTCCTGGAATAACAAGTTCCAATTTGTCGGGGCATATCGACTGGGCACTCAAGAGCGTGACACAAATGCCTGATGCAATCAGCGGACCGGTCCGTTCGGTAGGGAAGGCGCAGAGTATTACAGAGTGCAATCCGCCTTAATCCCTGACGAATCGGCGGGCAACTGCAAAGTCTCTTTTGCTACTTTGAACGACAACTCTGCGTGGCTCTTTTTGGTCCTCGCTGAAATCTTCTCCGAGACTTCTTTGAATCTCATGGCTCTCATGGCTCTCATGGCTTTCAATATTGTCGCTATCTCTTGTATACAGTCGCCGCCATATTCCGCGGGAGCCCGGTGCCGCCATATTACCACAACTTCCCCCTTTATGTGGCCTCGTCCCGTCTCCAAGAAAACTACCACCATAAAAGTTGACGACTTAAATCGCAGGGCGTATGCCCGTGATTGCCCCGGCCCGCCGTGCGGATACAACCCACTAGAACTTCCTCTCCGGTGTGCAAAAGACACCAGGAAATGAAGCACGAGGTTCAGCAGGAAATATACAGCCAGCCGATAATCGCGAACAATAAGTTTTCCGTTTCCACTGGCAATGAGCTTTCACAGGAAAATGTAGCTCCGTCGATTGGCGAGCGCAAATACGCCCAAGGAAGTTATGACGTCGTAGAGCCCTAAGAAGCCATTCGATAAGTTCAGAATATTACCAGACTCTATGAATTTTCTCTAGCCCGAAAGCAATCTGCGTTCGGATTCTGATAATGGACGGTGGGGGGGAGAAGCCACGTGGTGATCGAGTGATCGCGAAATCTTAACTGAAAAGGAAACGACGTGCCCGTGATGACGAAGTACGTCGCCGATAAAAATGGAAAGGAGGACTTAAAGCTTAAGTAAATGGAGCCGGCACCTGCTTCTCTACTCAATATGCTCGAAAGTGTCTCGCTGACGCTGCACCTCGAAATTGAATGTCTCGGATTAGTATAAGACGATTTTTAACGATCCCGAGGAGAAGCTGGGTTCCCTCGAAAGACTACGGGAAGACCAATGGACGCGAGTGGTGGTGGCGCAAAAGGACGAGAAATGGAGGAAAGAAGGAAAGAAGGAAAGAACGAAGCAAGGTCGGAGCTTCTGGGTAATACGAGCGATATATGTATGAGGCCTTGTTGCGTGCCAGGCTGTCAGGGGTGCATAAATATGTACGTATGCGTCACCGCACGCATAAGCGTCGATGAGGGGATTTGCCAGTGATCTTAGCGTTCCGAATCGTTCAATCACTTATCGTGTTTAATACGCGACGATGTCGTCGTCTGGCTTATAGGTGGAGACGCGCCTCGACGTCACAGAGCGACAGGGTGGGGAGTCGCCACGCAAGAAGAATCTTTTCCAAGTATTTCCCCGAAAAGGGAAATTACGTCAAAATTCTTGGGAATTTATCGGAGCACTTTTTAAACTCTGCCCGTGGGATTAGCATATTATTTCTATAGAGACGGAACCCGGTCGCTCCGTTGGCATAACGCGAGGGCATATCAAATATGTTGATAAATGATTCCTTTGAGCGATGAATGCCCGACTGTGGGTTCAGACACCTTTCATGTGCGAAACCTATTTGAATGTTAGAAGATCAACGACGTCGATCCTAGCGCACCCTCTCCCGCCCACCCCCGTCCACCCTCCTCCACCCCCTATAACCAACTGCCTTTGGATCATTACTGCGCAACACTTGGCAACATTTGGCAGCGATCGCCTCTGCGTTGCTTCGAAGTCTCTTCACTGGAAGAATAGCATTGGCGCTAACGCCTCTTTCTAGTAACCGTCTTACGTGTGAAGATCTATATGTCATTTTAGAAAAGGTCCACCCTATATATCTTTTTAAGGCTTTGTGTGATCCAAGATTCTTTGTAAAAGGTCTGCAGAAGATAGATTTGTGCAAATAAGACGGGTCAGCCTTTGAAGTCCGATTGGAAGTTGGCTCAAGTGTTTGATGAAAAGAGAAACAGGGAATACTGTGAGAATCGACACAGAACAACTCTACTTCCGTTAAAGCAATCAGTTGCGACCACTGGTCCTTTGATAATCTGCATATGATTTACCCGCCAATGCAAAAACTACAGCAAACGTGCAATTCGCCTTTATCATTGGACGGATACGTCAGTCCCTTTGAGTACAGTTTCGATTCAAGAAGTGCTGGCTGGATGCGTACTTGGGCATTACTACAGTCGGCATTGCAGAATACGCTTTTATCATCCACCACGCGGCTGCTGTCTTCCATCGTGGACGGAAGATAAATAAACTGGGAATTCGTCTCCGCGTAGTTAGCCCCTGATCTGCGAAGAATTTAAATAATTTTGTTGCAATCGTTTGTAGGTGATTGATAGTCTATCCTCAACGTTTTATAGTCCACCGTTTATTTACAATATAAAATTAATTTCCTAGGAAATTTTCTTTTCAAATTAGCCCCTCCTTATAATGTTTTATAACTTGATCTTTTTTTTTCACGTGCAATCGTTTGTAGGTACTTTATAGGTCATTGACGATATGAAATAATCGATCCCTTGATCGTAAATAATGAAGAAACTTTATCTAGGGAATTCCCCAAATAGTGATCCAAGAGCGCCTGGCGCACGCGTATAGACGAACGGGCGGCAACATTCAAATAGTGAATTTGTATAAATTTTAGCTCAACGTCAGCTCAGTAATACGATCGCATAAGAAAACTTAAAGGAGGCAATCCTAAATAATGTTCTAGAGGAAATTTCCATACTACAATATTTTATACTCAAGTCTAGTTTACACCGGGCGTATTGAGGTCTATTCATCGCACCGCCTTTTATGGGAATAAAATGACAAGAATAGTCCTTAGTACGCGCGGTATAAACTAAGCCGAAGACAAAGGGTGGTTTCCAATGATCCAAATTATGACAAACGTGTCTGCGGAGATGATGCGACTTTGAGGGCTCATTCGTATCAAGGGCAGCGAGCAGCAGATAGCGACCAATGAGCAAGATGCTTTAGGTCTGATTTATGACGTCAACAGCTTGAGGCTCGTTGCACCCTGCCTTTGGTCTGAAGGAGCCCTTAGGGAGCCTTCTCAAGTCAATTCATTAGGTAATTCCAATCGCAGTCCAATGTAAATCAGTGCACACAGAAAATTTGAATCGCACATAAGAAACTTCATATGAGCTTAACGATCCTATCAATCGAACACGCATGATGCTACAAGTTACACTCGGTACAAAAAATCAAGTCAGTCGAAAACGTTGTAACTGACCGGATTATTCTTCAACTTATCGGTCAGAACGTGGATACTCCAGGTACGGCAGTTAAGCCCATTTTACACGGGCCAAGATTGCAACCAATATCATCCCGATTTCGGTTCGATATTGGACAGAGATTGTTTCCCTATTTTACACGGTCCAAGTGATCTTGTTATCGACAGCGTACAATCTTTTCTACTGTTTTATCATACGATAGAAAATTTGTATACTGTTCTAGCACGTTGGCCGAAAGGAAGGGAGACTGATAAAAGAGAAACTGTTATTTTAACAGTAATACTA
>JARQST010000030.1:39828-51602 GCA_030142225.1 Pachycephus smyrnensis | reverse complement strand
AGGAGCATAAATTCTATTTGCACTGACTTTCCCCCTTCGTACCCTACAACTTTCGTCTGACACATTTTGCTGTCTCGTTCTTCCTTAAACAGATATTCAACCGTCCTGTTTCAAATGGGACACCCTGTATACATTTTTTGCAAGTCGTTTATTACATTTTTGTCGATAAAAATCAGTGGTAACCGTTTAAAAAACATTAATATTTAAGGAGATATTGAGGGTTGAAGACGACCGCGGGTCTCACGCAATGCTCCCTTCCTGCCACGATTCCGAGTGGCCGATTGCGAATTTTTGCGAATTTTTCTATTTGCTTTTCACCAAAATGTTCATAAAAGATTGTACTAATAGAGTATGTAAAAAAAATGATTTTTTCGTGATTTTAAACCTACGTACTCCCCTTAAGACTCAATGGCTCTGTGGGTACGATATGTTTATGATAAAATTCGAAAGATCGCGCTAATTCCTGCAGTTCATTCATAAACCACTCAACACAATAATTTCCACGATTAAATTTAAATTTGGATAAAGACTCGTCAAAGGCACAATGTAGGTAATATGCGATACTATGCGGAACATGCTTTTGATACGGAGTGTGTTTGTCGCTTCAAGTACATTGACAACTGGTTCCGAAATACATTCGATATCGGTATAGATTACAAACGGTACAGTTTCTTAGTGCTTGTAATTTTTAAACTTAAAAAATGTTTCCTCCTCGTTTGACAGTATCACTCTGCACCTGTTTATAGTTGCACAATCGAGTTTATGTTTTTGGAAGAAGTTTTCAGTTTGAAAATGACATACACATCTACCACACAGTCTGGTGTAACATTTATGTTTTGAAAATTCCGAACGCAAGAGTCGAGATAGATTTCGGATCCAAGCAAAATGGTAAATTGTACTTTTTGAAGAAAATTCCATGTCCAAGTCATCGTGGTCACTATCCGCGTCGGTTTCACTTTCCACCATAAGAAGATGAATCGGAGATTTATCTGATTTTTGCTGACTCAGATAAAGTGGTACTATCTCACTGCTCTTATCCTTTTGATCACGTTCTACACCGTAAACGTTAATTGCTAAGTCATTTAATTATTCAAGTTTTAGAATAACCTTTAAAGCAATAGGAAAATTTAGACCTTCATGCTTTAACACTGAACTGAAATGTGAATATAAACTGGTTAAGTTTACATGATCTTTAGATGGAAAAAGAGCTGAAGTTACAGACCACAGAAAGCAAAGCGGGTCATTGTATCTAATATTCACAACTGCTTTCTTATTCTGTATAACTTTTGGCAGATCAACGTATGTGGATATACCTCCACATAATGGTTCATATTTATTATTATTTATAACTAAATTTATAGTTTTTACTAATGACCAGCCTGACTCTCTTTCCTAGAAATCCTCAATTTTAAACAATAATTTGTCTTTTACGTGTTCGTTAAACCAATTATCAATGTCCGTTGACGGAAGGATGACTTCGTTTTTAGTATTGAAGAACTTCATTTTTTCGATAATTTCACCACCTCTCATACTTTCAAAATTACAGTATAATGCAACATTCACGTTTGCATTACCCTCTTTCTTTAGAGTATCCTTCAGTCTCATGGTAAATAGTTTTCTCGAGTCCTCCAAAAGATGTTCCAAATCCTTATGCCGTAAGTTCACAATTGAGACACACTGACACAGATCTCTTCTTCTCTCTCTCGTAGTCCCACCGCTCCTCTTTTGACTTTCTTTGAATTTTTCGTTGCGTGATTTTAGTATCGAATTTGTTGTCAAAATTCTAACTCTCTCTCCCTCTGATAGAACGTTTTTCCTCAAAAATGTATTTAATAGTCGGATATTTTGTGTTCCAGATTTAATTCATTTTTCAATTTCCGCAGATGCAGGTCCATCCTCTAGGATTTCTTATGTCTTCTCCATAGTCTTGATCAATTTCATACACCTCTTGCTATCTATTGTTTATTCACTGAACTCTTAACAATGCACTTGAAAAATTGACTGACAATGATTGTCGCGCATCATCGAAGGATTTTTTATACGAAGATTTGAAAGTTTTCCTGGAATTGTTTTGCATCGGTTCAAGCGATAAGACCTACCGGAATTGCGCACTTATTTCCTTTGAGTAATCTGATACTTCTGATGTATGAGAGTAACTCTACATCAAAGAGTTCCGAACGCGCTTTCGAAAATGCACAAAGAGTCGCTTATCTTCTGCGAGTAATTTGATACCCTAAATAACAAAGATGTCGTAAATCATTCTCAGGGTTCTTTGATTCGATCGAAAGAGCTAGAAGCTGCACAGGAGGCTTGCACGTTTCCTGGAATCGAATCGCCGACGAAAGCCCGGCAAAATTCATGGAATCGAACTCAAGATCAAAGGGGCATCCGGACGAAGGCTGCCGTCTGAAACCTGCACGAATCTGCACGAGGTCAGGGAGAAAGGGAGTCATCGAAGCTTCTAGGAAGTTCTAGAAGCTTCTGCGGGGTGTTGAGGGGCAAGGGGCTGCCCCAAAATGTCATGCGGGAGAGCCGCCGGCTCTGGGAGCGTTCCTCCACGATTTAGCACGGACACGAACCGTCGAAGGTTCTAGAAGGTTCTAGAAGCTTCTGGAAGGTTCTCGATCGCTCGCAATTCCTAGAATCGAGCGTAAAATTCCTGGAATCGAAAGCAAAATTCATAAAATCACCCCAAAATTCTTGGATTCGGAAGGACTCAATGATGTTGCTCCAGGAAATTGCTCGACGACATCAATTTAGCATGGACACGACCTTTCGAAGGTTCTCGAAGTGTCGGTAAATGTCGATGCAGGAATCTGTGTCCGAAACCCCCCTTGCTATACTACTATTACTGTTTCATCACAGCTTTGCTCATAGTGGATAATAGGCCTAATAAAGGAAAATAAGGAAATACCGGAACGCCTAGCAACATTAATTATTTTGAACAGGCAAAAAATAATTGAACTAAAATCTCTGCAATAAATTGCACGTTATGGATTGCTATAGCATGTCAAAAACATTTCTTGATGTCTCTTTCTTTGTATCTTGTTCAGAATCGTAATAGAGCACGATTTGTAACATTGTGATCACCTATTGCACATTTAATAAATATACAATTGTTTATTGATGATAACTGTATAACAGGTGATCAATATGTAACAAATCGTCCTCTATTACAGTTCTGACCGAGATTCCAAGAAATAATCCTCGTGGCAACATATTTTACATCTATAACATAATAACAATGATATACGTTAATATCAACAAATAATTATTGTGACAGGATGATGATAGAATAGTAGGACCATACTTGACACTAACTTCTGATTTTAAACACTTTTTTAATGGAAGTAAGTAACGAACATCACTGTATGTACTTGGCATCATTTTTTGCACAGGGTAGATTTACCTGAAACTCACAATACTTACTCGGACGTAGTCCATACATGACAAAAATATCTTTTTCGGAGACTACTGTGTTATGATAATCAATATGAAATAATTCTCCAAACCTAGTATTTTTACCATGAATCAACTGTACACGTATTGGGAGGATTTTTTGAGTACAATTCCGGATTGATGCCATTTGAAGACTTACCCTATCGACTCTATTATTTCTAGATAATTTTTTCCTTAAATTAATTTAGAATTTCACGTTTTATAATATTGAAAAATGTATTTGAATTTTATAATACAAACTTTTTACATTGTTACGTCCAAACCAGAATGAAGGCCAATTTACCTAGTCTGGTGCCTTTACCGAACCGTAATACACTATTAATTTGCCCTGTTTTGAGTCAATGCTTGTGCACTTTACTCGGGATCGGGCTATGCTAAGTACTGCGGGAAGAATGAATATGGGATATATGATATGAAAATGATTTGAACTATGCTAAGCAAATGGATACCGCCACCAGGAGAAATAATTAGAAATATGAAGGAGTTCCGTCACCGAGAAAAGTAAATTGTTCCACCACCAAAGAAATGGTAACTTGGATTGGCTTACCTTGATTGATGATGTAAGTGCCGCTAGTGATGTCCCCCTCTATGATCGGTCTGCTCTTACGAACTTTATGTGTAATGAGATTTTGAAATGAAATAGAAGCTTTGAGTTAAAATGGAATACGCACACAATTTATTATAAAACAAGCTACAAGACAAACCGACCAAAACAAAGACAAACAGAGAAATGGTACTACTACTACTTGCAACTACTCTGGGTGATGGATCAGCGGAGAATGAGAGTGAGTGTAGGGTGGAATTAGCGTACGTTAGCTTGCGGGGGTGGATTTCTGGGGTAAATTGGAAGATGGTTGCTATTGGTCAATGTTTAGGATTTCTAGGAAAATTATGTATAATAAGCTAAGGAAGACGGGTCATTGGTTTAAAGTTTTTGGCGGGGATGTTTTATATAGGGGGTGAAGGATTTACTTAACGGGATTGGTGGACTAAGATGGCTATGGGGTTGGATTAGGAGACTGGTAAGGGTTTCGGCGAAAAGTCGTAAAATCAGGAATGTTCGCTGTGGATGCACATGTGCACTTGAGTGAAATCGCTAACGGTCAGGGCTATTGCCTAAGTATAATTTTTTATACATGTATCCCCTTGAAAGGTTCATCTCGCTTTCCCTAAACCTGGGGCCCATATGCGAGATAGCCGCTTCCAAGGGCCGCTATGTGATAGAAACCAGATCCCACTGATTGGCCTTTTGATATTTAGTTAACGACCGCGGATGTGGAACCTGATTTCTCACGCGGACGTAACAACATCAATCAAAATTTTTCTTTAATGCTTGAGAAAGGTCGATAAAATAAAATTCTTATGATGTATATACTGTAACCTTTTTCGCGCGATATGGTTCTCCAGATCGTGCAGCTAAGGCGGGTTCCAGCCGAAATCTCGGTGATTTAAAAAAGGAAATTTAATTAGACGGAAGAATGAATTTGGAAACGTAAAATTTGTGAACAATAAAAGAAATAAATATATTGTCCTAATTTGGTATACAATGGTGTTAAAGGGAATCAGCCTAGGTATTGCTGGATGTTAGTAAACAGAGTAGTAGGTGTTGTGTATAGAGTAATAATATTATTGACAATTAAATGAGGGTTATCCGCTGTATTTTGCAGATGACGCGTATCTGTCTTTTGTACGCGGTAATCTATTGATAAGACAGGTTTCTAATAACAGCTGGGATATAGATACTTCTATTCCTTGGTGATTTATATTTGTTACGAATATTGGAAGATAGCAGAATTCGTATGCAGTGGTGCTTAATAAATTATGCAAATATATAACTTAACGACGTTCACTGTTTATTTGATCGAATAAATGATCATAACAAATTACATGAAAAATGTGAGATGGAGACAAAACTAAAAGATTAGAAATCTAATCACTCAAAACACGTCTAATCGTAACTCAAGCACGCGTACAATAGTAAGAGTAAGAGAGAAGGGGTTTCGATCGCAACGACAGTCATCGACCAATACTGTAAACAATCTACTATCTAACGTGTCGATAACTGGTTACCGATAATTACCGATAATTTGACCGTAGAGAAAGCGCTATATTCAACAATATTGATTTCTCTTATGATTTGACGTATTAGAATGAAGTCGTGTCTAAAGGCAGCCTCCGACCAGCGGAATTTGATTAAAGAGTTGACTTGTTAAAATAAAAACGTTGTGCTGTTAAGCAGTCTTCCACTGGGAAACTCGTGATCACGGGTTAACGTGGTCCTATCACACACAACGTAACTATCTCGGAGAAGTAAGAAAAGTCTTATTCGCCGAGTAGATAGTTGTAAAAGTTTATAATGAATTTAGGATGGCATGTATAGTGGGTGCGGCACGATGGTCAAAATTGTCGAAGTGACGGCGCAACTGAAATGCGTAAGGTGATTCTACCTGGCGAAGGAGGCGGTTTACTCCTTGCCCGAGACGATTTGCTCGTTTACGAGAATAGAAGTATCTTTACAAATTATGGCCAAACAGGACGGTTTGCCCGCTTGCCCAAGACGGTTTGCTCGTTTCACTGCTTTAAGATATCCTAGCTCACGCAAGTGGTAGAATGCTCGAGCTAGGATTTGTCGCCGTTTATATAACCTCCAGCGGTAGACCAGGTGGCCTGAAGAGTGCGGAATAGTTAGGTGTCGCAATGCCTACGAATTGTTCGTTCCTTGATAGCTGAGGTTATTCGGACTAGCGAGACTGTATTATTATCGCGGCATGAATACTACTCGATGTATTGGTTACAATATATTAGAAAGAATTCCCTATTTTGTGGAGCATATCGTTTGTGATTCAGGTTTAACTGTACTACGATTCATATTATTATACCATTAAATTTACAAGCAGACTAAAATTACTGGTTTCAAATATTGTAAGAAACTCTTAGAACCTACCTTGGTTGGTGGATGGGACTTGTGTTACCACTAAGAGAATCCGGTCCTGACATTCTGGATTCTGCAATAAAATAAAGATTCATACAGCATTTCAACTATGTTAATTGAATTTATACACAATTTATCCTTATTATGAGGCTTCAACAAATGACGAATTCCCCTAGCAAACACATATCGTTTTATGTAACATATTTATTACATGTAAGCTATTTATACATGTTTGTTATGAGAAGGCAATATCGAATTTACATAACAAAAATAAATATAACGTGTTACATATTTGACTAGGAATGAATAAGTTACCTGTTAGTTACATGTAATAAATATATTACGTTATGTGTTTGCTGGGCCATTATGGAATGTAACTATCATCGAAAGTACTGCGTATATTTCTTGTATATGATTTCCATCCTACCAATGTTGCTCAAAGCTCTCTTTTCAACATCTATAGAACAGTTCTTATACAAGCAGTTTAATGAAAATTAAAATAAAATTTATATAAGAGTAGAGCACTTCGGCAAGAAAGAAAGTGAATTATACGTTTGTAAAAGTTTTTATATGCGTTTTTAGATCAATTCCAGTAATAACTCAGGTAGTACATTCATATTGCGTTTATGTAGCAGCTGGGTAGTACTGTTCCCTTCACTCTAAAAATTACGAGGGTAGGCTGAAAAGTAATGCACACATGCTTGTAGAACGCGAACGAAATGACCTACAGAAGCGCGCCTGGTGGCATTCGTAAGTAACATTTCTCTTTTACACGCATGCGCAGTTTGAAGTCCTTGCGTCCATCCAGTGTATTTTGAGCAGCGTAAATATGGAGACGTGTTCTAGTGTTATGTCAACGAGAGTTAAAAAGCGTGCTGTTATCGAATTTTTAACTGCTGAAAAAGTGATGCTGAAAAGCCATCGATTGACAGTAGACCCATCAACAGCATCGTCACCATAAACACCCTTTAATGACGATGAATTTCAGTAGGAGTCACTTTTTCAGCAGTTAAAAATTCGATAACAGCACGCTGTTTAACTCTCGTTGACATAGCACTAGAACACGTCTCCATATTTACGCTGCTCAAAATACACTGGATGGACGCAAGGACTTCAAACTGCACAGGCGTATAAAAGAAGAATGTTACTTACGAATGCCACCAGGCGCGCTTTTGTAGCTTATTTCGTTCGCGTTCTACAAGCATGTGTGCATTACTTTTCAGCCTAACCTCGTATATTTCTAAAGTAATATGCAATACACATACACAGAGAGATTCTCAGCAAACACAAAGTAGTAGTTACATATCAACAATGATGGAATTTCCTACTTAAGCATATAATAGTTATAAAACACCTGATGTGTGTAATTATTATACCAACAAACACAAAGTAACGGTTACATATCGGCAATGTTATAATTTCCTACTCAGGGACATAACAGTAACGTACAACAGGTGTTTTATAATTATTACATCCTTGAGTAGGAAATTTCAGTATTACCGATATTTTGTTACTTTGTGTTTGCTGGGATGTTCCTGAGCAGGAAATTGTTACATTGCCAATATGTAGCTATTAGTCTGTCTTTGCTCGATTAATTTTGGCTTTCAGAGTATGTCACAGGAATGTCACACGACAAATAGAAACGTGAGAAAAGTGAACACAGGAACGCACTGCCCCTGCCATCAAGAAGTTATTAGTATTTCAGTAGGCACATGTTAAAACGGTTGTTTATGTGTAACATGGTATTTTGGGCCTATCACAATTTAGGCCCTGAGACCTTAGGGTCCCTTTTCGAAGGGCACTGTACTATTTGATTTTACGAACAATTATTTATTTTCCTCGTGCGAATTCTATTTCCTTTATTTAAACGAATCCGAAAGAATTCCCGGGAAAAAATTATTAGATCTAATTAGATCTGTATTTTGAGACTTTAGATCTAATTAGATCTAATCAGAGCTGAGTCTAGAACTGATCAGATCCAATCAGATCTGAGTTTAGATGGTGGTAGGTCTTATTAGATCTAATTAGATCTAGCCTCAGATCTGATTAAATCTAAAAGTCTCAAATTACATATCTATTTAGATCTAAAAATTTGTTCCCGGGTTATATTGCAGAAATACTAAAAATGATAAGTATTGTTAGAACCAATGTGAATTTCTATTATTTAAATTTCCTGATAGCTTTGTACTTTCCAAATATTTCTACGATGAGCATTATAAGCCTTTGAAGACCGAAGAACTAAAAGAAGAAATGTCACATCATTGAGACGATGAACTTATGAATTCGTATCCGTTGAAATGGCACTGAAAATTGTTTATAGGAAAAAAGAAAGCTCTCCAACTATATGACATTCGAAAAGAGTATATTAGAATGGTGCCAATATCAGTACGATGAATTAGCCCAAGTTATTCAAATGATTTACGGAGAACGTTATTATAGATATTAGTTAGGTTAATTAGGTTATCAATATCACTTATGAAGTTCACAGTGTCTCCATTTCGTACGATCTTAATTATTTCTAGAAGTAGTATCTTTCCTAGTAGAAATTGTATGTGGGCTTTAACCGGGTATAAGCTACTTTTCCCAACTTCTATCCAGGCGCTAACTAAAAAAATTATCTACCGTCCGACCAGAAACGTAATGCACGCCCCGTCTAGCCACTAGTTATGTCAAACTGTCTAGGTCAAAGACAGTTTTCCATGCCAGTGCGCGAGTACCCATGTGGGCATGTACGATTGACACAGAAAATTGTTTAGACTGTTTTGATATTCATTAAAATACAAGAAATATGTAATTGACATAATGGCAAAATTGCATGATTAAAATAACATTTAAAAAAGTGGATTTGTGCTGCCGTGAGTGGGATTTGAACGTGTGTGTGTGTGTGTGTGTGTGCGCGCGTGTGTGTGTGCGCGCGTGTGTGTGTGCGCGCGTGTGTGCGCGTGTGTGGAATTTATCTCAAAATACAATTCTTATATTACATATAAGCCTTAATCAATATATGACAGGCCAAATATTACAAACATAATTTTGCGAAGTATTTGCAAAAGTATTTGTTAAAATTTAGAACAGAGTCTTGATTTTTCAATAATTATACCAAATGCTTAATTAAAACGTTTTATATTATATTAAAAAAGTTTGATTAGTACCACTGGACCGTGCGTTTCCCAAGCACGAGCTCAATTGTTAAATCCAAGCATTGGTATTTACCAGTTTTCGCACACGTGTTTGACGGGATCGAATTCTTTAACGGTTCATTATACTCACAGCAAATAAACACACGAATTCTGTCCTAGACACTGATGAGGTCCTATCAAGAAATTGTCACTATAACAAGAAACTGTCTGAACTCAAGTTTATATCTTGGGGTACTGGCGAGCGTCTAGTTCGGGCCCCGATAGGCTTCCATAGTAGGGAAAGAGCGAATAGAGATGTAGTTTAGTATTTCGGCGTACTGGTGTGCGCCACGCTGGGAACTAGCTAGATTTCCATTATTGGGGATGCCAAGTCTCAGCCCGACCGGGGCCTTTTCGTTATTAGGGAAATGACTAGGAAATTTCTACTAGGGTTATGTTTATCAGATTCATAGCCTAATACGGAAACATTATCGTAGTCAAACTGATGACCTGTATCTATTCTGTTTAACGTTAAGGCTGTATATGAGTCTGTGCGATTTCTAATATCTATCTTATGTTGATATAGTCGTTTTTAAAGATATCTACCAGGTTGTTCTATGTAAAATTTATTACATTGCTGGCAAGGGAATTTGTATATAATTTCAGATCTGTTTAATAAATTTATCGAGTCTTTTATTGTTTCTATATATGATTTAAGATTGTTAATATATTTATTGATTACTATGATATTATATTTTTTTAAATGATCTAGCTAAGCGTTCTGATAAACTATATAGGGTAAAGTAATGCATCGTGTAAAATCTCTATCTGTGTTGCTATTGTTTATGGTTTCAATGGAATTTAGTTCATTATAAATTACTGGGAGTCTACGAGAAATTGTATAGTCTATAGTGTATGGAGGATAATAATTTTTTAATAAAGCATTTTTAACTAGTTTCATGTGGTCTCTAGGAAACTTCGAATGTGATAAAAGGATAGCTTTGTCTGTGAGCATTTTTATAACTCCTAATATTTGTGCCACTGGACGATGTGAATGAAAATTAATACAATTTAATCACTTGTACCTATGGAATTGAAAAAGACATTAAATTAAATTTTTCCATTTAATATCCAATTCTAAATAACTACCAATTGATACAAAAAACCAACGTGGTTAGGCCCTTTCATTAATTTTTACTCACATCATCCAATGGCACAGAAATTAGAAGTTATAAAAGTGCTGATAGACTGAGCTGTCCTTTTATCAAATTCGAGGATTCGATAAGATTATCGTTTTATGCAATAACTATTTAACCCCTGCAGTACTTCGTCTTGCGTTCTCCTTTTGGGGTCATTTAAGACCCCCGCCAAACTTCGATCATTGGAATAATTAAAAGGTATATTTTTTGAATATATATGATTCAATGCCTGGCAGAAATTGTAACCGGGGGTTGGCCGGGTTTCTGGTCAGCCGTCCCGGTTTGAAACCGGGCGCGGGAGTGGAAGAACAGTTAGTTCGAACCATGAATGTAACGCTCAGTATGAACAGCGCCATGAAGGGCAAGTTATTCATGTTACGAGATACAGGTATTTGTATACTCTAACCACAATGCTTATGCAACTTATGTATTTATACCCAAAATCAAAACCTGTCAGAGATGACTTGATTAGATTCAAGGTATTCAAAAAGCATAGTGTAGCTATTACGTTACGCTACACACTTTTATTAAAGTATGCCGCGTAAGAGTATTATTCTGATATATGCATTTGAGAGATGCACTTTAGTTGCGGGTTCATTGTTTCACATCCTGACACCTAGCGGATATACTTTCTCACTCGACTGAACTATAAACGGGTTCGCCCCATTTCGGCTGACCAGGTTCCCTGTAAGGGTTGCCTAACTGGGAACACCTGGTTATTCCCATCTAGCCGCTAGCTGGGAACAGGGAATGCCTGAACCCATTTCTACCAGGGATGTGGAGTGAAAAACAGTTCCGTTATTTCAGAATAAGAAATGTTTTTGATTTGTTGGACATACATGTACATAATATCACTAAAATGCTTAAGTGACACCTGATTTCTAATAAAATGAAAACTGACGCAGTTTTATTATATATTCGCTATAAAATAATAAAAGATATTATACTTGGCGGGTCCATGCATTACTTCATATAAATTTGTTTTCATTACGCCAGTCTTCAAATTCAAAACCAACGTCAACTTTCTATATAGACCATATTAGCAATGAATCGTCAAACATAACCACG
>JARQST010000030.1:1214-36864 GCA_030142225.1 Pachycephus smyrnensis | reverse complement strand
CGCCCCCCCGCCGCCCCCCCCCCCCCCCCCCCCCCCCCCCCCCCCCCACCCACGAGAGTGGGACAAAGGACAGAATGAGAAAATTATTCGAACGAGGGGACGAGGGAGGGAGGAAAGGAATGATACAAAAAGAAAAGGATGATATAGCCGAGCGGCTGCTTATAAATTAATATTGTCGAATTCGTCAAATATTAAAAGGACAGGAACAATTCTTCGTATCGACATAATTTATTCTAAGAATAAGGAGGAGGGGTAGTTTTGAGGAACGTGTACGAAAGACTGAAAAACGAAAGAGAGAGAGAGAGAGCGGGAAAGAGAGAGAGAGAGAGAGAGAGAGAGAAAAAGATTAAATCCAAAGGGGATTTTAGGAACCAGTGAAGTAAATAAAAAAAGAAAAAGAATACGATGAAAGTGTGGATCGAGGGGGCCGAAGGTAATTGGCGAATTTTTATAAAGATTAAAAATAATTAATCGGCGAGAATTGATAAGGACGAGTGTTTAAGCGATAACGAACCCACGGCCGATCATCCATGTGAAATGGGTTAAGTCTATATATATATATATACATACTTAAGTGTATATTGTATATACGTATGTATAAGAGTGTTTGGCAGGACAGGGACTGGATCAGGGAGGGGGTGGGTCAGTGGTAAGCAGATCTATTGCCCCCCCCCCTCCCCCTCCCCACGATTCCCACAGTAACTACGTGATTGCCCTTCGGAAATTGATTGGCCATTATTTACTTATCCGAAATCGCCGATGGCTCGAAACATGTAAATGCCGTAGAACTCTCCAGGACGACTGGAAGAACGGCAATAACGGTGCGATTATAAGGGAGGTTAAAGACGCGTGACGTAACGTCATTGTCATATAACGCACGCGTATACGCATAATGCCGAACACGTGAGAAACGTTAAATCTCTTAAGCAAAAACGCCGTTATTGCCGATGAAACGTCGTCTCACGACGCGCGTATTCTCCTCTCACGTCCTTCGACTTCATTTAATAATTAATTTATTTATTCGTTTATTTTATTTGCTTTATTATTTATTGGACAAACGCACAGAGAGACGCGCGCACTTACATACTCAATATAACTCACGCATTCGATCGTTCGCAGTACGCGCGGGCACGCGCGAGCGACAAATGTCACGTGCGTATTCGCAGAAGGACGGGAGAGAGGGAAAGGGAAAACAAAAGAAAAGGGTAAGAGGGATTGTCGCTAAAAACGAGACGCGTGAGATGAGGGGAAAAATAAAAATAGTGGGTGGGGGGATAAAAATTGTGTAAACGTTACGATAGAAAAGAGAAGACAACAAAAAAAAAAACGTATTCACTGTACACCGAGATCTTCAGGCCACCGGCACGATTCGCGCGTTACGCATGCGCGAACTAGGGGATTCCCCCTATTGCCGATCGTAGCGCGCCATCGTGCCGGTGGCGCCTTAAAAATAATACCGTGACGCTAGGAACTATTCGCCTTGCCATGGAAACGCCCATATACACCTCGATGGGATAATTATACCTCGTGCTTGAAATCTTAATCGATATACACATTATCGATCACGCTACGTATCTGTGTCCTTATTGTCCGACCCACCTTGGTCTGACCCTATCCATAGCCAAATCATAGTCAACCCCTTCGAGACCCACCCCAAGTCCCATTACTCGCACCCCCCCCCCCCCTTTTTTCTATAAACACATTCGGCGTACACACACACACACACACAAGGCACTTTCAGTCTACGAGAAAATTCGCGCGGTTTTTTTAAATTTTCATACCGTCCATCTATATGTACGTGCGGTCGTAATCATTGACGACCCCGTCATCGTCATTGGTCCATGGTCCGCGTAATCATCACATCACGATCCTGTAAGAGGGGTTGTTCAAACTTGGTCCAGATAACGGATGCTGATCATTCTGGCTGATGAACACGCTGATACCCGATGATCCTCTTCGTCCTGGTGATTACGATGATCCTGACCGATTGACTATGAGCAGCCGCAACGCTCCACCACCATACCCGGAAGTCGCGAGAAGACTATCTGATACTCGTTGTCGAAGTAGAGCATCGTGATCTCGGATAACTTCCGGGGCGCGCAACAGGGACCCGTGTTGTTCGGCGGTTCCGCCAGTGACACTATGTGCGTGTTCGGATACGCCGGGAGAAAGGCCATTGGACAGTCGCCCGAGCAGTAATTCGCGTCGTACCTGAAATCAGAAAAAAAGGAGGGAACTGATTTTTTTTAATACTTCGATTTAATCGCCATAGATCGATAATTGATCGCTAGTCAGGAAGAACGTTCCCCGGTGATCATTGACAAGCCGCTTGCGTAATGCAGATATTCGAAGAGAAGCCAGGTATCTTAGAAATTTAAAAATTCCTATACCTGCCGTGAGTGCGAGAGAGAGGCACCCATAGGCACTTATATGAATAAGACAAGGACAGACATACCGATCTTCAAAATTCACGAAAGGATGATACCTCTTTTTCGAAAGTTTTTATACGACACGAAATATTGATACGATCCAACGAGTTCTTTTTCATATTTTCACAAATTATTTATAACATAAAAATGCATAGTTCCCGAAGATTACACAGGTCATCCCGAACAAGACAAGATACTCACTTTTTGGGCGCGATTATCCAATCCCAGCCGAACTTCTCGAAGTCCACAGTGAGCTTGTAGCGGCAGCACCGAGTCTCCTGACTGGAGTCATCGCAGTTCAGACCGACGTTCCTCTTGATCCTGGCGCCGCGCCTGGAGTCAAGCTCCTGCGTCTGAACCTCCAGATAGGGGGCGTACTCGGCGCCAGGATTGGTCTCGACCAGACGGACGTTCCGTCGATGACCCGGGGCGCCGATCTTGAGGGCGACGCCGAGATTGTCTCGCGGATGCTTGAACCACTCTGCGACCATTCGCCTGAGCTCGATGGTGACCCAGGCGCCGCACCTGCCACGAGGTCTTAGGTGCTTGGTGGTGAGGGGTGGTCCGAGAAGGGGGACGCCGCTTTCGGTGACACCACGAAGGATCCTCTGCAGGGTAATCGTGACGGGCGCGTCGGCGTCGGTGCCCTCGTGTGAGTCGCCCTCGTTGTCGCCCCACAACCAGAGTGACAATTCAGCCCTGGTCACACGATGCTGGACGATCTTGTCCGAGAACTTGAAGTACAGAACGTCCATGCTGCCCTTAGAGTGCCTCAGCCTTTGATCTGTAATCAAAATTTTTTTTCCAGATTGGCAATTAGGGGTTTGATTCTTTTTTTTCATACGCCGTACAGCTGGACAGTCTTTGCGCATGCGTCAATACGGATAAGGACAAAAAGATAAGGAAGACACGGCATTTCATGGAGGATGTTACGCTATTCAGGACTCGTACGGGGAACCGGTACCATATGAGGATGCTGGATGGACCCGTTATAGTTCAGCCTCTTCTTTGATGGCGAACGACATCATTCTTCGCGGAAGGGACATGATTTCTTGGGTGTGTTGTAACAGTGCTGGATGCTGCATTCGAATTGGTCCATTAGACGAGAATTGATTTCAGGTGTTCGATAAGATCGGATGCTGCCCTCGGAGAATGATCTCGTCCCTTTAACCGATTGGACGGAAGGATTCTCGCGGGCTTTTCAAAAGTAATCCCGTTCACCTTCCTACGGTTCGTCACATTGTCCGGGACGAGGCCACGTGTCGATAATTAAATGCCCGTCGGATTCTTAATGAGTATCGCACTTGGAAAACAATGGTGATACGAGGTATTATCTCCGTGGGCTGTCTATAAATAAGCTAAGAATAATTGATACGGAACGACCTCCCCCAGCCGGTTAACTGCACTTTTACGCTATCTCCCAGTTCTTTAACTCTCGCGCGCGCTCGAGCGTCTTTCGAACGTCTTGCATTGTGTGATTCAGTAATAATAAAAAGAAAGAGGATACGAAAAAAAAAGAAAACTAAAGAAAAGAAAAAGAAGCAGCCGCCAGGAAGTATCAGAACGTAAAATCTCGGGGAGAATCCACGCGTAATGAGAAGACAGCTCCAGATAAGTTCAGTTGGCAGAGATCAAAGAGTATGGAGGAACGAAAAGTAGAGGGAGAGGAAAAAAAGGCGAAAAAAAATACTAGTGTAAGAGCAAAGACAAAAGGAGCGGCCATAGAAGGAGGAGCGCGAGGTGCATTCCTCGATTCTTGGAAATGGCGGTTCGATGGACGAAATCGAAGGTCGCCCGTAGCGAAAGGGTGTAGGATGAGGAGGGTCAGACATGTCTGTGTCAGTCCGTCGGTTCCGTCGGTTGCCTCGTATCCGAGGTCGTAGTCTGGCCGGGCCAGCCAATCAGACAGGAGAACACTGGGACAGAAGCCCCTTGCGTGAGTCTAGCGATACTCCCCGCTCTATACTAATACTGCTATACGCCAAGAGCATTGAACCCCGAAATTAATGTTGTAATGCACTTTCATCCCCATCCCTTACTTCAATCCTACCAGCTACAATTACCATTCCCATAACGTACCTGTACGTCTATTACCCGCTCGATATCCACTCTGCTCCTCCTAGACGGGGACTCCCCGTAATTTTTCACCTGACAGTTTCATCTCGATTCACCACTCTCCCTTCGTGTCTCTACAAGACCCGAGCGTGACTTATTAAAGTCATTGGTTCCATCGACAAAATACTTTTGCGAATGAAAAAACTTACTGTCAATCTCACGTATACCCGAGTGCGCGCCTAACCAACGAATACGACCGATACGTGGCGCCACTGACGACAACAAAAAAAAAGGCGGGAAAGAAAGGCAAATTCAAACGAGATTTAAAGCAAATTTAAGATCCCGTATACCCGTGCGTTACGAGTGACATTAAAAACTGAGCGTGCTAAATGATTGCATGGCGTGACGCAATCGATGCAACTTGCGAGTGCACCTCGACGACAATAACTCCCATGAAATTCGCATTTGGGTCACGCGCCTTGCGAGTGTCACGACGTCCCGTGGTTAACGTCTTTTTTCGCTTGTCCACGTGCCGGCCCTCGCGAAACTGCGCGCGCACTTGATGCGCGTGAAATATAAAAAAAAGAACAAGGTTCCTCGTAAAAATCTCATACCCCGTGTACCTTTCACAAACGAAACTCCACGAGAGTCATAACCTAATTTTTGTTTTCGTTGTCACCGTTCAATTCGACAACACGAAAACGTATCCCGCGCGAGATATCAACATCGTTCACATATGAGAGCCTCTGTCGACGCGGCGCCTGTCTGCGAGTATGCTGACCGCAGTTCCCCTATCAACCGTCATTATTCACTGGTGTTATATCCATTTCAGATTTATTAATTTCTCGCGGATTAGAAGCAGGGATCGTGTCAGTGCTCCAAAGCCGCATGTGAACGGGGCATAACGTCGGTAGGAGGAGGGTGACATCTTATCGTCCCTCGTGGTCATCCCTATCGAAATGCACTTAGCAATAACCCGGAGGGATTGGCGTACCCACGTGCAACATATGTGCACATATGCAATACGCTCGGATTACATATGGCCGCGGAGTTAAAGTATTTTTTTTTTTACTGGGTATCCAATTGGCGTAGCTGTAGGGGGGGTACGGTGGCAGGAGGTAGGAGGAGACCAGCACGATGATACCAGAACATTCCTAGGACTTGACCTTGATGACAAATCACTTGAGAATCGTACAAGACCGTTTTCAGAGATTACGTTAAAACGTGGTATCGTTCAAGGATCATTTATAATGTTGACGGCTCATTGATCGGATCTAGCAGTGATCGATTAAGTGCATAGATCGCTCATGGCCAATGGACCATTTATTAATAACGAGACTGCTGTCTAGGTCAAACTGATACTGGACCTTGTCTAAGTTAGATATAAAAAATGATTTTGGTCCTAACCGCAGCTTACGTGTACAGTCGACTTAATATGATAATGAGCGATGGGCCTGACCTAGGCTGTGCATCGGCCGTGACCTTCAGTGCCGATTCCGCCTGATGGGATCCGAACTTTTTTTGAAAGCTCCTAACGGTCAGGATTCCCAAGGTTTTTTTTTCCGATGAAAAAGGTGGGGGAATATTTTTGAAAAAAGTCCCAAAAGTACCAACGAACCGCGCCCCACCCCCTAACCACTCCCCACCGCTCGTATTCAGCAATCGATGACGTGAGCTCAAAAAGGTTATCCGAGAGAATATCAAAAATGCTCAAAGACTCGTTCGTCCGATAAGTATAACGAGGATGACGGAAAACCGTTGTAAAGAATGTGAAAATTTCAAAAAAAGCACCAACTGACGAAATTTCGAATTGATAAAAATATCGATGAAAATTCGATAACGCGCAAGTCGTAAGGGTTCGCCGCGACGTGGAAATACACGCGTACGCGCACGTAGGCATACGTGACACGGTGGCACATTACACGCGTGATAACCCTTGACAAATTCACACAGCACGAGTCTTCTATCGTAGACGAGTATCGCGGGGCTGTCGCGCAGGACACTGGATGAGAGTCAGCGATAAGGTTATTATCGTTCGCTCGGCACAAGTAGACGGTATGTATATCAAGAGTATACAGAGACGTCGCTGTTAGGACCCACGAGTCTAAAGGGAAGTACACAGACGCGGTAGAGAAAGGGCGACCGAAAACTGGACTAAAAATGAACGGCGACAGTTCCAAGAAATACCAAGTGCACAGGGAGAGTAAAGCCCACGGTCAGCCGGCGACAGAAAGATCGTCTGCTAGCAGAAGAGCGTTTACATGAGAACATATGTCCCTTCCGATCAACCTACAGTATATATATATGCATTTATGCACGATACACACGTGCGCCTATACCCGTTACGCTGTATGCGTACGAATATAAATGCTGCGTCGGTAAAACAGAGCCGATCCCTACAATAAGAAAAACCAGCTGCGCAGAAAGGTGCACCGACCGATTCTCCTTGTCTAACGTTAACCGACTGACAATCAGATACTTAGGGTGTGTTTCATGATTCGGCTGCGAGTGCTGAGAACAATGTTGCATCTTTGTTAGATTAATTAGGTAAAAAGGAGACACGACGCGGTGCTCACAGTACTCGGAGTGGATGTCCGAAACGCACCCTTAGTCAGCGAGTCAGTGACTGACTGACTGACTGACTTATTGACTATCAGTACTCATGTGCGTAGATATTTACACGAATGACTCGGTGACTTACGTGGTTGTGCCAGGGCGAAGACGCTCTCTGTTTTGGCAGCGTACTCGTCGTACTCCTCGTGATGGCTAATGCCGGGTTCCAAACCCTGAGGTTGATCCGCCTGCATGCCGTACATGTCCATGAGTTTGGATATTGGTGGGATCCTGGGTGGAGCACGTCCAGTCATATTCGGTGCCTGCTTCAGACCCAGTTTACTTAATATTTGCTCCTTGATCATCTCCAGGCTGAGTGCGCGTATCTCCTCGTGCATGCGACAGGCGTTGCAGCCGCTGTTGCTTGCGTCGACTACGAGACGGTGGTTACTGGTCAGGAGGCCGACGGGACCGAGGCCGTCTAAGGCCCCGAGGATTATCATAACGCCCAGGATGACGTGTTTCCCGGTCATCATCTTGCCGATACGTTCCTGGGATTCTGAGGATGTGGGAGCGGGGAGCGGGGGGAGCGAATTAAAATTAAGGAAATTATTTTTAGGCGATTTTCACTTTTTTCTCTCCTCCTTTCTTCTTTGCTCTCTTCGTGCCTCTCTTTCTTTTTCTTTTCTTCGTTTCGTCGGCTCTTCTCTCGCCTCCGCCTCCACTTCCCGTCTGTGCTTCTTCTGCTTCCTGGATACGCGACGAGCGACGAGGACGTCTCACTCACCCGACGCCATCTCGATCGTCTTTGCCGATCTTTATTATTATCGTTATTATTACTTCACAGATCCTCGTCCAACGAGCGCGCTTACGTTTATCTCGATCGAAACGATTATTCTTATTATTATCATTAATAATATATTTACCGATCTCCTCTATTACGCGTTACACCGATCGCGATTTTCCCGCGCACTTTTTACCTTCCAACCTTTACAATATCCACACCAAACACACCACGCGAAGTGTCCGTCACCGAGTGTTTACGCAATTTTTACGTCTCCCTACGTTAAACGCACACTGTATGTATCTGGTGTGCTGGAAGTACGTACGCGCCTGTCTGTCTTTCACTGTAAAGCGTAACTGACTGCGTTACCACCGGACACCGGGATACGCGCGCGAGAATCATAGATATAGAAATAGGAGAAACGAGAAGAAGAAGAGGAAGAAGAAGTCGTCGATGATGATAATGATTAAAGAAAAAAACAGTAATAGAAATCCAAACAAGATTATTTCAAACTACGAGTCTTCCTTCCTTGTATCTCTTCCAACTTTTTTTACTTTATTCTCTCACTTCCTCTATGTCTCTCTCTCTCTCTCTCTCTCTCTCTCTCTCTCTCTCTCTCTCTCTCTCTCTCTCTCTTCCTCGCACCTTTGACAGACTTCTCTCAATTCAGCGACAAACGTTCGCACGGCATTCGCGAGCGCACCGCACCACTAAATATATCATCGTAAATTCTCATTTTCTCCCACGTAACACGTGCACACACATCGTACATATGCGTACGTAAATACTCTTCCCTTCCCTCGTCGCCCGTCCTCCACAGCCGCTTCAAGAGGTGCCTCTCACCGTCCGCCGTTTACGGGAACTTTCGTCGAATCGTCGTACGAGTATGCGAAGAGTCGTGTCCGTGTCAGGAGCCTTTTCAAATTTCCCGCCAATCCCGATAACCCACGGTCCGTAGGAACTTTCTTCGGCACACGGTCCTCCCACCAGAGCCTGTTTTCCAGGCGTGCAACAATGACAGTATCCAACAGGAACAAACGGCGTGTCAACAACGATACAGTCAGGTATGAAGATCGCGTATCCGTGCTTCACTGTCGAGATTAATCGAACGAGAGAGAGATAAATGAACTAATTAAAGGCCTGAAGTCGGTCGCGTTTAAACGACTTTGCGATTCTCGATCGCTTCACTCGATTTCTCTATTTTTTTTTTCCTCGTGACCACTGTCTCTCTCCCTCCCTCTCTCTCTCTCTTTCTTTCTTTCACACACACATTCTCTCTTTTTCTCTCTCACTCTCTCTCTCTCTCTCTCTCTCTCTCTCTCTTCCCGACAACTCTCTCCTCTCTCACACTCTCTTATCCCGTTCCGTGGGCCACCACGAGAGATGCTAAGAGCTTGCTGGCCTGTCAAGCACTGAGTCAGGAGGCGCGCGTCCTCTCCGCATATATGTTGAGGAGGCCTCCTCCTCTTCACTCTTCTGTATCTTACGCATTCGCATGTACCCACATAGGTGGCTATATAGCTAACCCTCTCGTTCCTGACACACCCCACCCTTCGTTGAGCCAACCTTCTCATTCCCCACCCTCGTGGCTCCTACCACTCCTTCTTACCTCTTTCACCTTGTATACCTTCGGCAGGTTCGGCTGGACGACCGTGAGCGCATCCCCTTTGGCGATCTGTATATCGGTTGCGTAGATATTACGATGATCATGAGATATATTAAAGATTAGATTCAATTGAAATGGTACCGGGTACCGGGTTCATCCTTTCTGGTGAACGCTTCCGTTGAGACCTTCCAAAAGTCTTCGGTTACTTCCGGTTAGATCTGGTATAACCAGGATACTTTTTACCCGTTTGGTACCTGGTACCATGATTATTACAATGAGCTAATGAGAGTCGGGACTGATTCTAGGACGTTCCGGAAGCTTTGCGCGGTCCTAGGATTGGAGCAAGAGCTGGCGTCGGATGTGTGGCGAAGAGGAGACGTGGAAGGGGAACAAAAAAGATGACTAGGAGAGGTGGGGAGAACTGAAAAAAAAAATTCAACCAGCTAAGCGACGGCGATCGCTCGTGGTATATTCATAATTCGGGAAGACCGATCCGGGGCCCGATGGGCCTCATCCATTTATGCATCGTAGAGTTCAATCCAATGCGGCATTACTATCGAATGATCGCTCAGCATTAACATGAACATTTCGCCACCCGAGCGTTACCCGAATTCGCACCGTGATCGCATGAAAATCAAATTGTTCAATGAAATTCGTCATGCGGCAAGTTCCTAAGAGAATACGAAAAAAAACCTAAAGAAAGAAAGAGAGAGAGAGAGAGTGGGAAAGATAAAAATCAAGTCTATTCCCTTCCAGTCGTGTACCCGAATTATTCCTCGAATTGTCTTACCGATTACTTATCGATTCCAATCGATATCCAGTCCACGTGAATGCGAGGGAATCGAGTTCAACGCGTGCAAATAAAAATGGCGACGTGAACTTTCGCCGAAGCTATTCTCTAATCGGACCAAAAAACAGGAATAATTACATACGCAAACGTGAATTCAAAGATACCAAAAAAAGAATGGAAGGCAATAAAGAAAATACCTAATCCCCCCTTCCCCCGGACAAACAAAATAAAAAATCATCTTGTCCGTTCGTTATTATTATTATTGCCGCGATGGCACACGTTTCCCCCTTCCCCCAGCTTATCGCCATTCCTCTACCCCCTTCCACCCACCCACAAACTCTCATTAATCCTCATTCTCTCTCTCTCTCTTTCGATCTCTCGCTTCTCACCGAAATTCAACCAAGACCCGTCTTCGCAGCAGCCGATTAGTCTGGACCAAGCCGATTAAGTATACCACGATGAGATAGGATAATCAGATGTTTAATAAACGCGCGAATATCGTGCTCTGCCATCTCGCGGTACTCACGTCCATCCTTATCAGCGCCGGCGTTGGTTAGAAACTGGCAGTGGGGACGAAGACCCCTCTTTCGTTGTTCCTTGGTAACCGGCCATCATTAATTCCAATCTGTCATTATATTTTTTTTTACTATTTATCTCCTCTCTCGAATCCTTCGATGCATTCCTCCCGTTGCACTTTACGCGACACGTGTCGATTATCGGCAGCGAGGATGCACTTGGCATTGACGATTGGGACCTTGAGAGGATGCCACCTTCTGCATTGGGGACTTCGAAGTGCTAAGCGCCGTGTTAAACCGTACGAAGGGAACGAGACGAAACGGGTTCTTGGTGCACTGGGCTGGTGAAAACGATGACTTTTCTAAGTTCCCGTTATCTCTTTTACCATGTGCTTGCCCCACGCGTCGCTTCTGCCCGTCTGTCAACGGTGCAGCCGGTGCAGTTAGTGCAGTTGCAGCAGGTGGCCCAAGGGGCTTGATCCTCAATCTTTTTCACACCCACGAGACACCAGGGTCACGTAAACGAGATCTAAGAGACGTAACAAGCTTGACACTGTGTTATCTACCGAATATTATATGCGCCAGTGACACGGATTCCTGTCCAATCTTAACCTAAACGACTGATAGGGCACGCTTCGTTTTTGAGGTTAGTTCACAAAGAAATACGACCGTGCGAGCCTTTCGCGCGTCAATCGAATCTTGTGGATAACGACGATAAGTCGAAAGTGAGAAGTCTGTGGGAGACGTGGTATTGACGGGATCGGCCGTAAGAGCGCAGAGGACGAAGTAATTATATTAGTTGGAAATATCCAGTAATTAATCAATTAGCATGTAATTGAGCATAGTAATGAGGACCGGGTGCACGTGTCTTCGAGGATACAATGATAATAATAGAGCTTGATGATTATAGATAGAAGTGCATTGCGCATACTCTCATTTTTCTCTCTCTCTCTCTCTCTTTTTCACTCTTCTTTCTCTCTCCATGGAATTTCCTGGAGGCGCACGAGGCAGCTCCAAGATATAATGCGTTTCTTTTTTATAAAGAGAGTGCCTTAACCCGTGTAAATGATGCAGTTAGCAGTTAGCGGGCTGCAGTGTGTATGAGGGTGGTAGGCGGGGCGGAGGATGAGGTGCGTTTTGCCAAATTGAAATCGGCACTCTAATCCACATCCGGTTGACAGGCCAAGAGAGTGCAGCAGCAGCAGCGAGCACGCAGCGAGATGGAACTGACGGTGTCGATGCGCCTTCTTGCACGAACAAGGTAAAAATGCCAATGTTATATTACCATTGCCAGAGTACCTTCGCGGTGACTGTTAAGATAACTTAGTGGGTACGTATTACAGTATTGCCGGTATCAGTAGAACTGAAACCACGTTTGCCTTCTTATTGCCTATCCGCGAGGTTGCACGAGGCGGGTCTTCGAGAAGAGGTATATTCTACGTAGATAAGGACGTTGTCAGAAACGTTCGGTAACGACGTAACGAAGAAAAAGAATGCAAAATGTTGGAAATGGTCGCGGTGTTATATTGGCGCAAGGCATATGGGGAAGGCGCATATATATATATAATTATTACAGCTCGGGTGAAACAAGTTCTATATACGTATATTGGCAAGTAACCGGTCACGACTACACCATCCTCGGGACGAGACCTTATTTGGACGGACACCTGTTGTTTTATCAATAATGGCGATCAATCGTTCCCTGTATACTTCATGCCGCAAGCCACAGAAACAGCCCGGTCATAGACGTAATCTATGATACTGTCTAGACGTTCTTACTAAGCAATGACTGTATATGTACGAGTAAGCACTGTGTACTTAAAATTGGAAATACCGATGCACTTTATCTACTCATGATTTGTCTATTTCTAGATGGAATTATTTTTCGTTTGGATGAGGCGGTTATGCCAGCTCGGTCGGCAATATAGAATTTTATAAACAGTAGATAACTTACCGACCGATGGTAAAAAAAAACTTATAAATACTATCGTTCCCTGATTTATCCGGAACAGACGCGAACATTCAATAAAGAAATATGTCTTGTACCAATTTTTAGTAGTCACTTGTCACTGGCCACTATCGCACTCTGTACTTCATACTACACATTACACATATCACGCATATTATAATACATTTGGAAGCTGAAGTGCAACCGTGTTTTCACTCCGTAATCATACATAATTGATTCAAACGAAATGGGTATAAGGAAACCAGATAAGCCAGTTCTTTGATCGTGCCTTCTGTTTTACTGAAAAATTTTTTCGAGTATCCTCATTCTATAGTATCAATTATACAGTTAAAACACTCGATGGAATTTCAACATGGGTTCTTGTCCAAGCTAGGGACATCAGAGCCTCCTGAATGGTACACGAGCAGTGAATGATTTTATAACAGACCCGCGAGTTTAGTCTAGACAAAAATTGCAATGCAAAGTTTTTATCATTTTGTATCGTACAATACTTTATTTACAAAGTTCATCGCAAACACACAGTACGAGATGGCATGTTTTATCGCTTCATCCGTACCAATATATTATTTTATAATCGATATTCATTCCTACCCTCACCTTCGGTGTCAGTTTTTATTTTCGACCACAAAACCCCACTTTCAAATGGATCGCCATGAACTCTATTACAAAAGGGAAAGTCCTCGTCTCGCGCATTGGAAATGAAACAGATTCGAGACGAGGAGAATGACAAATTCCTTCCCTTCTATGAAATGGCAACAAAAGCACCGAGATTTATTACAGATACTTTCTAGTATCCCGAAATCGTGAGAGATCGTAGGATATTGAAAAAATCGACGCGTCTAAAATTCCCGGATAAAATTTGACGAGTTGTGCGCCATACAGGCTCTTTTTTTTTTTGAGAATAAAAATCTTATATGCATACAGCGAATGACTGAAATTATAACATTACCTACGTGTACAATGCGTCCCTCTTTATATATATATACACGTGTACGCGTGTATATTAATATTTCTAATACATATATATCTTTTTACCAATGAATACCGAAATCGTTATGAAATTGCAAAGTAGAATGGCATCAGAAAATACCGGTAGTATAGTAGAAAGAGAGAAAAAAACAAAGAAACCAGGATACAGGGCAAGTTGCAGGACGTGTTGCAGATCCGCGTTTCTTTGTTTAAAAAAAAATGTAAGATGACATTGGCGGCACCACGATTCGCAGCGACTCGATTCGCTTAACATTTAACGGAGTCTCAATAACTTAGTTACGGCGGTGTCTTCTGGTTTGCTGGGTGTGAGTTTGACTGTCGGCAGTGGTTGCGCTGCCGGGACCCTCGTCTCAGGATTTGCCGCCAAAACCACCCATAAGGTTGCCCAATCCACCGGCAGCGCCCTGCTGTAGCTGCTTCATCATATTCTGAAGACCGGACATGCCTCCTGGATGGAAAAAGTGAAAAAGGTTGCGATGAACAGGAGAAAAATTGAAGAAATAATGCAAAAGGAATTGTAAGACTAACCCATTTGATGTAATACACGCGGATCCATCATCTTGGCCATCTGTTGGTTCAATTTTGCCATTTGCGTTGGGTTAACGTTCTTTGTCATGTCACCGCCTCTGAATAATCCTTTTATGCCACCCATTTTCTTTACCACAGCTGCAAATTTCGTGTACTGGGCTATCAGGTCTTTTACTTCTTTCTCAGTGACTCCAGAGCCACGAGCTACCCTCACGATTCTTCCTGGCTGCTTACTGAATAGTTTGGCGCCATCTCGGTTGTCCAACTCTGGGGATCAATTAATAGATTGTTAGAACAGTTTTGGAATTTATTTTTTATTATTTGTTTCAGGGACAATGTACCTCCGTCGTTCATACTGTCCATCATGGTCATGAGTTTCTTCAGTCTGGCCATTGATTCTTGTTCAGTACCCTTCGACATGAAGTCCTGACTGAACCCAGGAATCATACCCTGTAATCGAATGGATGTGATACTGTATATTGAGACCTGTAGTGTTTGAAAGTAGATAGAATTTGTAAGTATTATATTAGTAAACTTACCATAATCTGTGAGAACGGTCCCATTTTCATTATGTTTTGAAACTGTTCGTACATGTCGCGTAAAGTGAACTGTCCATGTTTAATTTTTTCAAGTAATTCTTCGTTGTCATCTAAATTGAGTTCATTGACCTTGTCGATGAGGCCTTCGATGTCTCCCATACCCAGTAATTTACTGATAAACGGTTTTGTCTTGAAAGGTTCCAGGTCATCTATATGTTCTCCAGTACCCACGAAAATCACAGGACTCTGTGTTGCTGCCACGCTATTTTAATACGACAAAATTACACTCTAGTGATGATACAATTACGAATATTTATTTGTTAATTGCTTACGCAGAAAGTGCTCCACCACCCTTAGCATGTCCGTCTAATTTTGTTATTATAACGGATCCTACATTAACACGTTCTTTGAAAGCTTTCGCTTGAGCTTCACAGGCTTGACCTATCGTTGCATCCATTACAAAGATTATGTTGTCTGGTTGCTGTAAATAGATGAAAACATCTTTTACGTGAGACAAATTAAAATTCTTCTGCCAATGAAACATATGCTAGGACTTCTATGATGAAAAATTATTGTCGGTAAGTATACACACCACAGCATTAGAAACTTGCAACATCTCCTCGAACAATGACTCTTCTTGTTTATGCCTTCCACTGGTATCCACAATGATAATTTCGTATCCTTCTTTCTTGAACATTTCTACACCTTCCTGGGCTATTACTACAGGGTCGACTTCTGTATAACTGGAAAAGAATGAATGCATCCAATGAAAAAATGACAATAACCGATCTAGATTCTACCACATACAGTTAATATAAATGTAAAAATTACCTTCCGTAAAATGGTATCCTAGCTTTAGTGGCATTTTGTTTAATTTGATCGTAAGCACCCGCACGAAAAGTATCAGCGCACACTAAGCATGATTTCCAATTTTTCTTGAGATAGTGATATGCCAGTTTAGTACAGGTTGTTGTTTTACCAGATCCTTGCAAACCGACAAACATAATTACGTTCGGCCTACCCTTAACCGGCTGGTAAGCTTTCACTCCAGGATCCACCAACTGCAATGGCAGTCATTAAAATGTTATCTATTAAATTACAGCTTTCTGTCACTAAAGACAATTGTAATTTTCTTACGAATAACTTACTTTGACAAGCTCCTTAAAAACTGCACTCTGTATCATTCGCCTCTTATTAAGGCCTCCAGCCATGTCATCGAAATCGATGACTGTACGTACATTTTCACGCAATTTCTTGACTAATCTAATATTAACATCAGCTTCAAGTAACGCCGCGCATATTTCCTTCAGCATAGAATTCAACACCTACGAGAAGAGCAGTACGATCAGTATTCTATAAATTAATATGATGATGAAATTAAGCTAACAAAATAAGAATATACTTGAATATAAGAACTAGAAAAAGTTAAAGGTCTACAATAACTTTCTAAATAATATCATGCCTGTAAAAGTTAACTAAATAAAAAAAGGGAGAATATGTCTCAAGGCCTTTAAAGCAAGAAACGAAGGTTAGAACCTAGAGAAAATATATCTACAATTTCATATAAAAAAAGAATCTAAGAATATGTTATACAGGGATAAATAAAACTCATGTGCCATAGGATTTATCGTAAATGTAAATCACAATGAGCTTGTACTAATGATTCAATAATAAATTATGCCATCTGTTTACATCAAAGTGATTAAAACTTTCACCTCTTCATTGATGACAGTTGCATTGCTGAGGGAACGCAGGGCAGACGTAATTTTACGTCCTAAGTCCGCCAAGACCATCTTCGCGGATTTGTATTACAGCACTAGTACACAAAGTTACAAACAACGATGTATTATCAACTATTGGGATATTATTGTACAAAAAGATGTGCCAATTTTGTCACACTGGGCCAACACGGCATGGCGATCCTTCCGGTTCTACTAATCTCAACCAATAGTTGCATAGGCGTCCTCGCTTCGTTTCCTACTGGGCGCAACGAGAGTTAAAGGCGCCTTTTCAACTCGATATAAATCGGTACTCTCATGATGACTTTTGTAGCGAAGATCAGTGCTAAGTAGAGCAATTTGAATATGCGTAGAAATAAAATCTTTTAAATATAAATAATACTTCAAAATCTTGTCGCATTTGAAATAGATATTAGTTCAATTTTGGGAATAATACCCGTGGCGCCATCTTCTCACGAACTAGTGAAACGTATCAAAATTGTCGGCGCGCACTTCGTAGTGGCTGGTCGTCTCGTAGAATTGTTTATTTGCTTGTCCAGAGATAATAACATAACCCATCACGGACTGTGGTTATTTATTGTATCGTTTGAAAGCATCGAATAAAACACTTTAAGTTATTATTCGTGGCTGCTTCGTAAGTGATACTCTTGAATCGAGAATGTAAATCATTTTTTGATTCTGTACATGGTTGACAGTTTTTTATCTCGGAAGAATTTCTGTCATCAAATGTCAAGTATTTCTCTCAAATGATACTATGGCCTCTGCCAGACCAATGGATATGTCATTGTCATTAGTATTAAAACAGGAACGTGATGATAATACTCTTGAGGATGATGACGACGACGATATTAGCAGCGTCTCTACCATGCCGTTACCACCAATTCCTGACAGAAATCTGATTGCTGCTGACGATCCCAATGATGAGTTCCTGCGTCTTACTACCATGGCACGTTTTCTGCTTCACTGTTGAATTTTAATATAGGATTTTAATCTAGGCTAGTGGATGCTTGATAGTTAATAGGTCCAGTTATTTTATTCCTAATGCTAGTAATGTTCTGAGAGTGTTGTATAATCAATAGGTGCGTGGTGTATACTTCTCTTACCTGCAGAAGTCTCTACTGAGCAATTACATTGTCTGCTGTGCTTCCAATAACAAGGATGTTACTCAAATTGATTTGAAAACATGTGCTGGACAGATGGAACTGAATGCAGTACGTTCATCCTTGGAAGCTTCCTTATATAGGCAAGCAATGCTTAAAATGGTGAGCTGATTATCAGAGATGCTCGCATGCCATTCTTTAGCAAATATCATATAGGTAGTTAGTGTAGATTTCAGATATAAAGGCGCATACCTCCAGAAAGAAGGTGCACAAGAAACTGGAAACGTTTCTAAGTACGCCTCCAAGTAAGGTCAGCATAGCGGTACAAACAGAGGAGCTTACATTGGAAAGAAGATTTCACACCCCAGACACAACAGAGAATACGTGTCTTCAAGATTGTTCGGAGATTTTAAACTCTGACGATTATGCCCTTGCGGAAATATTACAAACCAACCTGGAGCAGGATAGTGTGGATCAGAGGATATCAGCTCTTTTAGACAACGATAAACATCCTGAGAAAAGAAGTCCTACGGAAAAGCCCTCAGTAAATATCTATCTAAAGTCTGAGGATTGTACGACTGAGCTTGAGGAAGATCAAAAGCTGGCGATCGTCGTCAAGTCAGAGATGGACAACCTAGATGAAGAAGCCAGGAGAACTTCTCAAACAAAGAACGATATTCATGAAATCTTTGGCATCGGTAACGCGAGTAAAACAGTATTACAAGAAAATGACGATTCCCAGGATTCTTTACTCCAGCACATGGAGGATATGTTTTGTGAAAGTGATGACAGCAGCGACCTGATGACCCTCATCGAGAAACATTCTGGTGTAACAAAAGCAAATATCGACCTGGAGATAGGTAAAATGTGTCCAGAATTATCAAAAGAACCTAAACCAAACGCCAAGAAGTCGTACAGGGACAACACCGGAGCACCATCAGAGCTGCATGCAAATAAGCGTAAGCTCAGCTTCAACAATTACAAAAGAATGAAAAAGCAAGCGACAGAGGGGACGCCGCCGTCGCAAGAGGAGACCCTAGAGGACAGAAAAAGGCGTAAGATCAGTGGGATATGGTTCGTGGAGAGGGTGCACCAGGTCTCAAAATTAAAAACAAGGATGACAGAGATCTCTATAACGAATTACCGTAAGCACGGTAGAATAAAGGCTAAGTTTCTGGAGCTCTTTGGGGAATCCGACGACGAGGATATGATGCCTGACTCGCCCATCTGCATCGAGGAACACCTTACTGCCTGCAAGGAGAGAATCGCACCCTGGGTAGTTAAGCATCTCATGCCGTTTTACAAGAAAAAGAGAATAGGCGACCGGACACTCTTCAAAGAAGTGGCCAAATACATTGCTGACATGCTCATCATCGAGAACACTTTTCCCGGTCAGCCCTTTCACCAAATCATCTGTTCTTGTGCCTTGTTGTTGTTCAATCCTAACGTGACATCTAGCAGCATGCTATTGCTATTGTACACAATTGCAATTACTCCTATATGCACCGCTTTCTGTAGCGTAGCAAAACATACAATAGAATCCTACAGTTGTACGACAGACAGCACGTTGTTTCTGTTTCAGTTAATTTTAGTTTCTTCTCTTAAAATCGTAGAACCACTGTGCCTTGTTGTTCTTTATCTCTTGAAAACTCCATCGTTCCACGACGTGTTCTAAAATTTCGCTGCGCATTTTGTTTCTTATATTTCAGAGGAGAACGACGTTAGTAAGCACGTGCAGGACTACTTCAGGAACAAGAAGAGCATAAAGGCTAAGCCCGATATTTATATATAATTTATATATAAAACGACAGTGGTACACAAATCGTCATACAATTTTTGTTCTTGTTTTATGACGACTTCCTGTAACTATGTACAATAGCAATACTAGTTTTTCCTTAAAATGTAAATAGCAGAGTGCAAGAACCGCATAGACAGTAATTTTTATATTTCTCATTCACCTGTTGGGGTATTTATCATACTGCATAATAATAATAATAATAATTTTTATTGTTAACAAAGAGCCAGGAAATCGTAGATAAGTGATGCGACACTTGTTTTTACATTATTGCGTTGACAGTTTCTCTTGAGAACGCAAATTTCTTTTCCTTATATTTCTTATTACTCTTTAACTTTTGAGTTTGTACAAATGATGCAGCGTGAGTAGTTGAAGTTAAATGAAAAAGTAGAATATCCCATGTATGAGGGGTAACAATATTAATAATAATAAGAGAGTATTCAAAGACTGACGTCATAACTCGGTTGAAAATATTTCTTCTTGCTTCCCGTTAACTTATTATTTACAGTAGCTTTTAATAAATTTTATATTGTGACATAGCGAACAAGTTTGTATTTTTTTTTTGTAAAATATTGTTTAAACATTACACTGTGCATCTATCACCTGCGAACTGTTTCAAGTAGCTCATTCATCTTATTAACATTTTTTTCTATGATCAATAGCAATTTTTAACAAAGAATACACAGAAGGACTCCACTTTTTCTTATAACATCAAGTAACCGATACATCAGAAGAAACTGACAGTTGTTTATGAAATATGAATTATAAATTAGACAATGTCAATCGATGAATGTGCAAGAAATAAGTTGACAACATAAACAATCAATGTTTCACAGTCGATACATAAATTCACCATTGCTGTTGGTTGAATATTTATCATGACGAAGCAACAGAGAAATTTGTAAGACATCTGTCTCCTGTTTATGCAATAAACTCTGTGAAAGCTGTTCGTTGCATTTCCTAGATACATTATAAATACAATAAATTCAAGGAGAACAGTCTACGATACAAAAAAGGCATGAAAAATGTGAAGAGCAAAAATAAGAATAAAGCTCTACGACACCATGGTGTAGAAGAGAAACAAAAAATATTTTTTCCTCTTTTATTATTACACGATAGAAATATGTTTTACATAAAATGCGAAGGGAGAAACAACAACAACAACAACAACAACAAAGGAGATGCTCACGAAGTGCTAAAAAGGAGGACGCATACACACGCATATGACTTTCGTACATTATACATGTTATACAACGTTGTACAATTTTTACAAGGATTTTCGCGAATTCACAACAAGTGACTCGTGGTTCAAGTATCGTTCATTTGTCTTTATCATTGTCGTGCATAGTTATATTACACGCTCGTACATAGTATATGCGAAATGTATTACGTACTTTACCTTGCGATTCGCATTATCACAATAAGGGTTTGTACAGAATACAATCTGAACAACAAATATTCTCCAGAACCTTTTTGGAATGTTTAGCGACTGCTAATCCTTGCGAGTGGAATGGGTTTACAAGGTGTGCAAAAAAAAACAATTTACAAGGCGAAAAAAAAAGGAGGAATGATACAAGATTGAAAAATTGCAAGCCGCAAGCAACATTTTTTGTCTTTTTTTTGGTTGTTTCACTTTAACATTACTAGCGCGAAAGGAATAGAAATAAGGAATTTCATAGTAACGTTATTAATATTAATATTATTATTATTATTATATATTCCCACTCTCTCTTTTTCGCATTCTCTCTCTATGTATCTTAAGGCTCGATTATATCACACGCATTTAGCGCTCGCTGTTACGGACTTCTTCACTGGCGCACAAACGATTACACATACGCATCTCCAGGAATTATTTCCGTAAGGAATTGTTAATTAAGTGCCCGAAAAAAAATTACGTGAAAGGTGAATCAATCAAGAGATTCTTAATAGAACAGAGAAAATTTCGTACCCATGACACAGCTTCCTCGCTGGACACTGATAAATTCTACAGTCACGTCCGACAAGCAATTCCTTAATTGTCATAGATTAACTGTCTCTTATGACGGCGGAATTTTCGTTTTATATTCTATGGTGTAATTAGGTGTTAATATTAATGCCACAACTAGTCACAACCCCTTTGCACAAAGAAAAGAACTAGTTCAGACTAGTCGACAGGTTTTACCTCGTGTCTTTACCCTCAAAAATTCATTGAACAAAATTAATCTTACTGCGTATAGTTATTGTGTCAGCGATATTTGACTAATCCATTCCCTAGGCATAATTATCAGTAATACTAGCAGCAATGAAAGAAAAAAAGAGGAGACAAATGATACAAACGAGAGAGAGAGAAGAAAAATATGAAAAACGATCGCGCTGCTAATTCGTACAGTTTTCGTTGCGAGAATCCAAAATAGGATCTCGTCTTATATATGTACAATATTATGTATAATAAAAATGTCCAAGGAGCTGCACCAGTGCAGATGAGCATGCAATCCTACGAATAGGTATTACGTTACGTAATAACGTACGGAAAATACGTTTTGGTGCGCACCCCCTCTGGATTCTGTGTACTATAAACTATAACAGGATTTATCTCCTCCTTTCTAAACCGCTTTCGGCAATTATAGAATTTTGCTCTTCCCCACTTTGAAAAACATCCTTCGCCGTCCGATTGCCTCGCGCGTTCTTTTCCTCCCTTTCATTTTCTTATTTTACCCGTTCATCCGAGCTTAACAAGTCTTCACGTAGGATTTGAAGACAGCATCACCATCCTCGAGGACAAATTCAATGCCGGAATAGAGATATTGGCAGCATCTAGTGGGTGCTTGTTCCAGTGGCATTAGGTATCAGATGGCAGACGATACTCATCTGTTGATGAAAGTAAAACGTGAGACGAGTAATGAAATCTGTAGAGATTTAGAGGGATAATATAAGATAGATTGACGAATTCATGTGAATTATTGTCTACCATGTCGCTCTGGATGCACTTGAGGATTCGCCATTCCAAAGTCTCATCATATATTGCACGATAAAGACTACCAGGATGACGATTATGGTGTCTACGAAGTTCCTTGACAGCCCCACGTTGTAATTCTGTTCTCGTTGTCCACGTTGCCTCAGTGCCAGCTGCTCGATGGACCGTTGAATTCGATTTAACTTCTCGTTGTGCTCCACTAGATGAGCTTCCATCTCCTTTACCACGTTCACCAGGCTAGAATCGATTAATTGACAATTAAGTATCGAATCTTATTGATGTATCAATTAGATAAAATAAAAGCTTACCGAGCGGTGGAACGTCTTCGTTTGCCCACGGACTGGCTTGAATCGGAATGAAATTCCGCTGAGGAACTTCCGGAGTCATGGGCTGTTTCCGTTAATGGTAAATTATTAGATAGTTGTCTTTTCGATGACTTCAGCACCGAGAGAGATGAGCGAGATTCGGCCTGTAGTAATGGCAGCTAGAAAGAATCATGTTTATAGTAAATAATCGTCATCGAGTTAGAACCTTCGCTTTTATGGAAGCTACCGGAAATAAGGGTACTTCTCTATGATTTGAAAAATTTTCTTGTTCTTGTGGCTTCTTGGTACTTGACAATTTCAACGAGACACGGACAAGAGAAAAAGTTAATGATAATGATGACATTATAAAATACTCCACTGAGTAGTATTTGTATTATTTGAACCACGTGATGCAGTCAGTAGATATTTTCAATGGTCGTTTATTGCTGACAATGTAAACATTATTTACAATCTATCCAAGCAAATCTATAGGCAATACATAACAGGAAGTTAATACAGTGAATACTGGACTTCCGGTGCTCGAGGGACTCTTAAGGGACGTGGGTTATATCTCTCTTTCTCATTCTTATCTAGCAGTGCCTTTTGAGAATCTTTTTTCGTAATTCCAGTACCTGTGATTGCGGCTCGGTCGAGACGATACTTCCTGTTCTCATGATAGGAGTCTTGTGCCGTGTCTTGGTGCGCACTATATAATCATGCTCGTACTGCACCACGTCATTCCGTGGATCCCAGGGTCTTATATCGGCATGCTTGTACATCCAGTTCCCGGTGATGATGTCCTGTAATTAAAAAAATTGAATTAATTGACAATAGCCAAAATAATATATAAAAAGTTGGTACCAACCTGAACAAAGTGCTTGGGTATCCATTCCTGACCAGAATTCTTACGCTCCTTGGCACGATCCCGTTGTGCCTCCTCTAGGTGAGTTTTCGCCTCTGTTGCGGCAACCTGGTCGTCCCTGTTTATAGCCAGAGTTACATCGTGCCAGAGTTTCTCACTTTCCCAAGTACCCTGATGTTCAAGGGGTACCGTGTACTTCTTCAGACGCTTTCTGCGTACTTCCGGTGTTGGATTGAAGAAGACACTCTCTTGCTGCATGGAATTGCAAGCGTTAAGTCAATCTGACACCGTGGATTATTGCATCTGATTAAATTATCTTGATCTACACTCACCCCTGTTCGCTTATCAGTTATCATTATCTGACCATCCCAATAACCTGATATAGTAGCTAGTGTCTCTTTTCCAAGTCGTATTCTACCTACGACTTGATTCATCTGTTCTGCACCACCCAAAAATGGCTGTAATCAATAATAAATACGTTTTATCGATCATCTATAAGATATACGGGAATCTATTTATTGTCAATACCTTTAGCTTGAATTCCAGTTCTGTCTGATATCCAGTTTTTTCACAAGTTATATTGATCTTTCCACCTAATTCCATGGAGAGGGTTCCCATGAGGATTCCTTTACAATGAGCATATGGTATAGTCATCGTATAGTCCTCGCCTCTGGGAAGCATAGTCAGAACAGCTACACCATCAAGAACCGCCGAAGTTGAATTCCCTGTGTACAAATAATTATACACTTGTACCTACAGTCGAAATTCATCTTTGACGCTTAGAACTTACCATAAAACTTCGACTTGGCGATTATGGTGGCACTGATTGTAAATCCGTCTTGTCGATTGGTCACGTAAAATCCGGAAATGGGTGGATGGTGCGACAACTGTAAAATTTTCACGAAGATCGTCACAAGGAACTCAATGGGATAATTTCAAATGATTAAAGAGATAAGCATATAGAATATAAAATACCTGTTCGGCTAAGTAAAATGTGCGTGATCCATTGGGATGCTGCCAATAGCAGCGAAACGTTTCACCCAGTAGTGGATTGTACGGTTTTTTCAGACCCTGAGGTTTTTTGTAGAAACCGGAAAGATACCACTTGACGACGCCCTTCATACGAGTAAACGCATCGTCCTCAATTACAGCCCTGTTTCGAAAATATACTAGAGAATCTCCAAAGAGCGAAAACTCGACGTAACATGATTTTAAAGTTCTACAGGAGAAAACGTACTGGGACAGGAGGTCAGCATGATAATACGAATCCGCAAGCTTCTCCAGGAACGATCGTGGTTCCAATATAAACGTAGGTAAAACCACCTTAGAAAGGTCCATGCCAGGACGCACTTGTTTCACCAGGAACCAGATCAGGGACTTTTGCTCCTCCTGAAGTTCCGCCACGACTTCACCTGCCTGATCAAACAAGAGGTAACAAGGTGAACTGATGTCATTGAATAAAATCAAAATAGTATTTTAATTAAGAGAGCCAATCAGAGAAAGAGAGCCATAATTAAGACTACGTCTACCTACCGATCCAAGAACTTCATTCTCATTGGCCACATAAGGCGTCTCATTGATCTGCTCAGGTTCATCCTCCTTGGCGGAGACTTCGGATTCGCTGTCCGACGCACTGATCTCAGCATCGGCGACGACTCCGTTCTCCGGCTGGCTGATGTCGTCCAGGTCTGTGTGCGAGGTGTATACAGGATCTAGCGTTACTATGTGGTGGGTTTCGTACTCTAAGACATGGACAGAAGGGACAGTCATGCGTCTAGCAGGGGATAAGGATAGCAGTGCACCAGGAGATGCTTCTGCCGCTGAAGAGCGACAAGAGGAAGTGGGTAGTGAGCCGGCAGACTCTGAGAGGCCATTTCCGGTATCCGAGCACTCGGCAGAGATCGTTGAAACGACGGTTTCAGGATCAGTGACGGGAGTCGGTGACCTGGCACTAAGGAGTTGCTTCTCCCAGTAGGCAACGGCGTGATAAAGCTGTTGGAACATTGGCGTCGGCGACGGGCAGAGGCTTTTGGGATCGCGAATGACGACGCCGGCACCCAGGGGCTGGGGACAGGAAAGCAAACGACGCTGCGGAGTGGACGGTGAACGCGGTGCATAACGCTTTAGGAATACGGAAGATGCTTGCAGGGATTCTAAATTGTTAGTCGTGTCCGGTCCAGCCGGTGACGATTTTCATGGCGAGCAGCAACGAATAGATTCAGCCACGTTAATTTATTTACACTCGTTACGTCACTCGTCACGATGAAACGATACAAGTGTCAAACACGCTTGCGTTTGAACAACACAATTCATACAAAGCGCTGAGACGCACGTATCGCAAAAAATTAGACGTACAAAAACAACAACATACGTTAACCTGCAATCGAATCTCTAACGGAGGAGTATCCCTACACTCAGCTACATGACGTTTATCATTCAGCAATCTCAATTAATAATGTTGGCATCACTGTGAAGGTACGGGGATAACTTGTTCGATCTACTTTTCATTCAATTTTTTTTTTCGTTTCCAGCATTGTTCTTTTATTACACGAAATCACTGAGCCTATGACAGCTGTCAAATCTGAACTTAGTACAGTCTAGTAGAAGAGACCTGTACCATTGGTTCTATTATGTTATATTGAAAAAGGAGCAATTTCAAGGTAAAATAAATTTTTACAAAACTTACCATGATCATCAAAATGCTTCTCGTAATCTGCTTCGCTCCACTGAGTCTCATGCGTCGTGGTAGCGTCGTGCTGAGGTGATCTTGGCAGAGCACTAGCCGACCGCACAATGAGCGACGAGCAACGAAGCGACAATTCAAGAGCGTCTAACCAGCACTTGCCAGCAGCCTGAGAGGGCGCCCTGAAGATGAGATAGGAAGTCGGCAGCGGCTGGACAACGGCTCCTGGAGCATAGGTACTTTTTTAAAGGGATTAGTGCATGGCGTGACGAGCTAATGATAATTAAACGATCGAACAATGAATCAGTGAGAGCCGTAAAAATTTCATTAATAGTCGCATAATATTTTTTTTCATCGACCTTGACTTACCGATAGCTTCCTTTTCCGGTCCACGCGGTGCCCATATCGATTGCTCCAGAGGATGAAACAACTTGAAGCAGAAACCGTCCTTCTTGCTCGGTCGTTCAATCACTTGACAGGTATTCAACAATATTGTACCGACCCAATGATTGCTCTGTAATTAATCAATCAAAGAACGAATAAAACTACTAATTGACAAACAGACGTATCTGACAGTTGTATTTTACTCGTTTACCTTGATCTTAGGACTCTTGTACAACAATAGCAAACCAGGCTTCAGTATGCACCAGAGTTTTGTCCAGCTCTTGAGCGTACCACGAACTTTGAGCCAATCGCTCATCACGACCACCGTGGGATCCTTGAGTGAGCTCAATAGCTCATTTGCAACCCTTTTCTTCTCCATGCGATAATTCTTCCTCTGAGCCTTGTAGGATTCCTTGCGTGTAAGCTTGCAAGTGTCGACAGACTGTAACGGAAGTCAGATGCATTTAGAAAAAAGTTATCGATAAGCAAGTATCAATTTCTTTTTTTAATCCTATCCTTTCATCGATCACATTATAAATACCCACCTTGTCCGAGGAATTGTCCTGTACCTTGAGGCTACTCTCGCCCATAGTAGACGAACCTAAAACAGTTACAAAAAAATCATAAATTGTTATACAAGGCATTGTAAAGGTACCAGATAGAAATAGGACGTTGGATCCAATCGCGTTATTTCCTCTGTGCCTCGTTCCTCTTATCAATCCTACAATTTATAATGGATAAGGCATTTCCATCGATGAACGACCAAGTGACGAAGCCTGTGAATCTTCTGGACACTATGGCTTCGCGTATATGGTACATTAATTAGTAAATTCAATTACGCCTGATTTATTCAACAGATGGCACTTTAAACACTTTTCAGCTAAGTAAATAAACACTGTTTGCTCCCAATCGCTTTCACCGGATACACTCAAGTCGATCGATGCAAATGGACGAAACAGAATGAAAAGTGAAAAATTAAAAGAAATCGACAATAAACGAATTAATTAGATATTTTTTAATTACAAAGCTTACACAGTATCTTCGATCCAAGATTCAAATTGGGCTCGCTGTGAAATATTCTTGAGACTCGTGAGCGAAACTTCATCGTTAATCGCACGATCGAATGATATTGTCAGTAAGGTACGGAAAAGAAAAATTGTATGGTAGATAAAAAATAAGAAAAAATAAGAGACAAACGTTAAGACAACTTTAAAGATCCACGTAATCGATATTCTCAACGGTACAAAAGCGAACGTCCAGACTACTTCCAATTATTCGACAGAATTCGATGTCAAGACTGCCTTTATTTTTACACATTCAATATAGATAGTAGGCTATCTAATCACAAAGCGCTCTTATCAATTGCCATAATTGTCCACGTTACCCTCTCGTCAAATTCTTAACAAATCCAAGAATTAAACACCCATAGCACGTGTAACGCTCGATCGAAGCTTTAATTATTATTAATGATTAAATCAAGTGCAATAAGATCGACTTGATCGATTGAGAGCAATACAATCTCTCTATACTTTGTCTCATAAGATATCATTGTACGATCAAGTGAGTGTTACGGCTCTCATCATTAAATGACTAGTAAAATCATTGTCTGGCAATGCGAGTATCAGAACTGTAGAGCATATAAATAAATAACGAGTTTTGATCGTAGACTCAGTGCCGAAGGTCATGGGTCACCAATGTCAGAACACGTACGTATTAGCATCACGTTACGTTTCATAATCGTATAATTATCGCAGATAATAATCAACGTCATAATAGTCTACGTAAGTTTTGTGTTAATAAAATAACAAATTATTCCCTTCGCTATATTAAATGATACAATTTTTCATTGATATTATAAATACAATAGTGTTTTTCGCATTGACGGTATTAGCACGAATGCCACATTCCTTTCGAACTGCTCCAATAACAATGATGTAGTAAATGACAATGATATTCTACACCATGAGAATTTCCATAATTGACACCAATTGACATTCACCAGTAATCAACGAGTATCTCCTGACGGACTGTACTGATGCTCCTTTCATAATTTTCATGTAGAATTGAATCTAGTAAAAAAAAATAATTTCAATAGAAATTCCACCATTTCCAATCTTTAACTCACAAACCGTTATTAGTAATCGAACGCTCGTACAGTCGGACCGTCATTCAAATCATCAATGAACGAGGTGAGTCAGGAGTTCGCGCGTGTGCCTAAGAAGCCATTCGTACAATGCTTAATTTTGATATGGTATATTAGGCGTGGGCAGTAAAAGAAAAAGAAAATGGTGCTTAGTAGAAAAATAAAAATTGTTTCATCGTTCAAAGCTGCTCCGTGTCATTAGCAGTTTCGATCTTCCTTATTATACGAATATTCATGTACAATGTTTTACCTGGTGACGGCGGTGCGACGGTGCCGCTCACGACGTTCGTGCACGTCGTGAGCGATTCAGAGGATGGTAGCTTCGGCAAAGGCACCGCCTGGACTTGAACGCTGCCACGGCGAGGTCGTCGATCGTCGGCTGCTGCTGTACGTTCATTAAAAGATGTAAATACATCCGGATTAAGAGAGATTTCAAATTTTTCTTTATCACTGTACTCTCCGGCATCACCACGTGACAGCGGCCACGTGTCGCAACAGTAATAACTGGTTACTCGATCAATTTTGATAATCGATTCTTAATGTTTAGAAGAGAAAGAAAAAAAATGTATAGAGCCAACACACAAAGGTTATTTAAATAAAATTAGCTAGACGACGATGACGACGACGACGTATTGCTTACCTCGTTTGACACCAGCTATGGATTTAATCCATTTGCCCATCTTTAACCTGTCGTCGTGTCTTTTACGTAGATTTTTAGGCATTGATGTCTGATTAAGTAAAAGTTTATTATTTCAGCATTAAGATGCCCGTGGGTCATGCACGATAAACGTATGATAGTTCTAAGACAGCATAGGGGAATAAATAAATAAATAACAATTTCAGATAAAACTAACGTAAACAAACCAGTTGGAACACAGGGAATTCTCGGGTGTGCAGATTAAAAAATTTTACTCAGCTTTTCGCAGAGTGAAAGGGAATTGAAGATAAATTATTGCAGTTTCAAATTTACACAAGGGATGTCGAGTAGACGGTGCTCATTGGAGCGCGTAGCTTTTATTTGACCACGAAAACGTTGGACGAGTGACAAAAGATTATTGGTGTATGAAAGAAAAAGAAAAGAAACCCAGAAAACAACGTTTTCTTTTCAGCAGGTACAAATGGGTTGGCTTATCACGAAGAACTAGCGTAGTAGGCGAACTAGGATAGCGCATATCGATTTCCATCTTTACCACTGACAGCCAAGCCTCGTCGAGCAAACCCTGGTCTCATTTATATTAATGAGTGAACTCCTTTATCTGTCCTTCTATAGTATGGCAACCTTACCTTTACACCAGATCGAGGAATACCTTTTCGCGAACGCATATTGGAAAGCAGTAAAGTCGAAGACTAACGCGAGTCAAGGTGCAAATAACATGCCGGGAAGCGTGGAATTGTCAAGTGGCTTACGGGCAAAATTAGAATATGGATGAGCGCCTCTATAAACATTTTATTCTTTTTTCTCTCTTTGCTTTTTCGCGGCAGCATAATGGAGAACGCGGTTCAATAAATACGTTATACATAGAGCAAAATGAAATAAAAGAGGCAGTCTGACTTAATTTTATAAATAATGTTAAAATTGATTATATAACTTTTACATTAAACTGGGCACTTGTTCGTCTGCTCGTTTTACTATTTTGAAAGCTTTCTACAAATGTCCTAATACCTCTATAAATGTTCAGACGTGTGGCTCTATGTATTAGAATACTCCCCGAGGCACAGTTCTTAGTGCAGCATGTCTCTGCGTACTAGTATGCAGTGCTAGACAAATGAAATTCTTGGCAGTGCAGCTGGCCAGACTGATTTTGTAATAGACACGTCGTCGTGTTGCGTTTCTGCCATCTTAAAGTTTTATTCAGCGTAGAGGTGTATTGGTAAATTTGTTAAAATAACACAGCACGTGCCGTACAGGACTTTACATTGTTATCAGTGCCTAGGAATAAAGCGTCAGAAGATAAAAGCTACGTGACATTGTGTGTAGAACCTATGGAGTGAAGGAAATATATAAAAACTTTAAAGATACAATTTGTCATTTGAAAAAATAAATAAAACTAGCTTACCCATTCAATAATAAAAGTCAGACTACCATTTAAGCGTAGAGTATATCAGAAGATGTTAATAGGAATGATAAAAAGCTTCCATGAGGATATACAAAGTAGAGGATAGTTTTATTGTCTACAAGATACTCCTGTTTAGCTTTTATCCCATTTTCCTCATTTTTGCATTCTCATTATTGCCTTGTAGATCACTGGGAATGAAGTGTTTCGCAATGCCACAACAGTATACTATCATTGTTTTTGCTATAGAGCATAAGTGCTCGTTAATAGGTATTTATGTCATTAGATGCGCCATTCGTGTAGTACAGGTAAGAAAAAAAAAAGAAGAAAAGAATGACAAAGATACAAAATAACAAAACATAATGTCCACATTAGTTTTAGGTATCTCTGATAACATAGTTTATGCACAAACATATGATAGTGATAAGAAGATTAAGGACATATACATATATGATTATAGGTTCTACATGTGGAGCAGGATTATTCCTTAGTAAGACACAAAGTTTTATAACGCATTTAATTCCATTTACTGTTATCTTTTAAACTGCATCTTTATCATGTTTGAGAGCCATTGTGATTTATGTTGAATTAGTCTTATAGAGAGACATACAGGGATATATTATTAGGTACTTACGACTACTCAGTGATCGGCTGACATTCGGTGGTGTCATGGTTTTAAATGACTCTGTTGCATTGCCAACTGATATGGAATGAGATTCTGACTGAGAACGACGGTCTCCACCAGGAACCATGATTGGTTGAGAGCTCATATTTGTTTCTGAAAAGTAATATCAATTGTTACATATCTTGAAAATATTGTTTTCTTTGAGAAAAAAGTTTTGTTTTTAATAACAGGATGAACTGACATACTCATGCACGCTGATACTGTTATAACGTAAAATAAAATCTTATCTATTATCAAACATTTAGTTATCACCAAGTCACTGTAATTATATTTCACAAACAAAATCAGTGATATGATTAATTTTAGATAATGCATGCTGACCTATCTATACTAGAATGTGCCTTATGCTACTAAAGACAATAAACAGACTTTTACCACACAAACTATCCCGCTTGTACCCTCCTTAATATACTTGCACAGCTCAACAAACCTCCACGTACCACTCCACTGCTGGAGCCAAAATCTTATTGCGACACTGTACAAGTGGCTGTTACGAAGCCAGCTAAAATAATCACACATACACCTTTCATCAAAAGCCTAAGTAAAATGTAACAGGAAGGGCATTAGCATAGTACGCAAAGCAGATCTAAAAATGCACAAAAAGACGTTACAAATCACACAATAAAATATTCCAACACATCAAAGGTATAACACCCATAAAGATACCAAATATTAATCACACTATGAAAAAATTCACAGTATCAGATCCTGCGCAAGTCTGTTCATTCCGCGAATGAAAGAAAATAAATGAAATAGAAAGAGTACTAAAGCGAGAAATAAACCCTAAAAAAATCAACTCACCCAAAAGAATTGCGTGGATGCTCCAAGTATCCACACCCAGTGTCAACAGACGTTCACGAATCAATTAGGGCGGATCGATACGGTAGATGAGCATGGCGAACATCCATACCGAAAGCAAAACTACACTGTATACTCAGCAGTGTCGCTTACGTTACTCTCTCAAGAGTCAATTAGCAAATGGCACTTCTTTTCGTAAAGACTCGCGAGCCTTTTAAAAAAAAAGAAAATGCAATACATCATTCATCAGTAAACAAGAGTCTCATTAACTTCCAAAAGTTATCACGTACTAGCAAAGATTACAAAAACCACAAACAGTTCGATTGACACGAGTGGCGAATATAGTACTAGATAAAAAACCGCGAGTAAAAACAAGCAATAAGGAACAAAAAAAGATGGAAATAAAAGTATTATCTGAAATAATATAAAAAAAAACAAAATAGCCTACAGCGTCGCGCACCCATCCACTTTACGTCACGCGTGCTTATGCGTACTCGTCATCGTGGCGACAGAGACAGTAGAGGAGAAAGCAGAAAAAGAAAGAGAGAAGACAAGATTATCATTAGAGGAACGAAGAGAAGCAGAAGTGATTAACGATTTTTTTTGCGTCAGGTTCTAAGCGTACCTTGGTCCAGGATATCAGAATGAGATAAGGATCCAGATCGTATATTTCAATTTCCAATAATTTATCCCATCAAAGAGAAGGAACACTGCAGCAGGATACTGCGGCATTCCTGGAGCCGGTTACTTGATGATGGCTTAAGTGGGCAAACGCACTGGGGGATCATCGTCAAGGGCTTTGACGATCAATCTCAGGAACTCAGATATGACGTATCGAGAATCTTTGTCGTAATTGGGTTATTATCAATGACGATTTGCACCGCGATAACGAGCGATAATCACCGTATTCACCCACAGACACTCGTGGAACTGCGTGGAACACTGACGATGCACGATTGATCCTCTCGGGTGGACTTCTATTACTAGTTTTCTTTTCTTTTTTTATACAGCGAGGAGGGCTTTTGCGCCACGCAAAATCTCTGTACGGAACACGCCATCCTAGTAGATGACGCAGTGAATGCCAGAAGCTCGTTGTGGTTTTATGTGATGGTAATTGGGGAATTTGAATATGGCGAGAATTTGGTGATATCCGCTGTCGGTATATTGCTATTGGATTAAGGTTAAGGATAGCATTCATATTTATATTTTTATTGCACTTGCAGTAATTATTAGACACTTGAAGATACTGCATGTTATTAATTCTTTGATATGATAATACTGTGCTTTCAAATTATTGCGGTATATTTTGGGTGGTATAATACATGTCGCGCCATCTGTTAGACGACTAGTGAAACTTTACAATGTAACGAATTAAAATTGAGACTACTTAGAAGCTGTGTACTGACAATATGTACGGTAATAATTTATTCAGCGACACATTTCCTAATAAACATTGTAATTCTTCCTTTGAAAGTGTAAATAAGCATCTGTTAAACAAGTAGTAAGTGTGTACTCTAGGTAGTAGTGGTGGGGCGTCCGGCGACGAGTCGTACGACATTCGTTTGTCCATTTCGTTCGGAAACGTTGACCAGTAAACACGTAGTAAGTAGCTAAAGCAATCGTAACAATCAACAGGCTACCTGTTTTAAAACAATTGTACCTTAGAGTTATGCAGTAACCTTATCATGATTAGAGTTATAGAGAAAACGCAGTACCATCGTAAATTCGTATTTTGCCGTAAAGGCAAACGTAAGGGGTAGAATTTTTTTATTGTAACAATAAACCCTGTATGACGGGTTGCATATCGGCAGGCGCCATTAACTTTTCATGCTTCTTATGCATTAGCATACATTTCTTACGTCTCTTCTTTCTACTTTACAAGAATTAACCAGGATCAACCAGTTACGCGAATTTATTCTTTTCAAACCTCTTCATCGACTTCGTTTACGTCTTAAAGGGTTGACAGTAATTTATTGTATGGTAACTTCATAAATAGTTATATATACTCGTTATACAATTTACGTAGCTATTTTACGAGTACAATTTGGAGTGTATATTTTTAAGGGATTTTTAGTTCGTCCAAATTAACGCTAGATGGCGATAGTATTTTTGGCCCCACTTATTGACATTCTCCGGTATGCTTGAATTTTATTTATCGGCGTGCTGTAAAACTGTCAGGGCTGTAATTAATAAGGCTATAATTACAATATATTTTCCGTAGTAATTTAGCAAGCGGGTTAATTGTTAAATGACAACACTATTTATGGATTCATGTTTATAATAACATCTTAATCCTTTGATTTATTTAGTTTTTCATGTACCTGCTATGCTTTATTTGTTACAACTTGACTGAAGCCCTAGTGTGTTACAGCACCAAGAACGTATTTCTAAAGAGACTTGACCTTACAGGGTTTCTCAAGGCAACCAAAATTACATGGTAAGAACTAAGAGAAGAACCGTGACCTTCGACCTCTCATTCTCTTTAATGAATTCCGTTTATGCCTGTACATCACAAAATTTTCAGATGCGTTTTAAAAAAATTGCTGAAACGTTACAAGCAGATTGATATGTTTTGCAGCAATCTTTCTTAAACGTATCTGAAAGTTTTGTGCTGTATGGGCGAGGGAGTTTCTGAAAGTCTATAGGTCATTATGAAATTTTCTTCACGGTGAAACAATTTTGCCAGTACTTGCTAGCTGGCAAAGACTTGTTTGTCATATTTTTGATAGGTTCAGCGCCTTATGGACGACATGTTAGATAACGATTTTTCCTGTAGGTATGTATTTTTCATGTATTCCCTTCGTCCGACGTAAATCCTGATCCATAAACGATCCTGATCCGTCTTTAAATACAATCAGGAGAAAGAAGAAGCTGAAGGTATCCTGAATGTTCTGCTGCTGTAAAGATGAAGTCAAGAGGAACAGGAAGGAAGAAGAAGACGTTCTAGTTTTTGAAATATGTTTATTGCCAGTTTCCCAACATATAGGACGTAGCATGAGGAAGTACAAGGAGAACGTATTACGCAGTAACTTATTACTTTAACTATATCTGCGGATATATGTAGCTAGTAGCAGGGAAAAATTTATATTCCGGAGTTCCTTATGTACTTGAGGATAGAGCGCCAGAATTGAATGCGCTACTGCGCATGCGCGGATCTCCCCACTCCGCGCCGCTCCGGCCCGTTCAGGCGCGACAGCGCTCCGGCTCATTGTCGCTCGCGACGCGGCAGGCTTCGGATCGATCACAGTACGTTGAGCGGCTCACGTTGGGCAAGTCTGGGTCTGAGCGGTACTGTGAGCAGGCCGGAGTGGCAGTGGAGCTTGTGTCACTTGTGACGTGCATCTCTGATGTTACGTCATAACTGAACCTGTTCTTGTTGCCTGATCTACTC
>JARQST010000029.1:0-12706 GCA_030142225.1 Pachycephus smyrnensis | reverse complement strand
CTTATCTGATTTTGGGATATATTTGTTCACCTTCGCTTCGCTCTTTTGTTTTTAACCGATGCCGATAATTTGCCGATAAAAAAGAAAGCCGAGCGAAGCTATATCCCAGCGAAGCGGAATCGGGTCAGCTAGTAGAATATAAAATGTTCTGGTTTTTGCGGATGCGCTGGATTGAAACTAGAAATGCTGGACATCTGCAAATGTTGGTGTTCCATCTACATCCGAAACTTTAGCCTATATACCCTATAAACTTTAGCTCGATCGGTTTTGCCGTTTATTTTGAATTTTGTCCACAAAATATTGCGTGTGCACGCGCACACATATCTTTTTTTCGATGGCGAATGCATAAGACACTCCCGCATGGTCCATGCAGTTTGTAAAATTTAAATAAATTTAATATAGTTTGTAAATCAGATTTTAAATAATAGATCTATTTGTACAACTTATTGTAATAAATAACAATCATATTCTTATATTTCTGTACGTAATATGATTATTATTTATTAGAAAAAGTTATTATACACATAAATCCATTACTTATAATCTGATTTACAAACTTTTATATATACATGAATTTTCTCGCATCTAAATTGGTCCAAGTCCTTGAACACTCTCCGTATTCACCAGATTTGGCACCGTGCGAATGTTTTCTGTTTCTTAAATTGAAAATGAAACTGGAAAGTAAACGATTCAACAGGATTTCGAACATTCAAAAAGCTTCGACCGAGGATATTGCAACCATCTTGAAGGAGGACTATCTACGGTGTTTTCAAGAACTTTATGACCGTTGTAAGGACTGTATTTCTTTAGGAGGGATGTGTTTCGAATAATAATAAATAGATATTTATCATTATTACATTACAGAGTAAGTTTCAATAAAAATTCGGAAACTTTTGGGACAGACCATGTATTTTTCTTTTTCTTTTTTCGTTAATTGTGATGTTTTATAAATTTTAATCGGTGCGTTATCTTATGTATTGTAATTCCGATTTTGTAATTTTTTTTCACAGAGAAATAAACATTCCCCGAAGAGAATCCGAATCTAGGGTCAAAATGTTGTAAATGAACTCGTTTGTATTTCATTTACTCTGTACAGAGAGAATTTTCTAGTAAAAATTACAGTGTAATGCGGGGTAAACCTGGGACAAAGTAGACTTTCGTAGAATATTACTATAAAAAAGAGAAATTTTAGATAGTGCACCTAATAATTTTTACTGTGCTGGGTAGTAAAATTTGGAAACTTGGAAGATATGCTAAAAATGTTGTATTTTATAATTAGTTGAGTTTGGAGGAAGTTCTAACCAACCACTAAAATATGTATGTTTTTATCCTGTGAAACAGTATTTTATGTTCGTACTGCAAAACAACGGAGAATTGCTAGATTCCACACACATTTTTTTAGTGGGTTCGTATAAAGTTTAACTAGTTGTAGTGGTAAACGATCGGTCACCTTCGGGAAACTAGGGTTTGTAAGGGCCGCGCACGAGCCAGCAGGGTCTGAGTGCTGCCCCACCACAAACTATCATCTCTACTAACCTCTACATCGCATTGTTTTGTCCTCTTTGTGCCATTAGAGCAGCTTTTATTTTTTCCCAACAATCACAGGAATTTTTACCCTGAAGCAGGCAAATTTTACCACCACATCATAGTAAATTTTACTCAATGATTTTTACTATGTTGTATAGATAAAAATTGCTACGCTGCCGATAAAGGCTCCGTACACACATTCGTTTATTTACGTGCGGAGGCCGTGTGGCGTCGGAATTACGGTCTGACAAAGTGGTGCACACATAAAAAGTTCAATATCCAACTCTTCAAAATTTGATTCCGTCATTTTGCGGCAAAACGCCGGATATGTGCACTGACCAATAGACAACAAGGTACTGAGAGACCAGAGTTACGTGTGCGTACCGTACGTCGACCGTACGTCCTCATAGGGAATTGCGGCGCAAAATGCACGCAAGGTGGATGTGCGGCGTCGCCACGTCGGCGGAAGTATATGTGCAGTGCCCCAACTGACTTGAATTATCCTAGACCATAATTTCGTCACCGCACGGTCACCGCACATTCAAAAAACGGACATGTGCCCCTAGTTTACTAGAAAATTCCGTGTGGCTGAGAAATTGGTCAACACCCAAAAAGACACAAATTATTATGATATCCAGCTGACAATTTACGCGATCTGCAAATGTAATTTAACCACGCCATGTTCCATTTATTCTGATTATGGGTTTTGAATTCTGCATGATGCATCAATCAAATTCATACGTCGAAACTTAATAGTTTCATTAAAATTTATAATCTGTTAAAAATCAAAGAAAAGCTATTCTGCCAAGCAAAATAGTACATTATGCTACAAGGGAGGGAAGTGCGTGTTTTTCGCCGAGTGTGAAGTTTGCTGCCCGGGCGAAGCGAGGGCTGAAATCACACGAAGTGAAAAGCCACTTCCCTCCCGTGTAGCGTATTATACTTTTTTTCCCGACTACGCTAAAATGACCATATTCCATGCCTGCAACGCGGGTGGAAAGTAGCCAATTTTTAACCACCGGGAAAACAAATGATTTTGCGGGCAAAAAAGTAAATTTTGCGGGCAGAAAAGAAAAGAAAAGAATTGGCTATTTTCCACCCGCGTTGCAGGCATGGAATATGGTCATTTTAGCGTAGTCGGGAAAAAAGATTATTTCTAACCTGAATCCGGTTTGGGGTGAAATATCTTGCAATTTAAATCACAAAGGAGGAAGTATAAATCTCTGTAACGCGTCATAGAGTACACAGGTATGGTGGGGTTATGCTTTGTGAGCTTGCGGAGTTAGTGTACACTCACACAAATAATAAAATTAAAATATTTGTAAATGTAAAATTACATTGAAATGTCCACTGAATCAGTTTTCCTTAAGGATATATGGTGATATCCAGTACATACTACTCATCTAGGGAAAGGAGGGAAATGCTTATAAATAATAATCGATAAAAAAACGTCCCTAACATTTTTTTTTAAATAATGAAATATGCCAAAGAATATCACAATTTAACTATTACAGTTTCATGTATTAGATAAAAGATAATTGGGATATTGAGATAAATGTGATATTCGTATAACATTTCATTTATACTCTGTTCTAACAAATTTGCAAGTACAAATTGGTAAAAACGTATAAAGAATGAAATCTTGATTCTTAAGCTTTAAATTATGTTTTGTAAAAGGAACATTGTGAAATGTAAAACATTACTGAGCGCTCTAAAACGCACCGTGTGTAGTGAGAATTGTACCTCAAACAAAATTGCTTAAAAAATTCTACTTTTATCATGATTAAAAGGATTATTTAGAGCATCCAACCCGAAAAATATTGCGTATTTAAGGAAAGAAATTAGATGTTTTCTTTTGAAAAAACCCATGAGGTGCTGTACGTCTCATCATAGTTCGCTTCCGTTTCGGTGACCAGGAGAACAGAATCATATGTCGCCCTATGGAATATTGAACATGCTCTGGAAATCCTATGAAATATTACCGTTTATGTGAATAATGTGTTTGTATACGTCATAAAAAATTATCAATCCCGTTGCACATATAGAAGTTTAAATACCTTCTCATGTTATGTAAAAGTAGCCGTAGTTTTTTGCGCAACATTTGAACAAAAAAAGATTTCTGTCAATGTAACCACTATGAGATTATCTTTTTTAACGACTGAAAAACAAGAGCCAGGAGACTGCAAATGACTTCCATTGTGTTTTTCAATAGTGCCATTGGCTGCTTTAAATATTCAAAGCAGCATTAGATATTAAAATCATAATAACCTTTGTATAATCTTTAACCATGTGACGGTTGCGGTTATTGAATTTCAACTAATTACATCGGCTGTTGATTTCTATCATCGATCGTAATCGCGATTCAGTTACACTAAATATCCTAAGTAATAAAGTAAACAAACATATTTCATCAAAGTGCTTAGAAAGCTATCTACAATTCAAGTGCAAAGGATGTGCAAAGAATGTGCAAACATAACATCACAGTCACATCTACATACGGTACTTAATCTTTCCTGTTTTTAACTCAATCAGTTGTGCGATTTGACTGACATTTTTCAGAGGAACATTCGTTCTGAGACATTCACACTCGCAACCCCGCTTGCGTACATCTATTTTTCGATGGCAATTTCATAATATTCCCACATGCTTCATACGTTTCAGACATAAATGATTAATAATTTTTTAGACGCGCAGAGCTTCCGGCTTGAAATCAACACGTGCAAAAAATCATTTTTTTGCAGTAGTGCACTTATTTGATCCTCGATATTTTTTTAGTACAAAATGCACAAACGTATAATTCTGATACAATACACAACTATAAAAAGGATAATACAAAGTAAAATTCATAACTTACCTATCTTATTAATACACACTGTTAAAGCGAGCCTTTCTTGCAAGGCATGTTTTAATAGTCTCTCAGTGTTTAGCATTACACCTTCAGCAGCATCTACTACCAAGACTGCACCATCAGACATTCGGATTCCAGCGGTAGCTTCGTCAGAAAAGTTCACATGTCCTGGAGTGTCGAATATATTTAGTAGGTACGATTTAGATTTAACATCTTGCAAAAGTAGTGTAACTGGTGTTGCTTTCGTAGATACGCCTCGTTGTTGCTCTGTGAATAAGGTGTCTGTATATCTGAAATTCATTAATACCAATAATAACAATGGAATTTCTTACGTTGGGAAAGTAATTCATATTAATGGTAATGGAGACCTCGGACAATAATCTAAAATTCCCAGTTACGAAAATCCCAAATAGAATGTTAACAGAGATTTTTTTCCTTAAGGTAGTACTGCCGTAAAATCGATTTCTTAAGAAATTGTTGAAATTTTCACAGATTATTAATCACAGTACTGTGGATACATCTCTGAAATTACAATAAGATTAACGGTTTGAAAGCCAAGATAATTGCCTCTAAAGTTACATCCTTATACGCGTATCACCTATGGTGAGTGAATACCAGATACACGTTTTTTACCGTACAGTTTAAACGACTCTTACGGTTTTTATAAAAACATACCTAATAATAGAAAGGTACTGTATGAAACAACTGTGAAAATTTCAAAACAATTCACTGTTTATTTCTAAAGATACGGCCGCCGAAAGTTTCGGGATTTCCACCAGCGTGTCCACCACCAGGGCTTATCGATGTGGCAACGCTACGCGTTACCGCCGGTTACCTGTTCTTGGCGCGATACTCGACCGAGTCTCTTGATACGAGGAGTCGAAGTATGATTGTTTGAAACCTTAGCACACTAATGTATCCAGTGAAAAAAAAAATTCGAAACGTTAATTATCGGCTACGATGTTTTTCAAATGACAGCTCTTGTGCACAGGTACAGCAAATTAGATTCTTGCCAAGCTCCACCAGTTCAACAATGCGTCTCCCTTCACACACATTACTAACCATGTACTCCCCACTTTCCTTTTTTTTCAAGGTATCTTTTTTGGCCTCAAATATTGCCGCTATTGTTCTTACTCTCTTCTTCTGCACACTATCCCTTTGCAAATCTTCCTGTATGCCGTAATTGGCTTGATATTTTCAATTTCGCAATCAACCGTCTAAAGCGTGCAACGTTGCCACGATGTTCGAAACGACCAGAGTATAGTCACACGTATACAACGCCTGGATTATCAGTGTCTGTACAAGACCAAAAGTTTTCGACCACGTAAGTGGAAATAATTTTCGTGCAGAACTGTCGCGGCAGTACTACCTTCAGCAGAGTTGACAACATATTCCGCAAGATTAAGAATCATTTTGACATTGCCTTTACAATGATTAATCCAAAGCTGAAGTAAAGCGAGGAACTAACACCAGCCTAAGTATCGAAGAAAGAAAGCCGCCACCAGCCAAGCAAGGGAGCGTGGAGGGCTGTCAGAGCCACCCGACGCCTCTATCCCGTAACCGACGACTCCCGAGTCGAGTAGGGGGGCGACGAAAAAGAAGACATCGCCATGGACACGTAACGTTCGAGTATCGCCGGTACCTATGCGCCGCGAAGGGCACATCGACAGTACCGAAGAGGATGAGAGCTATGGGAGCCACTCTGGCAAGGCATCATGAATCTCGGCCATCTAACCGTCCCTGGGAGGACCTGACGAGGAGCACCACCAGAGGACCACTGACACCCAGCGCTACGGCAACGTATGTCTCGTGTTACCTGCGTGAAGAACTTTAGAATTTAGACCGTCCTTCCGCGTATCGAATGTTACCGATCACAGGATGGCTCCGGTAATAAAATTATCTTTTCGCATCCCTCTCGCCAAGGGTATATTGATGTGACACTTCGATATTAATTTTGTAATCAAACTTAAAGTCCAGCGGCATGTTTCGAAAATTAGCGTGTAACGATGCGATTAGCGAGCCTTCCCGCGATGACGATTGGCCCAGGAGGGTCCCGCTATGGCGACCCAGAGGGCGGTAGAAACTCGAAGAACTTCCCTCGCGCGAGCTTTCTTTCGTAGACAGCCAACTTGGCCAGTGCGTGGCGCGAAATTCCGTACATTGTGAAAAATTCTTGTGTCGTTCACGATAAGCATCTCGCCGTCCTAAGGACAAAATCTTTTCCACCTTCGTGACTGGTGCAAAAGCACCGTTAGATCTGTTTCGTTTCTTTCCTCCCGGTTTTGCCCGAAGAGACGATCGCGTTTCGCCAGAAGGAAATTATTCCGTGTCTTAACTTTTAGACATTACATTTTTCGCTTATCGTTGTGTATATTGTGTAAATTAGTTTTAAGTCACGATGAGCCTGGAGAACTGTTCTAAGAATCCGTGAACCACGCCTCTCGTGAGTTCACGTACAGGATATCATAGTAATTTTCCAGACTCTCTTACTTTTCTGTCTCTACTATTTGTATTGTATTTTCTCTCTTATACTTCCTTAACTTATATATTTCGTATCTTTTGATCTTTTTGTACAGTGTATCTTTTCACTTGTATTACTCACTATACCTAGTTTTTCTATTATTTGAAATTTATTGTATTGCCGAACACTGTAATCGCTTTCCTACCCGCCACTCGACTTGTCCGTGCCGGTAACGTGTTCGAACCGCGTGAATCGTCCCGACTTCCAAAGGACGTCGCGTAGATTTTTCATTCCGCCTATCACACGTGCGTTCACGTGTTCCGTAGTAGACCATGTTAGCGTGTTTTAGATCGTCCGAACTTATCTAAATTACTTGTTTTCTCGACGTTGTTATTTTTTGTTAAAGTCCCAAATAAAGGGCCCATTGTTATTCTTGTTGTTAAGTTCCGTGGGTTCTCAATCTTATTTTATTTAACACGTGAGCATTCCCTGCCCCTCTACCATTCCGTTTCGATCCTGCTAGCCGGATCATTTTTCCTATTACTCTCTCTTTCCTGGAATCACGTCTAGTCTCCTGACACACGGACGTCTGGCGCCCATTAGCTTTCACATTTTCGCGGAATCCCGTATTTCTTTCTGGGGAAAATAGGAGTGTGCCGCGCTTGTTTGTGACGGGATCAGTTGTTCCGCTACGAGCAGTTGGGGAAGTTTCTAAGTTCCGGATAACGTCACAATTTATACCCTTTATTCGTATAACCGGAGTCTTTGAAGCCCTATACTAATAGTAAGAACAGTCAGCTATGTGAAATCAGTTTCTTGAGCATATTTTTTCGCTTGGAAATATTCTTTAGTTTTTGGTAATCATCCACTACAGATTACGTCTTCCTTTGTAACGACACGAACTGTGGCCTATTAATCCGTATTGTAACTACCGGTTTAGTCAAAACAAACACCGTATGCAACACAAGGCTGCTCAGAGAACCCTGAAAACTTTGAATTTTGTTAGTAGAACAAGTCAGGGCAAGACGGGGCAGCGGGATAAGACGGGACAACGTCATCTAGAAGAAACTATAGGTTGTAACAAAAGTGGAATATTAAATATACGAGGACAGTTCGAAATTAATGCGGCAAGCGATCTGGCGTAGCTCAATGGTCAGAGCAGTCGACCGGCAATCGAAAGATCCCGGGGGTTCGAATCCCGGCCCAGACGCCCCGCATTTTTTCGAGTTGTCCCTGTAATTACCGGGTTATAAGGTATTATAGCATGCACGCACGTGCACGCATCAGAGCGAGCGGGAGAGAAGGACGTCAGTCTGTAGATAACAGCGCTAAGGACCACGTGTGTCGCAAGTTACAAAGATATTTCGAAATTCTTCAATAACCATCTAATTTTACATAAAGTTTGCAATAGTTTCAGTGTATTTATGTTTGTGTTCTTTTACCAAAAGTGGTAAGTTAATCCATCTGAGTGGTTACTTTCTCATAAACTAATAGTTTTCATTAAGAATCAATTGAGGTTATTTTACAAAAAAAATAATAAAAAAATAAAAACCCAAGCTGCCCCACATGAGGGGTAAGATGGGAAAAATTAGTATTTAAGAAAAAGAGATTTATTAAGGTTTTTCATTCTCGTGATCTCAATTTTGTTGCTCAAGATTAAAAATGAATATATCTTGATTCTGGAAATCCTTTAATAAATTTTACGTGAACAATATATTTGATTTTATTTACGCTTATCCTTAGCGTTCCCGTCTTGCCCCGTATTCCCTTATACCTTTTAGCGCAATATGATCTTCTTTTCTCGGTGCTTAACAAACCAATAGTATTCTTGAGAGTATTTTATACAATAAAATTGTGAGATGACGAGCGTAGCATATGCGACTGTTGTACACACCCAGCAGGGATGAATACCTTTTAACCCTCTATGGGCCCGTGTAACTTTTAAGTCACATACTACTATATCCACATTGTTAATCTCTATTTATAGGTTGATATTTGTTGATTTTACGTTACATAAATTTGTTTACAGTCATGAAAAAAATTCGGCCCATAAAGGGTTAATTACTATAAATAAAGACTTAATTCATCTATTATGATACTTTCCATAATATACAATCTTTGAACAATATTTTATGAATTTATACTTTAAAGCCTTCATGAAAACTTTTTCATTCAACGTTTGGCCGTAAGAGCCTGAGAGGCCCTGGTTATGGGAACTGAGTAAAATTTATAGTCATGCATACTACGGTTAATGAAGGGTTCTATGATCTGTTGAAAATTATGATGACAATGGAAATCGTCATTGATAAGGAATGTAAAAATTTTGCGGATAATCGAGACCAACAGCGTTTAAAGAGGTAGAAGCGTCGGAGCTTGGATTTCACTAAAGAGGGTAGAATAGCCCGTAAATAACAGCACGTTGCTCATGACGCATTCTCCAAGGAGAATGAAGGTTTAACTTATGGCCCTGGAATAGCAGATTAACATTGGACAGATGTATGTTAAATCTCTTATAAAATAGTAACTGATGAAACTTTAAATGCGTTTTTTTCACCTGGTGGACACGATATCTCGGGAACTATTGGACCAATTGTTTTCAAATTTTATATACATGTAGATGTCCCTTTATAGCCAGTACCTCAGACATTGAGATACGTGCTTTATTTTTTGTTTTTCGCAGACAAATTTTGCAACCTTTTAAGCCAAATCGAATACCTTATTTTCAAACCGCCCTCGTTCTTTTAATTTTCAAAATTTGTTTCCTATTCTACTGCCGACTATAGTCATACTTAACAAGATGTTGTTTGTATTTTATGTTTCAGATCATCGGAAGTAGAGGAATCATGTCAGCCAGCGAGAACGATCTTTTGGGGGCGTAACGCGCGGTGGCTATTAACGTCTTCCATATAAAACTTATATAATTAAACAAATTTTTGAATTGTTGAGACAAATAAAAACATGTGTACAATTTCGAAAACTACAAACTCTATCCAAGTTAAAAAAAAAAATACAAAAATGACCTTCATTTTCGATGAAAAAGAACAAACCCCCTCCCTAACAATTATTTCGACGCCTCTTTCGCAATAATTAACCCAAAACTAAAAGAGTAATCCGACCCGAAAGTTTTCGCATTTCAAACTCACATAGAAATATTCAGGTCGGATGTTTCCTTTAGTTTTGGATTAATCATTGTAAAAGTGGTCTCGAAGTGATTGTTAACCTTGCAGAATATATGCCCTCAATTTGGCTTTGGGAAGGAATCTCTGTCAAAATCCTGCAATTAACGATTTTTGTTTACATTTTACTCGAGTGGTAAATGAGAGCTCCCTAATCCTTTAACACGAAGAAATATGCCAAAGATCCACAATATAATGCCATGAAGAGCAAGGAAAGTTTTAACATCGTTATTCTTCTCTATTATTAATTTTTCAAAACATTTGAACACCCATATTCCTTTGATAAAGACCATGAGTAAATTTGATTTTGGATTAACAAATGTCTTCTTGCAATAATGATATCAGAAAAGAATACCTCCTTTTCTTGTGGTTTTCATCCTCAAACAAGGATATGTGCCAGTAATAAAAAAGAATCAATTTAGGCGCCACCATTACGTCTGTTTCGTTTTCGAACATTATTCTTGAGATTATTTTTACCACACAAAACCACAATATACACCCGCTTCCTTTTTGTAGAAGACATGTGATTGTACCAATATTTTGACAAAATAATACATAGAGAATAAAGACACAAAATATATTCTAGTGTCTGGCATAATCGCTCCATGGTTGTGTACTATATTTACGTGTAAGAATTAAATGAGCAACAAGTTTAATGCGTGAATCTTCACAATGAGAAAAATTTCATCTTTGACTCACCTTGCATTGACCATTTTTAAACATTTAATGCCATCTATATTTCGTTGCGATCGTAAATTGAATTGAAATTATTAATATCAACTTCCAGATGTAAATTGAGTAATAAGGTTTTTAGATGCTTGACACTTCCAATTTTAAAATAGCATATATGGGATGTTCATTTTTTCCATAAAAAAGTACGTGTGAAAAACTGGTGACATATGGCCATGTTTGGTGATAAATCTGGTTTCTTCTATACCCTAAATTTTTCTTGGTTATGTACTATACATATTGGAGCACACAAATTTACTGTGAGACACAAGCTTAAACATGATGGAGTTACCAACAAAATTATGCTTTAATTTAAAATATAACCCTGCCTGTAGAATATTTTTTGCAGTACGCCCTATCTCCCTCTGTAATTTTGTGTAATTATATGTAAACTTATATAAAAATACCTGAGAGGTTTTTCATCTGTGACACTATGCATGTAAGGATGTGTTTGCCGGACAAGACAATCTACGAGTGTCGTTTTTCCATGATGAAGATGACCAAGAAGCACAATGTTTCGAATTAAATGTGGAGCATCCATCATATCAGACAAAAATTCAATGCTGTATGTTGTGTCTGGAAGTTGCTGCTGTTTTATCTGAAATTTTGGTTTCCTCGTTGGAGCAATTAGAGGTTTATCCAAAGGCTGGGCATCTTCCTCTTGAACGAGAGTCTCAACCTGTTGGATCATAGATATTTAAATTAGTTTCTTCGTTCAACTATTGTAATATCTTAACAAATAATTATTCAATATATATTTATAATTTCTTATTATTCTACAGCTAAACAAAATTTCAATCTGTCCTTACAAAAGTAGTAGATTAAGGGAGGTCTTTACAGCTTTGTTGGACTAATTATACTACTTGAAAAACTTTCAGAAACTAGCCTTTCAATGATCTAAATCGTTCCTCATAAAAGATATAGGCAATGAAGAGTCTGATAAAAATATCATAGTAAAATTCGTACAACTCGTCCAACAAAACTTTGAAGGTTCCCTGATACTCACATCAGGACCGTAGACCTCCAATGCACTTGGATAATATCGTTTGTCCTCGTGTAAGACAACAGTCATATTGGTTTGTTCAGGATGATCTCGAGACTCATCCTTATCCTCCTCCATTTCTTCATCTGATCTATCTCGATCTTCCCCATCCTCTCCTGCATTTCTATACTCATTTTCATCTTCACTTTCAGAAGCTAAGTCTGGTCCAATGTAATTACCAAATTCATCGTATAGGTCTGCATCCATTGCCAATTAATAGATGAAAAACTTTCAGCAAAAAGAATGTTCAAAATTAATTGTTTGTTATTTGATTCCAAATCAGCTTACAGATTTGAAAATTTTTCTCATTTACATAAATGGATACAATAAATTACATAAACAATTGTTGAGCCAATACAAAGAAAGCACATCAACTATTATATAAAGCAATGAAAATTGATTATTTAGAACAAAAGCTACGTTACACACGAAAAAAACACAATTGATAATTGTAATTAGTACAATATCATTACAGACAAATTTAAACAGAATGAATACAAAGTATGAATTATAACCTATACTATAACTTTCACAGAATGTGCTGTTTAATATTTCTTACTTTTTGCAGATAAAAAGTTACACAAACTTGTAGCAACTTTATAAAAATTGTTTAAAATTGAGTAAATATAATATACTGTAAGGAGAATTATGAATTGATTACGTTACTTAAATCGTTGGGAGTAGGCACGGGGAGTAGGAAATGAACCACGCATAAAGGCGCAAAGGACGTGGTGGAGTATGTCAAGAAGACTTATGACACAAAGCTACATCATTGGTCATTTCGAATGATTCCGCTGTAGCCAGCGAATAGCGGGACTCTGTGCCGAGTTGTGTCGATTCAACTTGAGGTATATTCCGTAATTTAACCATGGTTGCGGTTAATAAATTTCAGCCAATGGCATCGATTGATTTTTGTCACCGGC
>JARQST010000028.1:101609-113584 GCA_030142225.1 Pachycephus smyrnensis | reverse complement strand
TATGCTGGACAATAATGTAAGAATTCACATCAATCCTGTACTTGGCGAAGTTTTTTACACGAAAGTGTTTTTGGGGGCTTTCCTTTTACTAGAGGAAACGTGCCGTGCCGTAAAAGAGCATTCTAAATAGGTTCAGTTAGACCTATCCGTGTTTCCTTCGGGGTTGGACTATTTTTCCACGGTATCTAAAAAAAGCTCAGCCAGATAAGGGGACGCAGCCTACTACGAGAATCCCGAGAGATTCGTTACCTCCAGGCGACGATTCTCTTGGGAACTATGAGCAATTAGTCGCTAAGCGAGCGATCTCGGATTCGCACTTATTCGATTCCAGCCCCTTCTACAGGAGTAACTACAGTAGTAGGGGCACAAGGGGTATACAAGGACGACAGAACTCTTCCCAACTGCAGGATTTTCTGAGAAAGTTTTGAGGGGCCGATAGGGATGGTACGAGCGAGATCCTTCTAGCAAGACGGGGTTGACTTTCTCAGGGTGACCGAGGAGAAATTAAAGCCAAGTCCTCGAGCGACTATACGGGCGATAGACCCGAGACTTATTCCTGGGGCCTAAAGAGTGCTGAACTTACCCCCAAGAAAGAAACTCTCGTCGACATCAGGGTCTCAAATCGAAATCAAAGTTTTGCCAATCGAACAAGCCGTTTACTTCACCGTACTGTAATACTAGTTAACGAGACTTTCAATTCCTCGACAATTACCCTTACTCCTCATCTCTAAGAGTTTTTACAGACTAGAATTTTAGAGTAGGTTTTCACTGTAGCTTGTAGTGTGAGCGACTACTGCATGCGTTGTGCACATGAAGTCATACATATATAAGTGGGAGCATTGGAATATTTTTATGTTGTGTTTGAAAAATAGCAGACGAATCGCAGAAGATTCACGTAATATTAAATTAATGTAAATTCGCCTGGAGAATCAGATAATATACGGTGGTGGATACTTAAATGGGTCCCCGTCGATTCCCAATGCGATAACGAAAGGTTTCGATAAATTTTCATTGGAAGTCCATTCGGCTGGAAGTGTCGCGACGATAAACGCAATTAAAATAATGAGGAATAAACCGTTGCGGAGTCAGGGATGTTTTTATCACACCTGGGAGAACTTCGTGTTATGGGATGGATATGACATTTGCTAGACACGATTTCATTCCCTGGAGGCACGTGTCATCGTCCCTCTTCCCGTGAGTTTCTCTTGTTCTCTCTTAATGGTTTCTCTCTTTTTCTCCCTCCCTTCCCTCTTCCTATTTGCCCATATTGTAGTCGCGCTAATCTGTAGAAATGTAGCTAGTGTCGCCATCTATGAGAATTTCATAAGTAAACAGACCCTAGGGAAAGAAGGTTATGTCACCCCATTTGAAATAGTAAAAATTTTCTTAAGATCATAGAGAGGGTGTCTCGATGGTCGTAGATGGCATATAACGTGGTCGACTCGTTTCGTATTTTTCTCGTAAAGGGGCGTAGGTTAGAGTCCCAAAATGGCGATCGTGTTTGGTCGAGTGGTTCCTAGTATCCCGAAGATAGGAGAATGTCATTCGTTGGGCCGTTTAACGGGGTTAAAGTAGAGCAAGTTTCTCCGAAGAGGTAGACAGGACTACCAGGGAATGGCATGCAGAAAAAGAAGGGCGGACAAGGGGCGGTAGGACGCTGGCGACGGATTTCCCATAAAATCATAAATAAAGTGACGCCGCTCGTAATTTAGGCCGATTTGTCTTTTTGCATTTTTAGAGCCCTCATCCCCTTCCATCCTTCCTCAAGAAAGGTTCAAGTTTTCTCCTGCTATTCTTTCCCCTTTTGATTTTATTTCTCCTCGTAAAACATCCGTTTCCTCATGAGTTACTCCTTCGCTAGTTTTAGCAGCTTCACCACCTTCTGTGTATACTCGCGTCTATACTGAAATTCCTGTATCCGCTATAGTGGGTAACGCGACGGTCCTCGGGGGTGAGCTCGATGTCGAGCGACTTTTCACATTTGTATTTATTAAATCGGTCGAGATTTCTGAATTGGAACGGGTGGATCCCGAGGGATCAACGAGATATTAAATACGGGGTCTGGCATCGTGTTGGCGCCTCAGGGATTTCCCGTTCCCTGTTCCACTTTCTTCATCCCTTGTGCTCAGTTCCTCACTAGCTTTAGGCTCAGTATCAAGAACAGAAAACCTGTGTAGAATGCATCCTCGCTTGTCTTGATAATTTCTTTTGCGTGTCGAGGGGTTCTAAATAACGTCGCTTCCGGGTGATTCGCGTGTCAACGACGCAGAAAACGATCTCTTTCGCGCGTGGTGTGTTAATTTATGGTCGTGGGAATATAATTAAGCAATTAGTGTGGAGATCCTTAACAGTAATCATACCCTAAACTGGGTAAAATGGCTTCCCGCACGAAACCCTCTAATCCCTGACTGGCGTTGGAAGACAATTAAACGGTCGATTCACGACTAGATGCCAGCGCAGATGTTCGGCAACGCTTAGCTGATTGGAATCATAAAAAATGGCAGAACCAGGACACAGCGTAGATACGAATGGAGATACGCGAAAAGAGCAGTTTAGAGATAAACATAGTTTGAATGTCACGTAAGCGTACTCCGAGAAATGACTAATTAATTAGCTAATTCGATAATCAAGCAAGCTAGAAGGAACAACAACTACATATAGAAGAATATATATAGCATATTGTATATCCAAGAATATATAATACCATGTGATGAGCGACGAACGAGAGAATACGTGAGAGAATGCAAGTGTGCGAGGAGAGTCACGAAAGTTCCTGTGTATAGCGACAGTTGTGGTGATATTTGCGTCTTTGCGTCTTTACCTTCGGTGGCAGACGCTTCCTCTTTGACGGAAGACGCCATGCAAAGTCTGCACTGAAGAAGTCACTCGACTGCAGGAAAAAAGCTTGCTAACTTCCGTATGGTTGCCCAAATTAATTAGTTAATTAAAACTGCGTGAGGCTCGATGTTGCTTTTAGTTCCCCTCGCAGTTACGTTGTAATGGTCCGCCAAAAGAAATAACGTAAAGAGAAAAGGACGAAAGAGGAATAGGGGATGCTAACAAATTTACCATTTCTCACAATATATGTAAACGAAGGATTTACAGGTATGATGAACAGCGAAAGAGAGAGAGGGAGAGAGGGAGAGAGCTCGAGGGGGGGGGGGGGGAGAGAATGGTGTTAATGTGCCCATCCCCATCGATGCTTCAGGGTTTCAATCGAAAGGGTTAATTAACCGATCGATCCTGCGTTCAAGGGTGGCTGCTTCAGCTACCCCAGTTTCAATTTCATCAGCGGGATAACTGTCATCCAAGGGTGATGCGATTCCATTGCACTATGCGTGTCATTGCGTTAATTGCACGCTTGCGTTGCGATACCAACCCTGCAGGATTGACTCGTTCTCGACCTGGAAAGGGGTTGGTCCTTTCCCTTTGCTGATGATTCTAATTCCTGCTTTCACATTGAAATCTATCACTCGCACTCTCTGTCTTTATTCGTCTGTCTTCTATTTCTATTCTCCCGGCAGTCGAATCTATCCGACTCCCGTGAGTTTCCCAATGTCCTACGTGACAGTACTTATAAGAGATAACCGATCTTGGATTCCATTCTATCCCTTCTCCTGGGGAAACCACCATGAAAAGCCAGAATCTTATGACGGCTTTCCGCCAGTAATTTCGTTTGGTCAACCTGCTCCGTTCTTCAGCCCAGTTCACATGGGGATTCTTGTACAATCTCGTGCCGAGAATCTCTAGCGATATCCAGTATTCTTCGCCCTTTCATGGAAACAACACTGACATTTCCTACTGTTGCTGCATCGTCATTTTGTTTTCCCTTTACAATCGGCATCTTTGTATCTGTTGAAAAGGCTGTTCCAAGTCTGTTCGGAATCTCCAGAGTCCTTAATAGCTAGATGATGATATCATCTGTCGAGAATGACGATGATGACGAGAAGTAACCAAAGGAGGAACATATGAAAGGGAGGACGTTCTATGATATATGGGAACAAAGTCGGTCTCAAAGGCTCGTGTCTATGTCCTGGTATATATAGCTTTACCCTCTCCAGTTTTCCATATGTAGTCCAAAGTGAGGCAAAGGTTTCTGCCCAAGGATAAGGAGGAACAGGGTAAAAAAGGGCCAAGGTAAATAGATAGCTCAGCTGGTACGACAGTAAACTTCTCAAGCCTATATATAATATTGCTGGGATAGACACCTTAACTTGACGAGTTTATGCAAATCGGCCTTTTGCACATCTATCAGCGATTCCAGGTAGGGTGTAGCAGCCTCGGTGATGATGACAGACCGTAGGAGTATATAGGGAGTCATAGGTCGCCAAGGGAGGATCGAAAGGGATGAAATAGAAAGAGGTGTAGAAGGTTCGAGAAGGCAAGCAGAGTCGTTAGCGATGCACGAGAATGGCGGACGATCCATTATTATAATGTGTCTAAAAGTTAACGGGATATGTCGTCGTCGATCTTCATTCGAAGAACGCTCCCTACCTTCAATAAAGGACAGGAAACTGCAATTTTGTCCCTACCTTTTGAGATTCTCTTTCCCCCTTCTGTATATTTTCCTCCCTTTTCCATCCTTTTCCCTTGCAAAAATTTTACTCATGGCGTAACTCGTCGAGATTCGCGTGACTCCTATCGCAACACGTAGCTACGAGCTTGGTAGTGGTTGTCCCCAGTGCGACTAAACGAGATCACGGAAATTCTCTTGCGGAAACGTAAACTCCCATGGGAGGAATATTGCGGCATCCCTGTTCCCATACTTTGTAAGGGAGTTCTTCTAGTTTCTAGTCATCTTTTCGATTTTCCCTCTTATTATAATCTTCCGCCTCATTTGGAGAGCCGTAAAGTGAAATGATCTGCTCGCGACATTTCTTCAGAGAATATGTTGACATACGCAGATACTGTTGAAATGCATCAGTCAGATTTGACAAGTATCATGTTATTGCTAAATGCATTAAAGTAAAGCTTCAAAAAATCCTCAGAATTATAGTTACAGTGCAATCAATTCGAGAAAGAGGTTATCGCTCTTGATTTGGGTCTATGTCCATTTTTATATATATGGAAGCTGTATATTACTTAAGGTAAACATCTCAGTTCGGAACCCCTGTACTAGTACTAGGAGCCAACGTATGGAAGAGGGATGGAAATATAGCTTTTCATGGGTGGTCGGAAACTGGTACAGGGGGGACGATACTGGGATGTTAATACGCTTGTCTTATTCGCACTCGCAGCAGATACGAGAAGGTATGTGAAGGACTAAGAAGGTCTTTACCTGCTCAGTTAATAGGATTGATGATTCTATAATGAATGCGTTGCTAGTATTGAGTTATAAAACCTAGTGAAATAATTTTCAATCAGAACGATTGTTTGACTGCTTTGAACGAATTTTTATTGGTCAGGATAATGATAATTATAATACAACTGGATATACGTGCCACCCAGGAAGTTAAGGTGGATTTCAAAATATAGAAAGAGAATAAAGGGAATACACGATAAAGAAGGATAAAGAAGGAAAGAGAAAAAAGAGAGGGAAAATAAAAGAAAGAAGACACGTAAGATATTCCCATAGGAATGGGCAATGGGGGACGCGTAAATATATGGAAATGAAAATCGGTGACGTCGTTTTCGAAAATATCGCAACGACGAGTACAGAAGAGGAAGATCCCGATTGAAAAAGAAAGAAACAACTGAATTTTCTCAATTTCTTCTAGTTTCTCTCTTCTCTTATCCTATTCCTAGAATCTGTACATGCATGAATAGCTACGAATGCCGTTATATACACATTCCCTGTATTTCTATACCTGTATCACGCGAAGTAAAAGGAACGTGCGACACCTTCTCACAAAGAGTTAAGACGAATCGAGGATCGCGACCTGTTTGCGCCGTTCAACTTCCGAGAACGAGTTGGGCTGTCCGAGAAAGGCCTACCTCCCGTCCTCACTTCCCTCCTCTCGACTTCTTACCACAGAAGCGATAAGAGCATTTGCTCTGATAAACGCGAATGAGAAGGCGAGTGCTGGCGCGATGGAAAAGTAATGCAGCTCACAATCAGCCGAGAGAAACACACTATAAGGCAAGTCATAGTCAGCCACAAACAGAGAGTAAGAGAGAAAGAGAGCGCGGAGAAGGAGGAGCGAGAGGGACAAGCAGCGTTCGTGTGTACACATCAATCACGCGCTGTCATGCTGTAATTGATCGGGATGAGGAACCCTGGGCCCTCCTGTGAATTAATATCTATCTCACGAGCCAGAAAAACCGCCCGTAAGATAGAGTCACGCGTAGTGCCGAGTAGAGACTTATGGAGCGAGTAGGAAAATGGGCTTGTATTGTATATTATCGTCAAATTTTTTTCCCAGTACATCGAGTATTCACTAGTATTTCTAGTAATTAGGTTATATGTGTTTACAACGCTCGTGCAGCCTTTTGATGGCTTCTAACTGCAGTTATCTGCTACTATGTTTTGGGGAAAGGAACACCCGTGGTATGTTATGTAGATTCGCGCGACTATAGTCGGTTCACGAGTTCAATGTGTTTTTTTGACAGATCAAAAAAAATGAAGTCTCTAGCACGCCACACGTGGTTCTGCGTCAAATTTTTATTACAAAGTATGTATGTGCATGATTTTGCACTGAAATATATTTTATTTTTCTATTTTAGCATATATTTCCGTGACTTTATGGAAAGCCACGTGTGATTTGCTAAGGATTGCATTGTATGCCAAAAAAGACATTGAACTCGTGGACTGACTATATCTAATATGATTTTCCAAAGTTTGAATTTTACAGCTTTTTCTGATATTTATATCTCTTAGAACACTTGAAGGAGAATGCAAAGGTGTGCGTACGTATGCCTGCCTTTGTTAACTCTTCTCTGTGCCAAGAGCACGGGTTAAATTGTGCACCAAGCCGGTGAACGATTGCGCTAGACTTCTGCCCGCGTTAAAGAAGTGAGTTTCGTAAATAGGTTCGATGTACATTGAGGAATCCCATCCTTTCCTAGTCCTGCGACGAAATAAGATGACGAAACCACCCCGGCTGGCAAGAATCGTTCGGCAGATTTACGACGAGAGTTAGCGGGAGCCACGTTACACATTCCAACGCGTAGAGTTAAGGGGTTGCTCGCTGCTGAATTCATGGTCACGTATTTATCCTAGTAGTCTCATTTGAGAACTCGATGATTCGGTAAATTTCACCGAGAGTTATCACGTTGTTCCACCCTATTTTCGGATTTCATAAATAAAATGAAAATGCTTAGGTACGAAAATCCATGAAACTTTTTCACAAGTTTCTTCTTAAGGGCTGTTCCGCATTGCAGTAAGGGTGCAACTCTATACACGGTGTCACACCTCTTTTTCACCGACTTTGAATACCATGTTCCGCGAAACAGCGTCTGTGAGTTTAAAAATTGTTTGTCCTACCCTTTAGAGATTTTCACGCTCCTCAAATGCATTCTCCATATTCTCCATATTCACGCTCATCACATAGCGACTCATCAGTAAAGAATCTCAATGCTATTCCGGAGCAAAGGGAAGAAGAATGCTCGTCCATTGCAATAACGTACGTGCGTTATCGGTTGGAATTCCTCAAGCATTCATAACATGAAAGGACCTATAGGTATACGCTCACTAACTTCAGCAGCCCAAAGCATCTCTAAAGCCAAGAGCGCAGTGCCTGAATACTCTAAGGTATCCAACTACACGTGTTTGGTAGATTGACTCATGTAAATAAGAGCGCTGCATCAAGCGAAATCTGAAGAAGTGGCGTTAGTCCAAGCGCAGCAGCGCGTCTTGTAAGCAATTCTCGCTGACGACTGCTCTCCTGGTCATCACCTATTCCAAGTGGGATTGCTGCCGAGTGTCAGCAGAACGACATTCTGCCTATTCCCTATAAAAGAAACTTCAAGAAACCACCAGCGGAAGGTGAGTTACCTAGTGTGTAAGTAGGTGGCCGAGGGTGGCTGAGAAGGCGGCGGGATTCCGAAAGGCGGAAAATAAGAAGTCGGAGGGTGAAATAAGTTTCCGCATTTCTAAAGGTTTTCGTACCACTGGAGAAGTCGCAGAGGGGTTGGTCGAGCAAATACTCCCTTGGCCACACAATATTATCGCGCGCCAGGGATCTAAACTATCCGCTTCTGCCTTGTGGACTTTACTCTCCCCTCTTCCCATTCTCTTTTTTCTCTTTCTCTCCCTCTCTCTTTTTCACCGACACTTGCTTGGACTCTCCTCTCTTGATATCGCTCTCTCATACACTAGGTTGAACCTCATTTAGTCGTTCTTTAAAGACGCGAATAGCCAACGTGTCGACGTGACTGCGACTTTCTCGTCGAGACTGCCAACGATAGACACTTATATGAGCATGTTCCTATGTATTCAACCATTTCCGCTTATGGAAAAATAGTATTTAGACTATATATAAATGAAGTATAGTTTATGTCTGGTTTTGCCCACGTATAAAATATACGTAAACTATATATATTATACATAAACTTACGTTATAATTATTAAGTCACCAATGATGTTTAACATTAACTAAATAAATTCACTTTAAGATCCAAGATACACTGCGTTAAACTTAGTTCCCCTTATCAATTTTATCAATTCGAGCGACTTTTGTACGTTTACATATGATTTATTGATAAACTATGTATATTATATATAGTTTATGTATATTTTATACGTGGGAAAAACCAGGCATAATCTGTACTTTATTTATATATAGTCTATATATTATTTTTCCGCCTGGGTACAATTTTCGCACAATAAATAAATCTGTACTTCCGTCCGAATACCGTAGAGACGTAACATCACTGAAGGCACTCATGCTGTATAAGTTTGCAGATTGCTATAAGAGCCTGTAGCTATAGGTAAAGAGTCTACGAAAGGGATGGATTCCTATTACCAGTAACATCCCCGAAAATTTGCACACTGACACCGTAGGGCTTTTCGAAGTAAGAGGGTGTGTCCTACCCGAGATTCGAATTCGTCGCTGACGTCGCTGCTGGTAGCACCAGGGCGGAAAGGGAGGTTTCGACCATATCTCACTTATATATATCCCTCGCTCACGGTTCAGGACGGATATTTGTCACAGGGACGTATATATTGCATTTTCTGCCCTTACCTTCAAGTTTCGCCATTGCCACTAACGTAGCGTCTCTAGCACTACCATCTTCCTGACTACTACCTATCGCTTCCGCATCTTTCTACCAGGGTGGCTATCGAGCTCGTCTATCTGTTCAGGTCCGGGGTACCCCTCAGCTATCAAGGCCATCACCTTCATCACTTTTATTAGTTATCGATATCGATATTCTGCCTTAGCGTGCTACTCCCTGTACCTCCCTCGCCGCCGTTTGCCAGGGTCCAGAGTCGCCTTCCATCCACCGGAAGTTTATAGCCACCCGATCGCGGTTCGTATCAAAGGAAACAGTCTCGACACTTCCCGATCCTCTATCTCTGAGCATACCTTGGTTATATCTATTCTCATCCTGATATTATCAAAGACAAAAGGGTGGATGCTGTGAGATTCCGGAGGCTTCCAAAAGAGCTGAGAAAGAGAAAGTCCCTGTAGCTAATGGAGGAAGAAGATGAGGATATAACTCGCGATAGTATAAGAATCGATGTTATCAGTCCAGGGGCATAAGTCAGATTAGGCAAATATCGTAAGAAGCTCTTCGGCGAAATCACACTGTTTATTTGTACGTGATTTCAGGAGCCACAGCGGGAGAACGGGGAGAGACGGATGGCATTGCAGAATCGTCAGGTGGGAGACGCGTATAGAAGCCACGTGGGATTGGAGGTTGATGCTGAAGGAAGTGTAAGCAGGGGTAGATAGAATCGGGATTGGATAGCGACCAGATAGAATTGGATAGGTTACCGCGATGATATTGAGTCGTATACGTGGCCGGGTAAAGCTTTGAAATTTATTCGATCAATTTCTTCGTATAGGTTCATTCTGGAGGTTCAAGGTGACGACAGTGTTGGTTATAGAGTGGTCGACAGAGATTCCGCAAAGAGAGTAACGTGGATAGAGAAAAATGAAGAGGGGCGAGTTTTAAGGAAACGGAATGGACAACGTATTTCCGCCTGTCAACTCACTATCAGTTCACTACTGATAGCTTGATGCGACGTTTCCATCGGAAGGAAAAAGCCGGCAATATCTCCGCCATGATTGTATCAGGACAATCGTAAGGAGATCGTTTCCCTACGAAATCAACCTTTAGCCATTCTTAGAGGGTGCAATATTCTTGCTAAATTAGTCCTTATTTCCGCGCTAATGCAGAAAGTGTTATGATAATTTGTACCGCTGTGCTTAACGTTACCACCTATCTCGAAGCGGAACACTCAAAGAGCAATTTCTCACGTCTACCCTTACTCTTACTGCTGCTCTCACTTTCCTGGGCTCTCCCATGCTTCTCGAGAACGACTTTCCTCGCTGGGAGATGAGACAAACTCGAGTGAAGGGTGGTATATGTTCGAGTAGGACGCCTTCCTAGAGGGCCAACACTAGATAGGCAGTATAGGCCTTGTCTCTCTGCTCGACTCCCGTTAACTTCCCAAATTAATTCGTAATACACGCTCGCTCAGACTTCTCGGAGTAGACTGTAGCTACAGTATCTCTAGCGTCCTGACGTTGTTACTCTACTCAGAAGAAGCTTTAGGACAGTATATATGCCTAGATAGGAAGGCATATACATACATACAGCTAGCAGCACGTATAAGGTAGTTTCGATACTAACGCCGTGCCGAGCGCTACTGTGGACAGAGCTTTTGTGCAGACGACCAAGAGAAGGTCAACGTTGTTTGCGAAGCTCGTAAATTTCCTAAGCATTACCTACGAGGTTGTCGACCTAGAGATGGGAATAGTCTTCGAAAGTGAAGTCACGTACAACATCCATAAGGAAATTTAATAGCCACCTTTTCCATTAAGAGGATTAATTCTATCACGCCGCTGCATCGTTCTTTTCTACTAATCTAGATCATATATTTGGTGCTGCTACTGTACACGTATGACCTGATCCTAATGGAACAGGACTTCCAGGCGAAGAGTAACGTGTCACCGGAAGTGGCCAGTTTTGGACTCTTGTCGCATGTGCCTCAAGTGACACCACCCTATGGCACCCTTCTTTTTACACGCAACCCAAGGTACTCACGCATCCAACCAGCCACGCAATACCACCTATCCTCTACTGACCTCCGACGTTGTCTGCAAAAGCTTTTACGGCTGGTGTCGAGTAGCAGTCACGATTTTACCTCGCCGCAAGCCATCCACCACAAGCCAGGCCTTTTCCATCGTAGCAGTTGCGGCAGCCACCCTCTTCTAAGCGCCACTGCTTCCCTTCCATCGGGGCTTTTCACTCTCAACTATTTCTATGAAGTTCCATTCGACATTTTCATTCCATACTACAATGTCATCTACTATTTTACTTTATGCTTCGATATACAGTTACTGTGGGCACTTGTTTCTTAAAGCATTTTTCTTTATTTTGACGCTTTATGAGGATTGATTTCATAGCACAAGCGTTAGACGTAACACTTGAAAAAATAAGAAGATGCGCAGATGTTTGAACCAAAGATATTGAAAATCGAAAGAAAGCAAGCTTTGATTAAATGTTTCTGGGATATTCAAGAGAATTCTTTTGAATGGCTTATGTACAGAGAGGGAGAGGGAGAGGGAGAGGGAGAGGGAGAGGGAGAGGGAGAGAGGGAGAGGGAGTGTGTGATTAGTGAGCGAGGTGGAACAAGTAAGTAGGATAAGAGACTAACAATTCAGAAGTGGGATATAACCTAACACCTCCACATTGGGACAAAGAGCGACGCTATCGAATCGCACGGGAAGATCACGGTAATATGTCGCAGAGTGATGAGTGATAGCAGTGAGGAGTCATTTCTCGACTGGAACGAATTCGAACAGACAATTATAGCACAAGATATATTAGCCATGGGTCAAGAAGGAGATGGAAATACAATAGAGCGG